>CM064893.1:27772606-28192606 GCA_030347415.2 Decapterus maruadsi | reverse complement strand
AGCTACCGGAGGCATTGATAATGATGCCAAGATAATTATATTCCAACGTATGTTGAAGTGTGGTCCCTCTTATCCTGAAAACATGTTTGGATTCCTGTAGCCTGGCCCTTTTTTGAAATACCATGACTTTGGTTTTGTCAAGGTTGATATCTACAGCCCAGTTTTGACAGAACGTCTCCAGCAGAGAGAGGTTCTGCTGTAGACCATGTTCTGTTGGGGATAGTAGAACCAGGTCATCTGCATACATGAGGAATTTGATTTCTGTGCCTTGTAGATCTAATCCTGGGCTTGGGGACTGTTCAAGGAGAGTGGCCAATTTATTGATATAAATGTTGAAGAGAGTAGGAGACAGGTTGCATCCTTGATGCACTCCTTTTCCTTGTTTGAAGAACTCTGTTCTGTTGTTTCCAATTTTAACACAGCACTGGTTGTCAGAATATTTGGATTTGATTAGATCATATATTTTACCCCCGATTCCATATTGGAGAAGCTGTAAAAATAACCCGTTGTGCCAAATTGTGTCAAAAGCCTTTTTTAGATCTACAAAACATGCAAATACCTTTCCCTTGTGTTTTCTGTGAACATGGTGTTGGATGAGTGTATGAAGAGTGTATATGTGGTCAGATGTTTGGTGTTTGGGTAAGAAGCCAATTTGGCTTCTAGACAGAATATTATGTTCAGTGAGGTAAGAGATTAATCTAGAGTTAAGGATGCTACAGAAGAGTTTACTCAGGTTGCTGTTAACACAGATGCCTCTGTAGTTGTTGGGGTTATACCTGTCTCCATTTTTAAATATAGGAGAAATGAGACCTTATTCCAAACACTGGGGTAATATCCAGTGGCCAACACCAGGTTGAAGTGTTTTTGTATGGCAAGTTGGAGTTTTAAATTACTGTGTTTCAGCATCTCTGAGTTAATGCTGTCTATACCGCAAGCTTTTCCATTTTTAAGGGTTTTGATTTTGTGCTGCATTTCTTTAATGGTGATGGGGTAGTCAAGGGCACATTGGTTGTCCTTCACTGTTCTTTCTAGTTCTTTCAGTTTGTCTATTGTTACAATTTGGTTATGATTCAGACCCTGACACTCTGGATTTTTATAGAGGTCATCAAAGTAGTCTTTCCAGATTTTGCCATTTTGAATTGGGTTGGTCTCTGTTCGTGGGTTTCTGTTTATGTTTTTCCATAATTTCCAAAAGGTGTTGTCATTTATGGCTTTTTCAATTTTGTTGAGTTCTCCCTCCATATAATGCATTTTTTTCACACGAAGGAGTTTTTTATATTCATTCAGGGCTTGGACATAATCAAGTCGTCCTGATAGGTCATTTGGGTTCCTGTGTTTTCTGTTTGACAGTTTCCTCAGGTTTTGTCTAGATACAGCACATTCTTTATCAAACCAACGCTCTTTTTGTTTCATACTGGATTTTTTGGTTTGTGAGATTTTTAATTTAGATTCTTTTGCCAAATGAATAAATATTGTGTTTAGGTGATGTGTGGCCAGATTTATGTTTTCTCTTTCAGGCTGATACTGGGTGTTGAGAAAAGTATCCAGCATGTTGTGAGTTTGAGCTGAGTCAAGCGCAGCGGTATAGGCAGCAGTACTCTCTTCTGTCCACTTGTATCTCCTTGGTAAAGGAAACAGCCTTGGCTCAGGATGTGGATTTATGGTGGTTGACAATGACTTTTTCAGAAATAAAGTTATCTGGCTATGGTCTGAGAAGGGCTGTAGTGGTGATACAGTGAATGCACTTATATATTGTGGTTCAACATCAGTAATGACATAATCTACAACACTGCTACCTAACACAGAGCATTGTGTGAGTCTGCCCAGAGAGTCTCCTCTGATTCTTCCATTAACAATGTACAGACCCAAACCTTTACACATTTGTAGTACCTGTTTGCCAGTTTTGTTAACTGTGTTATCATAGCTTTGTCTTTGTGTATTTATGCAGGTCTGGTACAAAGGGGGACATTTAAAAATATGTTTGTTTCCTTCATAGTTAATGAAGTCTGGCTCTCTACCAGTTCGGGCATTAAGATCACCACATATTAAGATTGATCCTAAACTTTGGTAGAAGGAAATTTCCTTCTGGAGTTCCTCAAAAATCTCCTCTGCAAAATAGGGGGAGTTTGAGGGTGGGATATATATTGCACATAGATAGACATCTCTGTTGTTTTCTAGAATATTTGAATGAATTTTAATCCAAATGTGATTTGTACCTTTTTTGACTGGTGAGATGTAATCTTTATATTCCCCTTTGTACCATATAAGTAAACCACCTGAATCTCTGCCATTCTTAATATGCTTGTGTTTTACAGAGGGTATAATAAGTTCTATATAATCGTTTGGGCAGTAAGATTGATTTTGGTATCTATCTATCTATCTATCTATCTATCTATCTATCTATCTATCTATCGTTCTATTTATCTATCTATCTATTGTTCTGTCGTTCTTTCTATCTATCGTTCTGTCGTTCTTTCTATCTATCTATCTGTCTGTCTGTCTGTCTGTTTTTCTATCTATCTATCTGTCTGTCTGTCTGTCTGTCTGTCTATCTATCTATCGTTCTGTCGTTCTTTCTTTCTATCTATCTATCTATCTATCTATCTATCTATCCATCCATCCATCCATCTATCTATCGTTCTATCTTCAGCTCCTCCTTCAGGTTAAACTATGATATAAACTCAGTGAGTCGTCGATGTGACCGTGAGGCGTCAGCTGCTTCTCCGAGGAGCAGCAGGTGAACGATTTAAACCTTCACTGAGTCTCAGGTTTCTTTTCACAGACGACAAGCGCATAAAAATAGACGAGAGCTGGAAAACACTAAGCAGCACATGTGAAAAACCAAGTAGCCGACACTGATCTTTACACACAGATAAGAGAGAGTTTTCACTAGAGACGGAGAAACTGGTGACGCCTCAGTTTGTCCATAAATGATGAATATTATTACTGGTTTGTGAGCTGTGGTATCAAGATATGAACTTTATTGACAAGAATAAATGATCAATTTTATCTCCAGAATATTCATATCCACTAATTTTATTCTAGAAATGTTACAACTATAAATATTATAATTTTTCCCCTAAAAAAAGTATTTTAATAAAAAAGAAAATATTACATATTATTGAATTACAGCCTCATTATTTCTGAAATTCTGGGATTTTATTCCTTCATTTCTTTTGTTTATCCTTTAATTATGAATTTATTCTTGTGACTTTGTTCAGGAAATGTTACGACTCCAGAAATACAACTTTATTCCTTAGATATTGTTACTACATTATCTCAAAATATTTAAGATATTCTGGGAATGTTACAGTTTTATTATTGAAATACCACATTATTTATTATACATTATGTATTTTAAAAGCACCACCACATTGTAATAATCATAGTTTAATAAATAATGAGTCAATAAATAGATAAATAACCAAAATTCCTCAGTATCTGAAGTTGATTTCACCGAATCTCACCCCAGTTCCACCAGATGTGAATTAATCCGCCACAGAAAGTAGTCCCCGACCACAGAGGGAACGACGTGTGAGCTGTTGTTCTGAAGGTGAAACCTGAAGAGCTGGACTTTGTTTTCCTTCAGGCTCTGCAGAGAGTGAACCAACGTCTGCTGGAGGAGAATCCCACGGAGACGCTGCTGTTTGACGTCGTCATGGTGACCACTGATGCTCAGCAGCAGCAGCAGAGCTCCCGCATCATCAGCAGCACCAGGCGCTACGGTGATTTAACCTTTTATTAAAGAGTTTATCTGGTCCGTGTTCACTTCCTGTTGTGACGTCATCGTCGTCGCTCCGCTGCAGGTCTGGACGTCGGCAGGTTCTGTTTCTCGGCCGAGGAGGATTTCGCCGACTGTTTGCTGGACAACAACGTGCAGCTGTTCCTGACGACGGACAGAGACGAGGCGTCGCAGGCGACACAGAAAGGTGAGGAAGTTTCCCTCCATCGCTAACATATTGGTAATGGATTGATCGTGTATAGGGCTGCAACTAATGAGTATTTTCATCATCGATTAATCTGTTGATTATTTAAACGATTGATCGATTAGTTCCCAAACCACAAGACGACGTCCTCAAATGTCTTGTTTTCTCTACAAACAAAAGGAACAAACAAGCAAAGAATCTGGACTTTTTTTCTCTTAAAGGGACAGTTCAACATTTTGGCACATTGTCCCATTGCCATAATCCTTTAGTTTTAGCAGTAGGTTCGTACCTTTAATTGTCGGTGCAGAGTTATTTTTGAGGAAAATGCAAAATCGCGGATGCAAGTTGCCTTCAGGGACAGTTTTTCATCAACAGTCTCTGTATTTCCCTCTAAAACAACTCTGTGTGGTAACGTTGTGTTATTATCTCATAGCGTGGTGAATGTGCAGGTCACAACTTGTCCACCAGAGCGTTGTGGAGTTGTTGGATTGTGTATTTGATGAGTTTGATGAGGGAAACCAAGAAATCCCATAATGAGCCTCCGTAGCGTAGCTCTGAGCAGCTCACGGCTCTGCTCCGCCGTTCTAAAAATAGCTTGCACTGACAATTAAAGGTAACGAACCTACTGCTATGACTATAGGGGTTATGGTGATGGGCCAGTTTGCCAAAATGTTAAACTATCCCTTTAAAAAACTTGATTATTTGATTATCAATATAGTTGATTAATTTAATAATCAACTGTTGTTTGATTAGTTGACTCATCGTTGCAGCTCTAATCCTGTGTTGACGGTGTGTTGGTGAGTGTGGTGTCAGAAGGTGAATCCTCCTTGTCCTCGGTCCAGGCGTCCTCTCGGCGCTGTTGGACCAGCAGACGGCTTCCTGTTCGTCTGAGCAGCTCAGAGTTTTATTCTGTGGCGACGCCGTCATCCGGCCCGACGTCGGCCCGGCGCCGGCGTGTCAACGGGCCGCTCAGGTAGCTACTCGCCGCCGCCACCGCCACCTGCCTCCTTCATCAGCTGTTGTTAACCATTTCTGACCTGGAGGTTGCGTTCACTGTCTCTCTCCTCCTTTTGCAGAGTTTGTCGGCTCGGCTCGGTGAGATGCGGCGGAGGTTCGGCATGGTCGACAGCCCGCTCAGCTTCGTCATGGTGACGGCGCGCGGCGGCAGAGAAAGCTGCTGCGCCGCGCTGAGGACGCTGCGGTCTCAGGGCGTCGGGCCGGACGAGGCGTACTGTCTGGCCGGGGCCCCGAGGGGCCCCATGCTGTCGCTGGTCAGACCTCATTTCCTGCTCAGCCACGGCAGCCTGGAGGAGTGATGACATCACAACGTCGCATGACCTCACAAAGAAACGTTCACTGTGTCTTTAAGAGAAACTTCAGATCGTCAGTCTGACTGAAGGTCAAAGGTCAACCTCAGAGTTTCTGTTTGTTGTTTATGATGAGGTCACTGATCGATGACCTCACGTCTGAACTCAATGCTGTTTGACTCTGATTCACTTTCACTGTTTGGCTATTGATTGGTGATTGGGCTATTGATGAGTTCAGGTCTGATCAGGTTCTGATCGGTGTTTGGTTTAAGAGAGAATTAACTCTGAACTCAGAAGATTTTAGGTTAAAACTTTAGGAAAATAAAACAATTGATTATTATTATTATCAACGTTTTAGTGTGAAGGTCGTCACACACAGATGGTTAAACCCAAACTGTTACATTTGTTTCTGTTTGTTGCAGAGACTAGAGATGACGTATTTTATACATGAATAAAATATTAAAAACAGTGTTTGTGTCTGTTGGATTTCTTGGTTTCCCTCATCAAACTCATCAAATACACAATCCAATAACTCCACAACGCTCTGGTGGACAAGTTGTGACCTGCACATTCACCATGCTATGAAATAATCATGTATATTATGTAACATCACGACACATGAAGCAAATACTCTGAACTACTTTGTGCTTTTGAAATCCGTCCGCCCAGCAGCCTAAACAACTCTGTCTCGTACCTGCTGTCACCGGCTACAGTCAGACGTGCCAAATAAGAAACATGGTCTTCAACATGAGTTCATGTTTATTTCATACTTTATGAGGAATAAACCAGGGAGACTCGGAAATAGGGACTGTTCACCTTCAAAGGTCGCACATCGGCAGCAGTGAACAATTTCAGAATAAGACATCAAAACCTATGGAATGGCCATTTTTGCCAAAATTTGATGAATAAATAAATCATTTGTAACCCCGATAAAAATACAGTGGGTTTACTAAATGTATTTGTTATGGATTAATGTGAATCAGTTCAATTTGTTAAATTCGTGGAAAAACATATAGTTGTAGTTGCTTCATGTGACCACAAGAGGGCGCTTTAAGTATGCTCAATGAGGAAAAGTAGTCATGCGTGCGTTGCATGCTGGGAAGCAGACGGGCCAGAATTGCTCTGATACGGATGCTGTCGTGAGATATCGCTAAGTGAAGTTGCCGCTGTTTTGTGGAAAAGTACAAGTTTATTTTCACAGTTACGACTCTGTATCATTTTTTGAGTTTTTCGAGAGAGTGCCCGCACGACTATAACCGGAGGAGACGCTTTGTTTTGTGTTTCTAACCGAGGACTCCGGTGAGTTGCTGTACTGTGTTATGGTGCTATGCTACGATGCTAAGTTGCTAACAGCTAATGAGCTATGAGTTTCAGTTGCTTATAAATGCAGAATGTTGAACTGTAAAGCCATAAAAACCAATCGGAGTTGACTGTAAGTGTTTTTAAGATGTTGTAACGAGTCTATAGTTTGTAATAGTTGTAATTAGTTTGAGTTGGGGAAAAGTGCATTTATTTTACGAGTGTCGGTAATTTTCACTGCGTCATTCCGACGCCATGTTCAATGTTAGTGAGTGGGAAAGAGCTCGGTGTGTGCTGAAACGTAACCTGATATGTACACACAGAGGTTCGCTGGTTTTTCGTAATGTAAATAATATGTTTAAATTCGTTTTGAAACTGTGAAATATGTATTTCGTAAGTGTAAACGAGAAACATGATTGAAAGGAGATCAGAGTTTATTTGTGTAACATGATTGATATAGTACTTTTAAAAAACACGTTAATGGTGACCTGAGGTTTTTTTGTCTCATAATGCAGTCACTCATTCTTTGTGGTCAGTATTAGTTACATTTGAGTATAAGAAGAGAGAAATAGATATAAATCTGTACAGATATTGACTGCTAGTTAACTTAAAGGTGCATTATCGCAAATACAGCAGTAATGGCATAAAATAAGCTGAAATATGCAAAAGATGGCTCGGGGGGAGCCATAATTAAATTTACCCAAAAAATAGCCACCAGTGTAGTTTCCGTGGGGCAAATGCATGATCTGTTATTGTTGTGATCCAAGCCGGCCCGGCGCTTGCTGCATTCAATTGCACTCGGAACAGGGAAAACCGACCTCCGAATCAGAAAAATGCCATAGTAAATTGTAATGTAGCGATGCTAGGCTGCTACCAGTCACTGGATCGCTTGATAGAACACTTCTCTCCACGCCCCTGTGTCTTTCTTCAGTTAACCTCTCGCAAAAATGATTTTAACAGCACATTAACGCGAGCCGCTCTGTAGTTTTGGAAAACAGAGGCTGCTTCTCTCCAGATCGTGTGCGTCTGTGTGTGAGTTACTACGTTACGGCGACGGATATTTCTGTAGCTGGATTGACATGATCCGGTATGAAACTCATGGACTGAGGAGCCGTCCACTGCGGTCTGCACGCACTCCGTCCTGCATTTGCAGGAGGAAGTTAGTTGTTGTGGTCGTGCGCGACGTAGAGCTGCTGCTTCGACTAGGGAGGTTTTTTTCTATCCTTTCCCCAATCGCACGGTGAGGAGGAGGAGGAGGAGAGGGGGGAGGGGTTGCATGTTTTTTCTCCTCACGTCCAACACTACAAAACTTCTTATCACCAAACGAGGCTGCTCTCTCTGTGACAACTGATTGCAGTTGTTTATATCTGATGCTCCGCCATCTAGTGGCCGCGGATTTTGCGATAAAGCTCCTTTAATGTTCTACTATGCAGATTGTTTTTTTTATATGCCGAGTTGCTGAATCTACATCGAGTGTCGAGTGACCAGGGGTTTCTGTCTGAGAGGCGGAAACAGAGAGGAGGCAGATTCCTTCATCTTCATCGTCGTCGTGGAGATTCGTCACCTGGAGGAAATATCCTGAACCAGCGCGCAGTAACATACATACACAAACACATACCCGGGTAGACCACATACACACTGAATAGACTTGGACAAATACGGATTCCAACTAAACTTTTGACTGGACACATTGAACTTTGATATCAGAACAGCTATAAGCTGAAACAACAATTTATTTTATTTTTGTTTATTGTTTTGGTTTATTATTTTTCATACCTTTGGGGATTTTCAATCTCAACAAGTTTCAACTTGATTTTCATGTTGTGAGAATAAACATACTTGTGTTTACTACTAACCTTCCCTCGCTCCTTGAGACGAATTAGAACGCAGTATTCATCTTTAATGGTAAATTACTGAGGGTTACACATTAAATTAATTTTTTTTTTAAAGTGTGAGGTAACGTATTTCAAAAATACATCTAGTAATAAATGTAGTTATACAGTATATGACACTTAGTGTTTATTTATTTTTATTTGCATTTATTTCACATCAGATTATTTACAGGAGAGAGATGAAAAGCTACAGTTTAATAATGAACTCAGCGTCGTGTTAACAGAAAAAGCTGGTAGGATTAGTAGCTGATGGTTGTTGTGCTGCTCTGCATCAGCAGGAAATGCACATTACATAAAACTGTAACTGTAATAATCAACGCTTCCATCTTTAAAGGAGGAGGAAGAAGTTCAGAAGAATTATTGAGAAAATATTAAGAAATCAACTGATTTAATCCATGAATGTGAAAACGTGAGTGAGAGACAGAGACAGACATGTAGAGACTGAACTGTCTGTTCAACAGTGAGAAGGTTTCTGTGACAGGAGGAGACTCTGGTTCACTCAACACAGAGACACTGAGGAACCAGAACCAGACCAGGGACTGGACCAGGGGAGTCTAAATCCAAACCCAAACCCAGGATACAGAGGTTGAGTGAAGGTGGTGTTGAAGGTGTAGAGGTGGATCAGTGAGTCAGAGGAGACTCTGTAGAAGGACAGAGAGCCAGCAGGACAGTCCACATACACTGCTACTCTGTCAGAGACAGAGGAGGAGGAGGAGGTGATGTCTGTCCGTCTGCCATTGTGCCCGACGTAGTAACCATCATCAGAGCAGCTCAGACTCCAGGACTGATCGTTCCATCCAAACAAACAGTCATCACTGTTTCCTTTCCTTCTGATTCCTCTGGAACTCACTGATATTTCAACCTCTCCTCTCCACTCGACCTCCCAGTAGCAGCGACCAGTCAGACCAGTTGAACACAGCAGCTGAGGCAACCGGTCAAATCTGTCTGGATGATCACGATATGACTGATGCTCATCCACACATGTTGCCTTCCTGTTGTTGTCAGACAGTTTGATCCATGTGTTCACTGTGTTTGTGTCGATTGTGAGTCGACAGGAATCTGATGGAGAGAACAAGACACAGCTGCAGTTATTGATCATTGATCAGTTATTGACAGTTTGATGAAGACTCATGACGTCAGTGATGTGACAGTGTGAAGATGGTTGAATGTGCTGCTCAAAGTAAAAACACACTTACACTTCCTCGGACCTGGTGTCAAGAACTGGACTCCAGCAGGCTGCACCCTGAAAGGAGGAGGGGGGTCAGAGCAGCACGTTCTCTGTCAGCATGCACACATGGACATTACATGGCTCTCACACACACACTGTTTTATCACTGTGTTCACATGGAGGCTGGTATGTATGGATGAAGACTGAGCACAGAGAAGAAGGAGCTGGAGTCTTTATCTAGTGATGATACAGAGCAGGAGGAGACACTTCATCATGGGTTTTCTCCATGTGATGTGTCGGCTCAGGGAAGAACAGGCTTTTCTAGCGCCCATGGTGTTTTTTCTTTCTTTCCTTTTCTCTTTTTAGTGTTTACTTGAACTTAATTCATCTGTACCAGTTCTCTTCTTTTGTTTCACCTTCTTTTCTCACCTCTTGTTTATTTATTTAGTGTTGTTATCATGTCACTTTTATTTTTACTATTAACATCTTCCCCTTATTTTTCTTTTTTTTTCCTTACTTTTTTTTCAATTTTGTTATTTCTATACCTTGCACAAGGTATGTGACTATTATTTCTTTACTGTGCTTCAATTATTTGTCAGATCAAGGTGAGGTCATGTTATAAGCCTTTTGGGTTTCAGACCTCACCTGCACATTTCTTTTTCGTATCATTCTTACTAGTAAGAAAGATAAGTAAATATTTTGTTTTATATTATATATGCAAATAAATGAAGTCTAAAGTCTAAAAGCCAACATCTGGTTTCATCACTGAGATCTCTTCTCCTGAATATGACACAGTGAGTCATGAAGAGACACTGAAGTCATGAGGAGAAACTCCTGATCCCAGTAGTTCATCACTGTGACTGATGGAAGCTGCACAGCTCATGTTGGAAACACTCTGAGATTTTAGCTTCAGTATAAACTGTGTTGGGACGAGTCAGACTGAGACAGAGGACGTGAGTGGAGTGGGCGGAGCTTCACTGTGGCCTACACCACCTCTGGATATGGTCTGAGTGATCAGATGTGATGTCATCAATGCATCAATCACCTGAGACAGATGTTAATACCAGGTGTGACCAGATGTGAACAGGGCCATAGAAAATGCTCCAGCTCCTCCTCCTCTATCAGACAGTGTGTGTGGCTGCAGCAGCCTCTCCATACCTGAGAGAGTCCAGTCTCCAGTCTGGATCCTCCAGTCCAGCAGACAGCAGCTTCACTCCTGAGGCTCCTGGATGGTTGTAGCTCAGGTCCAGCTCTCTCAGATGGGAGGGGTTGGAGCTCAGAGCTGAGGCCAGAGAAGCACAGCCTTCCTCTGTGACCAGACATCCTGACAGACTGAACACACACAACAACACACAGGAAACCACTGTCAACACCTGGAGCAGTGTTCAAGTGTCATCAGATAAACAGCTGGATGGATCCTCACCTGAGAGTCTCCAGTCTACAGTGTGGACTCTCCAGTCCACCAGACAGCAGCTTCACTCCTGAGTCCTGCAGGTTGTTGTTGCTCAGGTCCAGGTGTCTCAGACTAGAGGACTGGGAGCTGAGGACTGAGGACAGAGCTTCACAGCTTCTCTCTGAGAGGTTACAGCTGCTCAGTCTGAAGAGATGATCATGAGGAATTAAAGAAGAAAGGAATTTATTTTCTGTCCTGTTGAAAAGACAGAAGTGTTTTTATATAATGATGAATAAATCCAACTATCTCTACACTTACAGAGCTTGGTTGGAGGCTTTGACCACTGGCAGCAGCCTCAGAAGAGCCTCCTCTGAAGCAGAGTATTTCCTCAGGTCAAACTCATCCAGATCTTCTCCTGATGACAGTAAGATGAAGACCAGAGCCGACCATTGAGCAGGAGACAGTTTATCTGTGGAGAGACGTCCTGATCTCAGGGACTGTTGGATCTCCTCCACTAGAGAACGATCATTCAGTTCATTCAGACACACTGTAAATTGTAATAAGTTCACGTTACTTAAAAAAAGTTAGGAAACCGATTGCCTTAAAATCTCCAAGTAAGGTAGCTAAGTAGCTTTAAGGTGATATAGCTGAAAATAACTGTGTTAAAACAACTCAGATAATGGCAGTAAACGTGAGTGAGCTTAACTTAAAATCATTAAAAAATGTAACTATAAAATATAAATTCAGACAACTCATATGATGGCAGTAAACTTGAGTGTGGTTAACTCAAAATCATTAGTTGGGTGACTATAAAAGGTCAATTTTATCTACTTAAACTTGTGAGTTACGTTAATTAGGCAGTACTCATAAAAATAAGTTATCTGTACAAGTTTAAGAGTTCACGTTACTAGCAAAATATCAGGAAACCGATTGCCTTGATATGGTCAAGTAAGCTGAACTAACAGTGATAAGTTATTGAAACGAAGAGGCAACAGTCAACAGTTTGAATGGAAAATTCAAGTTTAATTAAACTTTTTTTGTTCTGAACACATAGCTCAACTCTGTTTCCATAGTGCATAACTGCAATATAAGACACAAAACAAACACTGCACTAGAGATTGACTTAAAACAGATATTAAATTTGAGATAACTGGTGAAAGAGCCTGCTGGTAAACAATATCACCTCATGTAATCATTAATCATTAATGCAAAAGGAAAAAGAAAAGGTCCTCCTCGTGAACATAAAACCATATAGTCTGAAAGTGTGATGAGGTATCAACGTGACTCATGTCATGTCACATTCACATCTTGAATGCATTCACTCATTGCATCAATAGATTTTTGAGTGACTGTATTTTCGGTTTCCGCGATTTATGTCCAAGTCAACAGTTTGAATGGAAAATTCAAGTTTGATTAAACTTTTTTTGTTCTGAACACATAGCTCAACTCTGTTTCCATAGTGCATAACTGCAATATAAGACACAAAACAAACACTGCACTAGAACTGCACTAGAGATTGACTTAAAACAGATATTAAATTTGAGATAACTGGCGAAAGAGCCTGCTGGTAAACAATATCACTTCGTGTAATCATTAATGCAAAAGGAAAAAGAAAAGGTCCTCCTCGTGAACATAAAACCATATAGTCTGAAAGTGTGATGAGGTATCAACGTGACTCATGTCATGTCACATTCACATCCTGAATGCATTCACTCATTGCATCAATAGATTTTTGAGTGACTGTATTTTCGGTTTCAGCGATTTATGTCCAAGTGAGAGAAGCACCCTTTGGATAAAGTCAAAGGTGTGCTTCAGTTGTTGAGGGTACTCCAAATTCAGACCGTAAGTAAGTCCGAAGAGCAAGCACATGGCATGTGGAAGATTTGGTAGGTCATCGACGACGATTCTTCCTTCCAAAATGATTGCAGTACCTGAGGGCTGGAGGTGCAGCGAGTCGGGGGAGGCTTGTCTTTCCTCGGGGATGATGGTCAGGATCCCAATCGTGGTTTGAGAAAAGTCTGGGTCTTCGCAGTCCTGACAACAACAGCAGCAATAACAGCAAAATTACATATTAGATGTAATCTTGAATTTCTATGACAAAAAACACAAGACAGCCACTAAAAGTACGTAACACTTCTTCATCACTGTGGCTTCTTGGCAATGTACTTGCAACTACCACAAGAGGCTGATGAGTAAACTTCTGGTGTAATACAGGAATGTGAAAATCTTACAGTTTGAAGCTGTCACACCTATGGCAGTCCACTCATCAGCCTCCTGTGACAGTATAGCGAGCGCATTTCCCAGGAGGAGTTTAACTACGTGTTGCACTTCATACGGTAATAAGACATATCAGTAGAGCCCCTCTACTTAAAATCAGTGAATTGAAAGTATTAAAAATCAGCTAAGTGAAATTCATTGTACTTTTTTTGTTCTTTAAGACATTTGGGTTTCACATGGGGTGACGCGAGAGAACTGCGGCTGAATCCTTTTGAAAGACAACAGATACCACAAAAAGTGTTCTGATCTGGTCATCAGTACATCACGTAAGAAGTAAAGCAGCACTGATTCAGGCTGAAAGAGTGGAAGAACAGTAACTAAAACTAAAGGTATCAAAGTAACAGAGCAGAACTAAATAGAGTAGACATCCTGTGGTGTGGAATTTAAAAAAAAAAAATACAGTACAAAGTTGACTTACAAAGCATGTCTTGAAAAAGTCCACGTTGTCATCTCCAAGGATTAATGGAAGGCCACGGAGGACTGCGGTTCGCTTTGCAGTAATGTCTGTACTCTGAAAAATCATGTCAAACACACATCACTTCTGTGGTAAAGAATAATTAATTAATAGCTCTGCACACACAATGGGGTTGTGTATTTTGTATCTGAGAAACTTACCTCTGGTCCGACTTGTTGCAGATACTTCTGAAGTTTCTGGCCAACATTTCCTCCCTTGCTCTTAAAAATCTCAAAGAAGCGAGGGATGTATTTGTCAAGCTCTTTGAAAAATTCTGTAGTCAGGTTTTTGCTTGACAAGCGACAGAACTCTGCCAGAATCTGAAGGAAAAGAATGACAAATTAATATTGAAGATATAGTGATACTGGACCTCTTATGACTACTTTTCACTAGCAGGACACTGAAGCTACACTGCAAAAACTCAAAACCAAGAAAGAATGTCTTATTGCCAATAAGATCTGCCAATGGGGCAAGTTTTTTTTTTCTTATTAATAAGAAAGAAAGTTTTTCTTTCTTATTAAAGAAAACCCCCATTGGCAGATTTTTCTACTTATTTCAAGTGAAAATTTGTTTGAAACAAGTGAAAATGATCTAAAAACAAGTAATTTTTTAGGTTATGAGATTAGTTTTGACAAGAAATGAGACATTTTGACAAGAAATAAGACAAATATTATTTCTTGATTTTGATTTTTTGCAGTGTAATTCTGTAAGTAAATAAAAGATGTGACAAACAGTGAATTATATGGGAATTAAAAAATGTAATGCATAACAGATAGGAAGAGTTTTAAATTACCTGACCCTCTGTAAAGAGTGCTGGCCACCTTTCCATTATGTCCTTCACTGGAGGCTCCATGTTCACCAACTCTTGTCTTCTCAAGGCAAAAGTAGAGTCCATGATTTTGGTTATTAGAGCAGGGGTTGGATGCCGTTTCCTCATCTCCTCTACAAGTCTCTTTCGTTTGGACTCCATACTGGTCTCATCTTCACCATCAGGGAAATTCGGTAGGAAATTGATTTCAAACCGTTTGGGTCTTTTGATGCTTGTGTGAGAAGCTTGGCCTTTTCTTTTCCTTTCATTTACGGCCACATCTGTACATCCAGCTCGACGCAGTTTGGTCCGGTAGTTTCCCATTTTGAATTTAATACTGTTTTTCCACCCGTTACATCCATTGGCAGAGCCTGGTTCAGTGAGGCATGGATGTTTTTGAATCAGTGCAGTTGCAACATCATTGAATTCTTGATCGCTGGGATATGCCTTGAAGCTGTAAATTGTCTCTGCAAGTTTTTCAAGTATCTCGTGCTTCATATCCCTGGGCACTTGTAGATATGTCTTGTCTCTCATATACAGAAGATTTCCCTGGCGTAATCTGTACTCAATGTCCACAGGAAAATAAGGAATTTCGAAAGTGTCTGGCCATGGAGACCGACTGCGAGATGACCGACTTTCAGGGGACGAAAAAGAGAGGATCTCTGTGTCATCTGTGCTGGCTGCGCTTGGTGTGGGGGTTGGAACCAGAGCGATTATCTTTAGGGTGGCTTTGTCGGGCAGGTCAGTAATGTCAGTGAGGCTGACGAGGGCATTATTGAAATCAGGATCCTCATACTGTAGGGAGAATTTGTACTGGAGCCCCAGCTTCTCCTCAAGCTGTTCAACAAGAGAGTCAAGTGTATGTGGTTTCGCAGAGAGTGTAATTTTCCTTATGTCATTGTCATGGACAATTATCCTTAGTGTGGTCCTCATTTCCATTGTTGGTTGCGATTCTACAGAGGATTAAAAAAATACAAAAAAAAATCAGTTAAGTTATTTCATGACACTTGACATCAAAATCTTGAGAGTCCAATCAGCACAAGATATAGTGTCTCAGGGTAACAAACGTTCTGCCCCTGACTCTGTAGGCTGCCAGAGGAAACGGGTCATTCAGATCAGAGAGCATGTTGACTGACATTGATGATGCATGACTGCATAGCTCATAAGAACGCAGATGCTCATTATACCATGATGTCATATGTTTGCACAGAAACAAAACATCACTGTTAATGACAAGGATGTTGTGAATTTGCCTAAAATCAGGCAGGCATGAACAAGCACCAACAGACACAATCATATCTGAACTGTATTTGATGCCATCAATGCTCACAGATGATGCTACAAGGACAGTGTTCTGAGATAGATACCTCTGTTTCAACAAGTTCTGAATATTCTCAGGTAAAGATGAAACCAAAGAAAGTGACACCTTGTCCATTTGGATGGATGGCTTGAAAAATGAGGAGGAGTCCACATGGTATGCCATCATTCTTTGATGCCGGACAGCCAGGGTTTGTGGGACGTTTTTGAAGTTTTTTGTGTTGTGAATGACTTGTTTGAAAAATTTATGCTTCCCCTCAAAGCGCATTGTCCACATATCTCTGAGCGGCCCATACATCCTCATCAACTGTGGATAGTGTTCCACGAAGTGGTGCTTTGGGCGCAATGTGAAGTGAGGAAATACTGTTAAAAGTAAACCTCTGTGCTCTGAGATCTTTGCATCAAGGAAATCAAGAGAATCTTCTGTTAGTCTAAATGATGCTGACAGTTCTAAGATGTCCTTTAAAAGCATTAAAATTTCCCATGTTGGATCATTCTCTGGGACATCAAAACCTATCATTAGTGGGAGGAGTCTTGTGAGTGCCCAATTTTCGTGGCCGTTGCCGCCAATCGTACCTCTAGAGGCAAATGTGGCAGGGATAATCTGGGGCTGATCAGTTCTGTCTGTGAATTTGTAAGGAAAATGTTTTATGACTTTGTTCAAGGACTCAAGGGTGATGTACTTCTTGGAGATCAAGTCATTAATGCACAGAGACATCTCAACAGGAATGATACCTTCCAAGAGGTCATGCATTATGTCAGGTGGAAACCCACTGACGGTGTGGAAATGCTCCAAATTGTCGCTTAAAACACAAGGACCTTTCACACCATACTCTTTCACCAGATTTGGATTCTCTAAAACTTCAGAGACTTGCCTGTCATGATCCAAGCTGGTTCTGCACTCAAATGCTCCTGATCGGACCTCTCTTTGCTGGATGTCACTCCTCTTGACCATGCAAAATCGACAGGGGTGCTGTACTGTGAAACTCTCCTGGAAACCAGCAAAAGAATGAGCACCTAGGTTATCAGCTGACACATAGAGCACAGTTCCTTTCACACACTCTCCTAACTGCTCAACATAGACACCGTGTTTTTCAAGAGTGACCAGGTCTTGAAGAAGTGGGTGAAGGACAGCTGCATAGCCGTGTTGTTTGATTGCACTTGCTCTGCATAATATTGCTAGCTGGATAGAGTGAAGACAGGAGCGATGTTTTGAAGGAAGATTGGCAAGAACCCAATAGATACCACACAGTTTGTGTTTCTTTTTTGAAGTGCCCAGAGGATTGGCTATCTCAAACTCATCAATGTAAAGGCCAAGCACAATCCTTAAGGTCTCAGTCTTAAAAAAATCATTCCTGCGATAGTGGGTGCCATCTCTGTAAGTGTTGTATCCATCAACTGTACAGTCATGTGTAAGAATTTTATCTAGAACATCAGCTCTGTTTAACAGTTTTTGTAACATTTTCAGAATTGGCACATAAGAGAGTGATTGTAAGTCTTTTTCAAGCTTGTATTCAACTGGCATGACTGTAGGAAATTCCCTCTGAAAATATGATGCTCTTTTATTGGCTGTGGAGAGTGACTGGCCAGCATCAGTCATTTTCAAGAACAAGTTATTCTCTTTGACAGCATTCACAATCTTTCTCACGACTGAATCGTTGCTGACACCATGTTCAGTGAGAATTTGCTGGATGGCATCACGCAAAAGGGGCTCTGAGAGAAGAACAAGCTGATTTAGTTGTTGAATTAGCTCCTGTATTGCGATGTCAGATAAATGCAAAACTGCTTGCAGTTTTAGAAAGAGTGAGGCTAAATTATGCTCTAGTTGATGCTGTAAATTATCCAAATTTTCAGTTTGAGCTTCTGCCTCAATGTTGTCTTGGTCTGTAGGATCAGTAGAAAAATCTTCAACTTCTTGCACATCTTGTGACACGCCTGGATGTGAATCAGGAGGTGTGCTGCGCATGGCAATGTCAGGCTTCAGTCGCTTCTGACTGGGAAGCTGATGGTCTTTGCATTTATGAGCATTAAATGTTGAGTAAACATTGCTCTCAAAAATGCAGTTTTCATATGGACAACTCACAGTTTCCTTATTTTTAAGATGTTGTCGCAAATGGCCCAAAAAAATGAGTTCTGTGCAGGGTTCTTTAAAATTGCAAAGAGAACAACTGAATATTACAGGGATTTCATCAGCTCCACTCGTCTGCCCATCATGTACAGGATGCGAGTGATTTCTTGTTAAATGCACTTTTAGGGCATTAAATGACTTAAATGAACACAGACAATCTGTGTGTAGGCAAGGAATTGGAGTGGTTCTTGCATAGCTTCCATGTTTTAAGCGGTAGTGCTTGAATAGTTGAGACCTCTTCTCAGAGGAAAACAAGCAGTACTTACACTTCCAATGCATAGCCAGGTGTCTGTCTTCAGAAACCTACAAAAGAAACAACAAAACAATCAATTAAACTTTAAATCATGGCACAAGCATAGATTAGGGCTGGACAGATTAGCATTTTCTGGGCTTCAAAGCATCAGCACTAATCAGCAGCAAACTTTTTTTTTATTTTTTGCAAGTTTTTCACAACTTTTTGTGAATACATTTTCTTCTTTTTTGTTGCATTTTTTTTTTAGAAAGTGTCATTATTGTCTACAATAAAAAAAAAAGTTGATAGTTGCATCTCTACTCTCATTTAAAGGCTTTTTTTGTTTTCTACTGTTATGAGAAATAAGGACTCAATTTCCCATGATGCTTTTGCTTGTCATGTGGGCCACATCTGATAGCCAATCCCATCAGCTGTCTGCTATCAGCTGATTGCTATCAGCTGTGCGCAGGTAAACAAAGTTGGCTGACGACGACACTGGATTAGTTAGCCCTCTATTTTTCAATGAGAAAGTTTCCAAACGTGACAAAGAAGAGAGGATTGACGACTGATGAGATCTTGAATTTCTTAGAGTGACTCTTTCATCCTGTTCCGGATGGATTTGTAGCCTAGATATTCTCATACATCATGCGTGGTAAGTGTGTCTGTGACTTCTGAGTTATTTATTACCGTCACTGACATACACGCTACCTATGCGACCAGTATAAAAAGAGACAGTAAACTTAAAACATCTCCACCATGTTGAAGAAATCGGCCATGAACGACGACAAACTCTTTTTTTTTTTTAAATTTAGCCTAGCCTACATGCTTGCCGAGTTGAAGAGCACGGTAGCTTTTTCAACCGTTAATAAGGTTAATAAGCACACTGTGTTTGCTGAAACTCCAGTTATCCCTAAAATTTGTATTTGTATTTGTATTAAATCGAGCAACGTTGTGGGAAGGGCTGGGTTAGCTTTAAGTTAGCTTTCATGTGACTGCAAAGGACCGACTCACAACAACAACAAAAGTACGCCACACGGCTAAATCATTAAACATAAAGTTAACCTCCAAACCTGGATTTACGGATAAATTCTCTGGCAAAGATAACGACTATAAGTTTGCTACATACAGAAACAATGAACTTACCGTGACACGAAGCTGCAGCTTTTCGACAGTTTACCCGGCACTTCATTCAAACGTCGTCAGTGGGCAACTGCGCATGTGCATTCTACGAGAGCTGCCGAATGCTGCCGAATGCTGCCGAGTCTTCGCTGGCGATGCAGATGCGTCTTGCTCACTCATACCTCCATGTACAGTTTACTTGCAGCGGATGAGTTTGATTACTTGCCTCAGTAGAAAGTTGACTTTACTAAGTATAGGTGAGGATAGCCAACAGAGTAAGCTGGAAATAGTTATGCTTACTTTTTTTTTCAAGTAACATATACAATTACAGTTTACAGTGCAGTGGAACAGGTTGATGCTTTTCTCTGCAGAGGGAGTTTTTTTAATCTTCTTCTTGATGTACTGGACTGTTTTCTGATTGGACCGTGAGTTACTTCCTGTCTGAGTCATCAGACCTCGTAGGAGAGTCTGATTGGTCTTCAGTGAAAGACCCAGGAGGAAGCGGAGGAACAAGTCCAGGTGTCCGTTTGGACTCTGTAAGGCCTCGTCCACAGCGCTCTGGTAGAAAGGTGTAGATGTGTCTCCAAACACTTGAGACCACCGAGATGTTGTTTGTTGTTGTGACATGAGGTTGACTCCAGAGTTGATGAAGGTCAGATGGACATGAAGAGCAGCCAGAAACTCCTGAACACTCAGATGGACGAAGCAGAACACCTTGTCCTGGTACAGGCCTCTCTCCTCTTTAAAGATCTGTGTGAACACTCCTGAGTACACTGAGGCTGCTCTGATATCGATGCCACACTCTGTCAGGTCTGATTCATAGAAGATCAGGTTTCCTTTCTGCAGCTGCTCAAAAGCCAGTTTTCCCAGAGACTCAATCATCTTCCTGCTCTCTGGACTCCAGTGTGGATCTGTCTCAGCTCCTCCATCATACTTGACCTTCTTCAGTTTTAGATAAACCACCAGGAAGTGGATGTACATCTCAGTCAGGGTCTTGGGCAGCTCTCCTCTCCTTCTGGTCTTCAACAGCTCCTCCAGAACTGTAGCAGTGATCCAGCAGAAGACTGGGATGTGGCACATGATGTGGAGGCTTCGTGAGGTCTTGATGTGGGAGATGATCTCTCTGGCCTGCTCCTCATCTCTGAACCTCTTCCTGAAGTACTCCTCCTTCTGTGGGTCAGTGAACCCTCTGACCTCTGTCACCATGTCAACACACTGAGGAGGGATCTGATTGGCTGCTGCAGGTCGTGTGGTTATCCAGAGGCGAGCAAAGGGAAGCAGTTTCCCCCTGATGAGGTTGGTCAGCAGCAGGTCCACTGAGGTGGACTCTGTCACATCAGTCAGGATCTCAGTGTTGTGGAAGTCCAGAGGAAGTCGACACTCGTCCAGACCGTCAAAGATGAAGACGACCTGGAACTGATCAAAGCTGCAGATTGCTGCTGCTTTGGTTTCAGAGAAGAAGTGATGAACAAGTTCCACCAAGCTGAACTTTTTCTCTTTCAGCACATTCAGCTCTCTGAAGGTGAAGGGAAATGTGAAGTGTATGTCCTGGTTGGTTTTGTCTTCAGCCCAGTCCAGAGTGAACTTCTGTGTTAAGACTGTTTTCCCAATGCCAGCCACTCCCTTTGTCATCACTGTTCTGATTGGTCGGTCTCTTCCAGGTGGGGCTTTAAAGATGTCTTCTTGTCTGATGGTTGTTTCTGGTCTGTCTGGTTTCCTTGAAGCTGTTTCAATCTGTCTGACCTCATGTTCATCATTGACCCCTCCAGCCCCTCCCTCAGTGATGTAGAGCTCTGTGTAGATCTGGTTCAGAAGGGTTTGGTTTCCTGCTTTAGAGATCCCCTCAAACACACACTGGAACTTCTTCTTCAGGACAGATTTGAGTTTACGTCGACAAACTGCAGCAAAATGTTCTGAATGAAAACACAAGAAATCAGACAAATAAGAAAATATAACTCTAAATAACGACTATATGAACATGTTTCCCTCCATGACTATATGAACATGTTTCCCTCCATGTGTCCATGTGTCCCTCCATGTCTTGCAATTGTACAGCACTTTGGTCAACTGAGGTTGACAAACTGCAGCAAAATGTTCTGAATGAAAACACAAGAAATCAGACAAATAAGAAAATATAACATGATAATTCCTCTAAATAACGACTATATGAACTTGTTTCCCTCTATGACTATATGGACATGTTTCCCTCCATGTGTCCATGTGTCCCTCCATGTCTTGCAATTGTACAGCACTTTGGTCAACTGAGGTTGTTTTTAAATGTGCTTTATAAATAAACTGTGACTTGATGTCAGTGAACGTCTCATTTGTCCATCATGTTGAATCTTTACAGAAATCCTCTTACTGCTCTGCAGACGCTCAGCCAGCTCCTCCTGCTTCCTGCTCCTCAGGAGCTTCACTGTGATCTTCTCTAACGCCTCTCTGATGCTCCTCTGCTCTTCATCCTCACCATCCACCACCTCCTCATCCTCCCTCTGACTCCCTGAGCATTCTGGGTAATCTGGACTCAGAAACTTGTGGATCTTCTTCAGCTCGTTCTTCACAAAAGTGACCATGTTCTCCTCCAGCAGCTGGAACAGAAACTCTATGAGTGACAGCATCAAACTAAAACCTGACAGACTGACAATCCACTGGTGTCAAAGTGCAGCATGGAGATGATGGTGAACACAACAGATGTAACAGCAGCTGTTGGACATGTACCCACCATAAACATGGAGTCCAGGTGTGTTTGATGCTGCTGGGCAGACTGACAAGTGGGAACCTCTGAGCTCTCCTGGTCCACTCTGTGGAGGAATCAGTGTCAAGTCAACATCAGGACAGAGAGATAATACAAGATGGACTTTATATGTCCCCTGAGGACGTTCACAACAGACAGAGACACTTTGGTTTCAGACCTGGTCCAACAACACGTCGTACAAACTGGTTCATTTCTACAATAACTGAATCTGACTGTCAGTTACAGCTTACATCTGATCAGCTGATCCACGTCCTCCTTTAAAGTCAATGTAGCCGTCCTTTGACCGGTCGCTCTTTAAAGACAGACAGCTGGGTTCAGGAGAGTCTGGTCTCTGCTGCTGGATCCTGAAACAACAACACAACTGATGAAAAATAGTTTTAGGTACACTGACCATGAATAAAGAAAAGTTTTGCAGTTTTATGCAACCTGGCTGAATATTTGTCAGATTTCAACAGACCCTTGATGACGATAACAGAACGAATTTCGCAACAGATAATGTGTAATTCAGAGTCTGTATTCTTGGTGCCCCGATCACTCCCACTATATGGCTATAAGCAACTCTTGAATGAACCTAAATAAAGTCCAAAGTAACACCAAAGTTACATGGGTGAGTGAATGACCTTATTTTATGCCAGAAATAAGGTCCAGGCTGTAAAAAAAATGGCACTTGTCCTTTAACAAGTGGATGTTCAGGCAGGGACTCTTTACTGCAGCTGGACAAGGTCAGTGTGTGTCTGAGTTTTAACTATTTTTGACTCCACAGGAAGAAAGTTCAACAGAGACTCAAAAGCTCTGAAATTTAGTTCAGTCTTACATCTGATCAGCTGATCCACGTCCTCCTTTAAAGTCAATGTAGCCGTCCTTTGACCGGTCACTCTTTAAAGACAGACAGCTGGGTTCAGGAGAGTCTGGTCTCTGCTGTTGGATCCTGAAACAACAACACAACTGATAAATGTGCATCTTGGAGAAGAAACTGATGAAAAATACCTTCAATCTTTAGACAGTTTTAATTCTGACCTTTGACCTCTGGTCTGGTCCTGACGTCCCCCACACTGAGTGGTTTTAGAGGGAGGGGCTCCCTCCTCTCTGTCCTCACACTGATCCATGCTGCTGAGGTCACATCCACCTCAGCTCACACACACTTTGTAGCTTCACCTGCAGAGGAAACACACATCATTCATGTGCACAGCAGCTCACATGTCCATCATGTCTCCAGCTGCTCCTCCACTGATTGGCTCTTCTTCTCTGCTTCATATCAGTGTCAGCTGAATGCAGTCACACAGCAGTGAGGAAGAGGAAGCTGCCATCAGCTGCTGTACTTCTACTATCAGTCCACTAGATGGCGTCATGAAGCTGCAGTAAAGTGAAGAGCAGCCCAGCAACATGATCCATGGACCACTGTTTCCATCCACTGACACACACAAGGACTGAGATCCACTGACTTGATGTGACACAGTAAAGTATGGTAATATAAAGTAATATAAAGTGATAAACAATCAATGAATAACATGAAAGGCACTGGCCTCATCAACTGCTCCACCTCCACAAGGCCAAAGTCCATCTGCTGATAAGATTCCTGATAAGTTACAGTAGGTCTAATAACTGCGGCTCAGGAACAAAGACGACTCAGATAGGATTGTTTTCCTGGCTTTATTCACTACAGAGGACTTGAAAACTCATGTAACTAATACATACAGTCTCTTTCTTTCCTGTACCTCTATAACAATGCAACACAGCACTGTTGTATTGTCTAATAGCAGAGCTCTGGTGGCTGCACTGTCCCCTAGAATCACTGCTGATTGGCCTTGGAGAGAGCGTCACCTCAGCCTTGACTGTTTGCCCTTTGCCCCATGTGGCTGCTGTTTCGTTTGTTTGTTTTTAGCACATTTTAACTTTTTGATGAGTGATTGTTGTAGTTTGAACCTCTGTCTCAGCTGTCAGACCAAAGACTGAGATCCACTGAGTCCCTGTAGAAAACTACTGGATCAAACAAGCTACAGCTGATTGTTACACACACAACAACTGGGCCTCAACTTATTTCACCTCACAGCTTCACTATCACAACATTCAGTCATTTCACTCACAATGGAAGTTCAAAGAGAGAGAAAAAACTCTTCAAATGTCTCGCTTTGTCACAGCAACAATCAGAGACAAAAATATTCAGTTTACAGTCAAATCAAACATAGAAAACAAGGAAATATTCAGTGTTTGTGGCTGAAAATGAAAGTTTTGGCTTGAAAAATGTAAAACTGTTGCAGCTCTAAAAGATTCTTCACAACAATATTGATGATTTGTGTCCAATAATCAATAACCAGAGTGTTTGCTGTGTGTAGTCACAGACATGAATGGTGGGGACACAGACAGTGTCAGTGGTACTGATGATAGGCACTAACAGTATTGATCAATAGACTGTAGCAGCCTCTGCTCATAGAACCTAAAAAACATGAGCCCCTCAGTTCGCCACACTGAGTCCACATCAGTCCTGTGGTGTAAATCTAATGACAGACCACTCACCACAGACAAAGTCTCGACTCCAGCTGCACACAAACAACCACTATTATGCTCTGTGCTTCTGCTCTTACCGATAACACCCACTCAACATGGCGGATGTCACGGTTCTGATGGTCCAGACTTTACAGTTACAGCTCTGACTCAGCTACAGTAACATAATAATAACACAACAACACTAACGAGAAGTTGAAAAGCAGAGACCTCAGGTAACAACAGGTGTTAACTAGGAAAACATTCAAACTGTTCACCTTACCTTCACACCAGAAAATAAACTGCGACACAAACGTTGGTCAAAAGTGAAACTAATTATGAAAGTGTCACCTGTTTGACGTGAGGGCGTGTTCTTACCTGTACTAACCTGCTCGACTGCTCTTTGCTCCATTTCTGTCAGTTGATAAGCAAATATGTAACTCTGCTTTATGAGCGCGTTGGGGTTTAAAAAAAAGACACTGATGCAACAGTGAGACCGTTAATTCACAGCAAAACGTAGGCTACCTGCCGGGAAGACCTTCACCTTTACCTGTCCCCCGTAACACAAGGGCAGGCGGAACCAAAGTCATCCAGTAAAGGAACAAACGTTTTAACCAAACATTTCAAACAGTGCACCACAAAACATCCATACAAATAAAATAGCTACTACAAATCAATATATTAGGCTACAAACTAAGTCAAATTCATAACTGTAACAATATTGCACAAAATACAAAAGCAGTAGGTCTAGCACTATAAAATGTAAATGTAACCCCTCTTGCTCGGTATCATGGGTTAGAAGACTCGACACCACACAGGAACAGTCAGGTTCATGGCGTTTACTAACAAACAGAAAAGCTGATGGTTACTTTTCTCTCCTTCGCCAACACACAGCTCCTGCCCCGGTCACACGGCGGACAAAGACAGAAGGGGGGCACGTATACGTTTGATCGAAAAGTGGGTTTTTGATTACAATAAATATATTTAACAACAACAACAACCATGAACCTATTCTAAACCGAGAAAAGAAAATACACACGTATACGTTAACATGACGAGGCGAAACAAAATACTTTGTGCACAAGCTGATGGTTACTCTCCTCCTTCGCCAACATACAGCTCCTGGCCCTAGACATGAAATACAATAAATAAACCTAAATAAACTGAAACCATATGAAATGAACGGCGACCCGCTGACCGTTACAGTAAGGATTTACAGTAACGGCTGAAATGATAAACACAGATATAACACACAAAATAAAAGATGACAACACTTAAAAAACATTACAAAATATGACAAAATCTATCCCGAAACGTAATATATAAAGTTTTTTCTCTCAATATAGATTTAAAAAATGATAATTAATGAAAAACACAGAGCAGGTTACAGGACGTACCGGTCACAGAAGGCGGCGAGCGAACGCTTTTGCGTTGCTAAGCAACCACTTCTGTCAAATATAAATAACATAAAAAGCCTTGAATGGAAATAAAATAAAAGCCAGCTACCAAATAAACAAAGGAATTTTGACGAACTTCGTTCCAAACACAAGGTTGAGAAATCCAGCTGCAACCTTGAAATTACAGTTGTAAACACAGCGTCATTGAAAATGTCTATTTATGTCTGTGTGCATGTTTTCTGAGGGGCCACTGAAACAACTAAACTGGAGTGCGTTTAGTAAAAAAAAAAGATCTTTGGTGTTTTTCATACTTTTCCTTTACTCAAATCGGTAACCATTTAGCATTTATTTTGTTAAGACTATTACGGACCTTTTATTTTGAAGTTTTCCGGTAGACGTCTCTTTGTCGGCAGTTTGAGTTTCCCGGGCTTCAGACAAAGGACAGTGGTCAGATCTGACTCCACAGTGAAAAGATCTTCGTCATAATGAAGCTCCTCGCTGTGACAGGAACAAGGTATTGTGTGAGTTCAGTTTTAAGTGGTAAAATGTGATTTGGTCGATTTGATATTAACAAAGTGTTTTAATCTACGTTGGTTGGCAATGATGCTAATGTTAGCCTGCTAGCTAAATGTATTCCTCATGTCTGATGTAAACTCTCTAGCTGCTCATGCTCCTCTTAAATGTTACATATCAGTGTATTTTACAGATTATATTTGACTGTTAAAAGAAGTCAATTACAGTATTGGTTAGCGTTAACAGTGTTTAAAAGAAGTTTATTTTAAAAGCAGGAGGTGAGCTTCTGGAAACATCCGTGTGCTTCACCGTGGTCTGACTGGAGTTTTCTTCAGTAACAGCTTCTCCTTCATCGATGCTGGCGGTAACCTCCATGAAGGGTCATGATGACAGAGAGTCATCACAGCTGCTGCTGCTGCTGCTTCATCACATGCTGTCCACGTGGATTCATCACCCAGCACATCTTCCCACGTGTCACAGCTGATCTACAGTGATTCAGGCAGCGTTCACACTCAACAGAAAGGTCAGAGACAGTCACATCCACCAACACTGAAACACAACTGTGAGTATTGATCTATTAATATTAAATTTATTGAGTTTATTAACTTATCAAGACGGTAGACTACACAGTTGATGGGTTTCTGAAACTGAAATGGTCTGGGCATCATCAGATAATCAATAATAAGTGCACACTGTAGGGCGTCAGCATTAGTTCAAGGTTGAATATAGAGAATCTCTATTAAAAGCTATAATTTTTCAAAAATAATACATCCATGTGGCATTTAGAGGGGTACAGAATAAAAGTATTGCTCTTCCATAAAAAAAAATTGAATTAATTACTTTGAAAATTGTGACGGGTTCGACAATGACTTCCTGTTTAAATCGTACCAGCCGCCATTGTGGCTCTCTTCTCCGCAAAATGAAAATGGTAAAAACCTTTTGGCATCAGAATAAAAAACAGAAACTTTCAAAATGGTGCATCTTTGGTGTTTGACAGTTTCTTTTATTTGGCTTTTATTTAGATTTTTTTTTACTCTTGATATCCTCTTCCTGTCTGTGCCCTGAGCTACTGTCTCTGTCACATGAGAATGCAAAGGAGACACCATGTCTGATTGCGACACCAAAAACCTCCTATTCTCTTTTGATTTCAAATAAATCACAGACTGATGTTTTTAAATAATGATAAATGATTGATTATCTGATGAGACTCAGACCTGAAACAGGGAACATTTAACACTCACCTGTTCATATTACAACATTATCAATGTGACGTAGTGCCACATAACAACCACAAGGGGTCAGGGCATGAACATGAATGAACACTGTTTCAGAGTTCAGTGATTTCTGGCTCTAGTCTGAGCAACATGACGGGGAACACAGTCAGTCCACTGCTGAATAACCATAATAACTGTAACCTACAAACTACATGAGTATAGTAGGTAGAGGAGAACCTTATGCGTCAAGGTAGGAGCCAGCCAATCATCTTCAATCGAAAACTACATGACAGCTATGAATGAATGTATTTTATTTCGAACATGTATAAACAGAAAAAAAGAAAATGTATGTAAATATTAAACACACAAATGAAAGAAAAACAGAATAAAAAACAGAGAAAAACATTAAAATAAAGAGCTGAGACACAACAAAACACCGCACATGTTCAAAAAAGGAAGTGTGAAGAAGTACAATACTTATTTTAATTTCCCACCCCTTTTATCTACTTCTCATTTGTAACTACACATCCTAACTACATAATACACCTATATAAGTATATACCATATGTACACTTAATAAATATATATATAAATATATAATTACAAAAATAAATATATACTACATAATTATCCATAAAAAAAATATAATTACAAATATATATTCTATATAATAACCATATAATTACCAAACTAATACATACAAACTAATACATACAACACACATATCATCATTAATGTAAATATATAAATTATCCCCATCACTAAATATAAACCCTATATACCATATTCCAAGTTAGTTACAATATCAATCAACCCTATTCTGCAGTACTTATAGATTTATTCCTTATTGTACTCTATTAACATACTTCCTCTTCCATACACTTGCGTAAAAGAAGTTTTTTGTACCTTTTTTTCAAACAGATTTATATTTGCACTTTGTTTTATTTCTGTCTCCAGACTGTTCCACAAAGTCACCCCACAGCTCGAAACGCACATACTTTACATATTTGTTCGGACCTTTGGTTTTTTAAAATGTAGGTCTCCCCTTAGATTATAACCCCTATCCCTTTCAATAAACATGCCTTGTATATTTTTGGGCGAGTATCATATATCGCCGTGACGACAGGACGTTCGATCTGTTGTCAGAGAAGTGAGATTGTCACCGATACACACGGCTGCAACAAAGGATGTGAGGAGCCGACAGAGCAGCAGAGAGAGGTGAGTTCACTATTCACTACTATTAATGATCACAGTAGAGTCAGAGATTAAAGAGTTTTTATTATAACAACTATCAGAGCTGCTCGCCTGTTGCATAAACTGAAAAAGCTGCTGACTTTCGGGGTGACCTCCGTGTTATGTGGCCCGCTGAATATATCAGTAGTGTAACTCCCATCATGCCTCTGGGCTGAGCCGACGGCGTTCTGGATTTGATGCTACGTTTTAATGAATGCTATGCTAGTGGATTAAATGGATGAGTAATAAGACTTTTACAGGAACCACATGGGGTTTTGGACCATGGATTTTCATAAATGACAACACTATCAATCTATCAGTGTCCAGATATTTAATGTTGCCGCCCTCTTTCTGTTGACGGTGGAAATGTCAGTAAAGTCCCTCTTCTTGGCCGTCTTCCGTGTCTCCATGTCGTAAAAGGGGCAGGGCAACGGAATATATACTTGTACGAGGAATATCGGGCCATGACATTTAAATTACGCTTGTTTTCAGCTGCCAGATTTATCACCACCACACCGGTTCTACGCCGAAATCGGCAGCGTACACACTTTTAGTAAATCACACGTGACACTTGGCGTACACTGATATTTACACCAGAATCTACACCGGATCCTGCGCAAGTTTGATAAATGAGGGCCCCTGTGTTGTGTGTGTGTGTGTGGTGGCTGCTTCACTGACCTGCAGTACTTCAGTCTCTACATACAGTACAGTTTACAGGTGAGTGCAGTGTTTGGTCTCTTTTCAGGACAAATTAACTTCTGATTTATTGTGGACAGAAAACACCACTGACTCAACATTCAGCAGCTAAAACAAATATTTCTATTCTGTCCATTTTGTGACATTTTCACATTCAGTTGAAACAAACAACTAACGAAAGGTGTCAGTTTAATGTTGGTGTGATTTCAGTGTGACATCACAAGGTGTTTTCCTATTAGTTTGTAGTTTTGTAATTCATGCAAAACAGGGACAGTTTTTAATCTCTGTATTTCCCTCTAAAACAACTCTGTGTGGTAATGTTGTGTTATTATCTCATAGTGTGGTGAATGTGCAGGTCACAACTTGTCCACCAGAGCGTTGTGGAGTTGTTGGATTGTGTATTTGATGAGTTTGATGAGGGAAACCAAGAAATCCCATGAGCCTCCGTAGCGTAGCTCTGAGCAGCTCACGGCTCTGCTCCACCGTTCTAAAAAATAGCTTGCACCGACAATTAAAAGTAACAAACCTACTGCTATGACTATAGGGGTTATGGTGATGGGCCAATTTGACAAAATGTTGAACTATCCCTTTAAAAAGTTACCCATCAGATTATTCGATTATCAAAATAGTTGATTAATTTAATAATCAACTGTTGTTTGATTAGTTGACTCATTGTTGCATCTCTAACCCTGTGTTGACGGTGTGTTGGTGAGTGTGGTGTCAGAAGGTGAATCCTCCTTGTCCTCGGTCCAGGCGTCCTCTCGGCGCTGTTGGACCAGCAGACGGCTTCCTGTTCGTCTGAGCAGCTCAGAGTTTTATTCTGTGGCGCCGACGTGTCAACGGGCCGCTCAGGTAGCTACTCGCCACCGCCACCGCCACCTGCCTCCTTCATCAGCTGTTGTTAACCATTTCTGACCTGGAGGTTGCGTTCACTGTCTCTCGCCTCCTTTTGCAGAGTTTGTCGGCTCGGCTCGGTGAGATGCGGCGGAGGTTCGGCATGGTCGACAGCCCGCTCAGCTTCGTCATGGTGACGGCGCGCGGCGGCAGAGAAAGCTGCTGCGCCGCGCTGAGGACGCTGCGGTCTCAGGGCGTCGGGCCGGACGAGGCGTACTGTCTGGCCGGGGCCCCGAGGGGCCCCATGCTGTCGCTGGTCAGACCTCATTTCCTGCTCAGCGACGGCAGCCTGGAGGAGTGATGACATCACAACGTCGCATGACCTCACAAAGAAACATTCACTGTGTCTTTAAGAGAAACTTCAGATCGTCAGTCTGACTGAAGGTCAAAGGTCAACCTCAGAGTTTCTGTTTGTTGTTTATGATGAGGTCACTGATCGATGACCTCACGTCTGAACTCAATGCTGTTTGACTCTGATTCACTTTCACTGTTAGGCTATTGATTGGTGATTGGGCTGTTGATGAGTTCAGGTCTGATCAGGTTATGATCGGTGTTTGGTTTAAGAGAGAATTAACTCTGAACTCAGAAGATTTTACGTTGAAGCTTTAGGAAAATCAAACAATTTATTATTATTATCAACGTTTTAGTGTGAAGGTCGTCACACACAGATGGTTAAACCCAAACTGTTACATTAGAGATGATGTATTTTATACATGAATAAAATATTAAAAACAGCGTTTGTGTCTTGTTTTGACCAGCAGGGGGCATCATAGGCAAGGGCGTTAAACAGTGGGGCGATTTGATTAGATAATATTTCTGGTTGAATAAAAACTACATGAAATTGATTGTGTATTCCTCTTTCATATTGTCTTTATTGGTAACCGTTTTATAAAAGCAATATATCAATATATATTTCACATCAGTTTATTTACAGGACAGAGATGAATACAGTTTAATAATTATCTCAGTGACATGTTAACAGAAAAATCATTATCTGGTAGGACTAGTGGCTCATCAGCAGGAAATGCAGTAATGATTCAGTAAAACCACAAAGAAAAAGAAATCACATGTAATTCATTATATTCAGCATCTATACAACATTATGTTTGTTTCCAGTTGTGTTTCTTGTTGTGTCTGTTTACCTGTGACCAGCTCACAAACAGCCTGTAAAGTTGATCATGAATCTTCCATCTTTAAAGGAAGAGGAAGAAGTTTACAAGAATCACTGAGAAAATATTTTAAAAATCAACTGATTTAATCCATGAATGTGAAAACGTGAGTGAGAGACAGAGACAGACATGTAGAGACTGAACTGTCTGTTCAACAGTGAGAAGGTTTCTGTGACAGGAGGAGACTCTGATTCACTCAACACAGAGACACTGAGGAACCATAACTGTACCAGGGGAATCCAAACCCTGGATACAGAGGTTGAGTGAAGGTGGTGTTGAAGGTGTAGAGGTGGATCAGTGAGTCAGAGGAGACTCTGTAGAAGGACAGAGAGCCAGCAGGACAGTCCACATACACTGCTACTCTGTCAGAGACAGAGGAGGAGGTGGAGGTGATGTCTGTCTGTCTGTCATTGTGCCTGACGTAGTAACGACCATCATCAGAGCAGTCCAGACTCCAGGACTGATCGTTCCCTCCAAACCTACAGTCTCTACTGTCTCCTTTCCTTCTGATTCCTCTGTAACTCACTGATATTTCAACCCTTCCTCTCCACTCGACCTCCCAGTAGCAGCGACCAGTCAGACCAGTTGAACACAGCAGCTGAGGCCAGTAGTCAAATCTGTCTGGATGATCAGGATATGACTGATACTTTTTCACATATGTCGCCTTCCTGTTGTCGTCAGACAGTTTGATGTTTCTGTTCACTGTGTTTGTGTCGATTGTGAGTCGACAGGAATCTGATGGAGAGAACAAGACACAGCTGCAGTTATTGATCATGTGATCAGTTATTGACAGTTTGATGAAGACTCATGAGGTCAGTGATGTGACAGTGTGAAGATGGTTGAATGTGCTGCTCAAAGTAAAACACACTTACATCTCCATGGACCTGGTGTCAAGAACTGGACTCCAGCAGGCTGCACCCTGAAAGGAGGAGGGGGGTCAGAGCAGCACGTTCTCTGTCAGCATGCACACATGGACATTACATGGCTCTCACACACACACTGTTTTATCACTGTGTTCACATGGAGGCTGGTATGTATGGATGAAGACTGAGCACAGAGAAGAAGGAGCTGGAGTCTTTATCTAGTGATGATACAGAGCAGGAGGAGACCAGGAGGAAACACTTCATCATGGGTTTTCTCCATGTGATGTGTCGGCTCAGGGAAGAACAGGTTCTGCTTTCCTAGCGTCCATGTTTTTTATTTTTCTTTCCTTTTCTCTTTTTAGTGTTTACTTGAACTTAATTCATCTGTACCAGTTCTCTTCTTTTGTCTCACCTTCTTTTCTCACCTCTTCTCGTTTATTTACTTAGTGTTGTTATCAGGTTACTTTTATTTTTACTATTAACATCTTCCCCTTATTCTTCATTTTTTTCCTTTCTTTTTTTTCAATTTTGTTATTTCTATACCTTGCACAAGGTATGTGACTATTATTTCTTTACTGTGCTTAAATTATTTGTTAGATCAAGGTGTGAGGTCATGTTATAAGCCTTTCGGGTTTCAGACCTCACCTTCACATTTCTTTTTGATATCTTACTAGTAAGAGAGATAAGTAAACGTTTTGTTTTATATTATATGTGCAAATAAATGAAGTCTAAAGTCTAAAAGCAAAAATCTGGTTTCATCACTGAGATCTCTTCTCCTGAATATGACACAGTGAGTCATGAAGAGACACTGAAGTCATGAGGAGAAACTCCTGATCCCAGTTGTTCATCACTGTGACTGATGGAAGCTGCACAGCTCATGTTGGAAACACTCTGAGATTTTAGCTTCAGTATAAACTGTGTTGGGACGAGTCAGACTGAGACAGAGGACGTCAGTGGAGTGGGCAGAGCTTCACTGTGGCCTACACCACCTCTGGACATGGTCTGAGTGATCAGATCTGATGTCATCAATGCATCAATCACCTGAGACAGATGTTAATACCAGGTGTGACCAGATGTGAACGGGGCCATTGAAAATGTTCCAGCTCCTCCTCCTCTATCAGACAGTGTGTGTGGCTGCAGCAGCCTCTCCATACCTGAGAGAGTCCAGTCTCCAGTCTGGATCCTCCAGTCCAGCAGACAGCAGCTTCACTCCTGAGGCTCCTGGATGGTTGTAGCTCAGGTCCAGCTCTCTCAGATGGGAGGGGTTGGAGCTCAGAGCTGAGGCCAGAGAAGCACAGCCTTCCTCTGTGACCAGACATCCTGACAGACTGAACACACACAACAACACACAGGAAACCACTGTCAACACCTGGAGGTGTGTTCAAGTGTCATCAGATAAACAGCTGGATGGATCCTCACCTGAGAGTCTCCAGTCTACAGTGTGGACTCTCCAGTCCACCAGACAGCAGCTTCACTCCTGAGTCCTGCAGGCTGTTGTTACTCAGGTCCAGGTGTCTCAGACTAGAGGACTGGGAGCTGAGGACTGAGGACAGAGCTTCACAGCTTCTCTCTGAGAGGTTACAGCTGCTCAGTCTGAAGAGATGAGGAATTAAAGAAGAAAATAATTTATTTTCTGTCCTGTTGAAAACATAGACTTCTCTTTATATAATGATGAGTAAATCCAACTATCTCTACACTTACAGAGCTTTGTTGGAGGCTTTGACCACTGGCAGCAGCCTCAGAAGAGCCTCCTCTGAAGCAGAGTATTTCCTCAGGTCAAACTCATCCAGATCTTCTCCTGATGACAGTAAGATGAAGACCAGAGCCGACCATTGACCAGGAGACAGTTTATCTGTGGAGAGACGTCCTGATCTCAGGGACTGTTGGATCTCCTCCACTAGAGAACGATCATTCAGTTCATTCAGACAGTGGAACAGGTTGATGCTTTTCTCTGCAGAGGGAGTCTCTTCAATCTTCTTCTTGATGTACTGGACTGTTTTCTGATTGGACCGTGAGTCACTTCCTGTCTTCGTCATCAGACCTCGTAGGAGAGTCTGATTGGTCTTCAGTGAAAGACCCAGGAGGAAGCGGAGGAACAAGTCCAGGTGTCCATTTGGACTCTGTAAGGCCTCGTCCACAGCGCTCTGGTAGAAAGGTGTAGATGTGTCTCTAAACACTTGAGACCACCGAGATGTTTGTTGTTGTGACATGAGGTTGAGTCCAGAGTTGATGAAGGTCAGATGGACATGAAGAGCAGCCAGAAACTCCTGAACACTCAGATGGACGAAGCAGAACACCTTGTCCTGGTACAGGCCTCTCTCCTCTTTAAAGATCTGTGTGAACACTCCTGAGTACACTGAGGCTGCTCTGATATCGATGCCACACTCTGTCAGGTCTGATTCATAGAAGATCAGGTTTCCTTTCTGCAGCTGCTCAAAAGCCAGTTTTCCCAGAGACTCAATCATCTTCCTGCTCTCTGGACTCCAGTGTGGATCTGTCTCAGCTCCTCCATCATACTTGACCTTCTTCAGTTTTAGATAAACCACCAGGAAGTGGATGTACATCTGAGTCAGGGTCTTGGGCAGCTCTCCTCTCCTTCTGGTCTTCAACAGCTCCTCCAGAACTGTAGCAGTGATCCAGCAGAAGACTGGGATGTGGCACATGATGTGGAGGCTTCGTGAGGTCTTGATGTGGGAGATGATCTCTCTGGCCTGCTCCTCATCTCTGAACCTCTTCCTGAAGTACTCCTCCTTCTGTGGGTCAGTGAACCCTCTGACCTCTGTCACCATGTCAACACACTCAGGAGGGATCTGATTGGCTGCTGCAGGTCGTGTGGTTATCCAGAGGCGAGCAGAGGGAAGCAGTTTCCCCCTGATGAGGTTGGTCAGCAGCAGGTCCACTGAGGTGGACTCTGTCACATCAGTCAGGATCTCTGTGTTGTGGAAGTCCAGAGGAAGTCGACACTCGTCCAGACCGTCAAAGATGAAGACGACCTGGAACTGATCAAAGCTGCAGATTCCTGCTGCTTTGGTTTCAGAGAAGAAGTGATGAACAAGTTCCACCAAGCTGAACTTTTTCTCTTTCAGCACATTCAGCTCTCTGAAGGTGAAGGGAAATGTGAAGTGTATGTCCTGGTTGGTTTTGTCTTCAGCCCAGTCCAGAGTGAACTTCTGTGTTAAGACTGTTTTCCCAATGCCAGCCACTCCCTTTGTCATCACTGTTCTGATTGGTCGGTCTCTTCCAGGTGGGACTTTAAAGATGTCTTCTTGTCTGATGGTTGTTTCTGGTCTGTCTGGTTTCCTTGAAGCTGTTTCAATCTGTCTGACCTCATGTTCATCATTGACCCCTCCAGCCCCTCCCTCAGTGATGTAGAGCTCTGTGTAGATCTGGTTCAGACGGGTTTGGTTTCCTGCTTTAGAGATCCCCTCAAACACACACTGGAACTTCTTCTTCAGGGCAGATTTGAGTGTAGACTGACCACTGGGAACCTCTGAGCTCTCCTGGTCCACTCTGTGGAGGAATCAGTGTCAAGTCAACATCAGGACAGAGAGATAAGACAAGATGGACTTTATATGTCCCCTGAGGACATTCACAACAGACAGAGACACTTTGGTTTCAGACCTGGTCCAACAACACGTCGTACAAACTGGTTCATTTCTACAATAACCTGAGTCTGACTGTCAGTTACAGCTTACATCTGATCAGCTGATCCACATCCTCCTTTAAAGTCCAATACAGCGTCCTTTGAGTTGTTGCTCTTTAAAGGCAGACAGCTGGGTTCAGGAGAGTCTGGTCTATGCTGCTGGATCCTGAAACAACAACACAACTGATGTGAATGCTTTTGCAGTTTTATGCAACCTGATGATGATGATGATGGGATGATGATAACAGAACGAGTTTTGCGGTAGATAATGTGTAATGTCTATTTAGAGGCAGCATTTTCTGTGCTCCAATCACTATATGGCTGAAAGTAACTCTTGAATGGACCTGAATATTGTCCAAAAGACTCCTTATGACACCAAAGTTGCATAGAGTAAATTACGTTATTTTCTGCCAGAAATAAGGTCCGGGTTGTAAAAAAAAAAAAAAGGCATTTGTCCTTTAACAAGTGGATGTTCAGACAGGGACTCTTTACTGCAGCTGCACAATGTAACCATTTTTGACTCCACAGGAAGAACGTTCAACAGAGACTCAAAAGTTTTGAAATTTAGTTTAGTCTTACATCTGATCAGCTGATCCACGTCCTCTTTTAAAGTCAATGAACCCGCCCTTTGAGTTGTCGCTCTTTAAAGACAGACAGCTGAGTTCAGGAGAGTCTGGTCTCTGCTGCTGGATCCTGAAACAACAACACAACTGATGTTAAATAGTTTTGGATTTCAAAAATAAGAAAATGAACACAAAAAAAGATTAACCTTGATGGTCATTTTAAAAAAGATGTTTGATTTTATATATTTATTTTTTGGGGGGGGGGCTTTTTCGCCTTTAACGTACAGGATAGTTGAGAGAGACAGGAAATAGAAGGCAGAGAGGGGGGATAAGACACGCAGGACAGGGCTGCTCGACGTGGGATTCGAACTGAGGCCCCTGCAGTAAGGACTACAGCCTCAACACATGGGGCCAGTCAGGTGCTCTACCACCTGAGCTAAACACTGCCCCTGATCAAAGATTTTTTCACTTTGGAAAATATCATTTGTTCAATCTCTTTGTTTTGTTCTGTAGATGAGTTGAAGTTTCTAACATACTTTGAATTAAATGATTGATTTTTGTGAATAGGCAAAAGAAATGAAACAATGTCCCTTTCAAAAGAAAAAAAGAACATGAACATGGACACACAAAAAACATGAAAGGAGTTTCAGCTCAGTGCTTCCACCATGTGGTTGAGAAGTGCTATCATCTGGGGGGAAAAGGAAACTTAATGAAAACTAAACTTATCAGCCAGTGCATCCAGCGTTTATTCCCATTAATAAACAACAGTATTTCCCACATGTTTGCAAGGAGACTGTGTGGCAGGTGGTCGGATCAGGAGGGTGGGGGGGCCGGTGGTGACCAGATCCTTACGGAGGGGAACCATATGAGTTTCGCTTTTACCGCACACTACTGCTGGCATGCACCCGCCTCGTCTCCCTCTCTCTCGACGCGGGGGGTGATCCTACTCGCACAGGGAAGTTACATAGTGCAGTTTAGGCCCACGTGATCCAGCTCAGGCTGCAGTCGCAGCACCATTCATTCTGTTTTTCTACCATTGCAATGAGTCTGGAAACATTGTTTTAGGGCTGAAAAACTCTATAATAAAAAACAAGAATCTTGATTTGTTTTGTACCTCAGAAAATGTCATTTATCTCTTTGTTTTGTTCTGTAGATGAGTTGAAGTTTCTATCTCTACCTGAGTTTTGCTCGTTCTCTCTCAGTATTTATGGACGTTTGTTCGTCTGCTCGTGTAAAAAGCAGCTGCTGAGATTCTGCTTCAGCTCCTGTAACTGATCTGATCCTCTGTCTCTGTTCTCTGTGTCTGACGTCACTCTGAACTCACTAGAAACCACTGATCGGCCCCTCGCCCTGTTGCACAGCTCAAAGCTGCCACCAGGAGGCGACTTGATGCAGCAACATCACCATGTTCCTTCTACCAGCTGGAAACAAGACCATCAACATTTAGAGCAAATGAAAAGATGATTTTAACCCAGTGGTTACTTCCTGGTTGAAGTAGAAGGTGCTGACACATTTCCTGTTGCTACTGGGCTGCACTGTGAGAATTACTGAATATTAACATGTGGATGTTCAGACAGAGACTCTTTACTGCAGCTGGACAATGTGTGTCTGAGTTATAACTCAGATTTTATGGAGAATCATTGAAATTTGACTCCACAGGAAGAACGTTCAACAGAGACTCAAAAGCTTTGAAATGTAGTTTAGTCTTACATCTCATCAGCTGATCCACGTCCTCTTTTAAAGTCAATGAACCCGCCCTTTGAGTTGTCGCTCTTTAAAGACAGACAGCTGGGTTCAGGAGAGTCTGGTCTCTGCCACTGGATCCTGAAACAACAACACAACTGATGTTAAATAGTTTAGGATTTCAAAAATAAGAAAATGAACACAGAAGAAAGATGATGAAGGAACTTGGGGCATGAATTAGGATTTGTGAAAAAATACACATGCACATTAAGATTTTTACTGCTAATGGGTGATGAAGCATTCAAAATCAAAAAGAATGAGCCCACCCACATATCTCTCTGTTTCCTTCAACAGGTTGTGTGCTGCATAATGCGCTGCAATTATGGGTCCGAATTTCCCACGCAGTCCTACGGATGTGATGTCAAATGACACTGTATGCGCGTCCTCAACGGCATTCGACTTAGATACGGAAGAGGACCTACGCGGTGGACCCAAAACTAGTGTTTGGGTGACTGACATTTATTTATCATAAACGCGCTAATGCTGTCAAAGAAATACTTAAGTTACACTAAAATAAACATTGTTGGTTTATTTACTTAGTCGCTTGACACGATGCTGTTCGCAGTTGTTGTTTACCAACATTATACCATGGAGGCAGAAGTGGAGCTAGGTCTGCAGTAAACAGTGAACAGCGAGTAAAGAAATGACGTCACTTTACGTATAACGCTTTCATATTTTTTTCATGCCAGAAAGTCAAAGTTTAGATTCCCAATCTGTGGTCGGTATATTCAAAAGACGTCTGTTTGGAAGTTTGCTGCGCTCCGACGTTTTCAGTCAAGTGCAGAGACACCGTGAGCAGCGGCTGGTCACAGAGGCAGCAGCCCATCGCCTGAGCTGCTGAGCCGGGCAACAGAGGTCGTCACCCCGGGGGAGAAAACCAGCCGAGTAACTTACACACAGGTTTTTAGAGGTTTATGGAGAATTGAAATTTGACTCCACAGGAAGAACGTTCAACAGAGACTCAAAAGTTTTGAAATGTAGTTTAGTCTTACATCTGATCAGCTGATCCACGTCCTCCTTTAAAGTCAATGAACCCGTCCTTTGAGTTGTCGCTCTTTAAAGACAGACAGCTGGGTTCAGGAGAGTCTGGTCTCTGCTGCTGGATCCTGAAACAACAACACAACTGATGTTAAATAGTTTAGGATTTCAAAAATAAGAAAATGAACACAAAAAACGATTAACCTTGATGGTTATTTAAAAAAAGATGTTTGATTTTATATATTTATTTTTTGGGGGGGGGGCTTTTTCGCCTTTAATGTACAGGAAAGTTGAGAGAGACAGGAAATAGAAGGCAGAGAGGGGGGATAAGACACGCAGGACAGGGCTGCTCGACGTGGGATTCGAACTGAGGCCCCTGCAGTAAGGACTACAGCCTCAACACATGGGGCCAGTCAGGTGCTCTACCACCTGAGCTAAACACTGCCCCTGATCAAAGATTTTTTCACTTTGGAAAATATCATTTGTTCAATCTCTTTGTTTTGTTCTGTAGATGAGTTGAAGTTTCTAACATACTTTGAATTAAATGATTGATTTTTGTGAATAGGCAAAAGAAATGAAACAATGTCCCTTTCAAAAGAAAAAAAGAACATGAACATGGACACACAAAAAACATGAAAGGAGTTTCAGCTCAGTGCTTCCACCATGTGGTTGAGAAGTGCTATCATCTGGGGGGAAAAGGAAACTTAATGAAAACTAAACTTATCAGCCAGTGCATCCAGCGTTTATTCCCATTAATAAACAACAGTATTTCCCACATGTTTGCAAGGAGACTGTGTGGCAGGTGGTCGGATCAGGAGGGTGGGGGGGCCGGTGGTGACCAGATCCTTACGGAGGGGAACCATATGAGTTTCGCTTTTACCGCGCACTACTGCTGGCTTGCACCGCCTCGTCTCCCTCTCTCTCGACGCGGGGGGTGATCCTACTCGCACAGGGAAGTTACATAGTGCAGTTTAGGCCTACGCAATCCAGCTCAGGCTGCAGTCGCAGCACCATTCATTCTGTTTTTCTACCATTGCAATGAGTCTGGAAACATTGTTTTAAGGCCGAAAAACTCTATAATGAAAAACAAGAATCTTGATTTGTTTTGTACCTCAGAAAATGTCATTTATCTCTTTGTTTTGTTCTGTAGATGAGTTGAAGTTTCTATCTCCACCTGAGTTTTGCTTGTTCTCTCTCTCAGTATTTATGGACGTTTGTTCGTCTGCTCGTGTAAAAAGCAGCTGCTGAGATTCTGCTTCAGCTCCTGTAACTGATCTGATCCTCTGTCTCTGCTCTCTGTGTCTGACGTCACTCTGAACTCACTAGAAACCACTGATCGGCCCCTCGCCCTGTTGCACAGCTCAAAGCTGCCACCAGGAGGCGACTTGATGCAGCAACATCACCATGTTCTTTCTACCAGCTGGAAACAAGACCATCAACATTTAGAGCAAATGAAAAGATGATTTTAACCCAGTGGTGACTTCCTGTTTTAAGTAGAAGGTGCTGGATGTTCAGACAGAGACTCTTTACTGCAGCTGGACAATGTGTGTCTGAGTTGTAAATCTTTTTTAATCCACAGGAAGAACGTTCAACAGAGACTCATAAACTTTGAAATGTAGTTTAGTCTTACATCTGATCAGCTGATCCACGTCCTCTTTTAAAGTCAATGAACCCGCCCTTTGAGTTGTCGCTCTTTAAAGACAGACAGCTGGGTTCAGGAGAGTCTGGTCTCTGCCACAGGATCCTGAAACAACAACACAACTGATGTTAAATAGTTTAGGATTTCAAAAATAAGAAAATGTGAACACAGAAGAAAGATGATGAAGGAACTTGGGGCATGAATTAGGATTTGTGAAAAAATACACATGCACTTTAAGATTTTTACTGCTAATGGGTGATGAAGCATTCAAAATCAAAAAGAATGAGCCCACCCACATATCTCTCTGTTTCCTTCAACAGGTTGTGTGCTGCATAATGCGCTGCAATTATGGGTCCGAATTTCCCACGCAGTCCTACGGATGTGATGTCAAATGACACTGTATGCGCGTCCTCAACGGCATTCGACTTAGATACGGAAGAGGACCTACGCGGTGGACCCAAAACTAGTGTTTGGGTGACTGTCATTTATTTATCATAAACGCGCTAATGCTGTCAAAGAAATACTGAAGTTACACTAAAATAAACATTGTTGGTTTATTTACTTAGTCGCTTGACACGATGCTGTTCGCAGTTGTTGTTTACCAACATTATACCATGGAGGCAGAAGTGGAGCTAGGTCTGCAGTAAACAGTGAACAGCGAGTAAAGAAATGACGTCACTTTACGTATAACGCTTTCATATTTTTTTCATGCCAGAAAGTCAAAGTTTAGATTCCCAATCTGTGGTCGGTATATTCAAAAGACGTCTGTTTGGAAGTTTGCTGCGCTCCGACGTTTTCAGACAAGTGCAGAGACACCGTGAGCAGCGGCTGGTCACAGAGGCAGCAGCCCCTCGCCTGAGCTGCTGAGCCGGGCAACAGAGGTCGTCACCCCGGGGGAGAAAACCAGCCGAGTAACTTACACACAGGTTTTTAGAGGTTTATGGAGAATTGAAATTTGACTCCACAGGAAGAACGTTCAACAGAGACTCAAAAGTTTTGAAATTTAGTTTTGTTTTACATCTGATCAGCTGATCCACGTCCTCCTTTAAAGTCAATGAACCCGCCCTTTGAGTTGTCGCTCTTTAAAGACAGACAGCTGAGTTCAGGAGAGTCTGGTCTCTGCTGCTGGATCCTGAAACAACAACACAACTGATAAATGTGCATGTTGGAGAAAAACTGATGAAAAATATCTTCAATCCTAAACACAACAACTGAATTTATTCAGTTGTTGTGTGTTTTGTTGTATTCTCTTTATTATTAGATAATTTCCTTCTTTTAATACGAAAGGTAAAACAAAGGACAAATACAAATCACTGAACACTTAAGGTCTGGGGGTAGTCTATACATCCAAAAGACAAAATACATAACACGTCAAAAACAGTCTCACTCATTGGCCAAATAAGCATGCCATTTCTGCCAACGTATTTCACCCAGGCCTTTCTGGAGTCAGAGTAATAAGTCATTTGCTCTAGGACATGCAGTTGTTTTACAATAAAAATGTACACCTATGTGGTGGGGGCATTTTTCTGGAGCCAGCTCCATACCTTCAATGAGCAGTTCACCCATTGGCTCTCTGTAATATTTTTTAATTCTCATACAACCAAGCAGTGATTGTATTGGTGCATCTGTTAAGATAACTCCATAGTTTTGCATTTAGCTACAGAAGAAGAATAACAACTGACTGACTTTTAGAGAGGACAGTCTGATGGTTTTAATTCTGACCTTTGACCTCTGGTCTGGTCCTGATGTTCCCCACACAGAGTGGTTTTAGAGGGAGGGGCTCCCTCCTCTCTGTCCTCACACTGATCCATGCTGCTGAGGTCACATCCACATCAGCTCACACACACTTTGTAGCTTCACCTGCAGAGGAAACACACATCATTCATGTGCACAGCAGCTCACATGTCCATCATGTCTCCAGCTGCTCCTCCACTGATTGGCTCTTCTTCTCTGCTTCATATCAGTGTCAGCTGAATGCAGTCACACAGCAGTGAGGAAGAGGAAGCTGCCATCAGCTGCTGTACTTCTACTATCAGTCCACTAGATGGCGTCATGAAGCTGCAATGAAGTGAAGAGCAGCCCAGCAACATGATCCATGGACCACTGTTTCCATCCACTGACAAACACAAGGACTGAGATCCACTGACTTGATGTGACACAGTAAAGTATGGTAATATGAAGTAATAAAAAGCAATAAACAATAAATGAGTAACAGGAAAGGCACTGGCCTCATCAACTGTTCCACCACCACAAGGCCAAAGTCCATCTGCTGATAAGATTCCTGATAATTTATAGTAGGTGTAATAAGTGCAGCTCAGGAACAAAGATGACTCAGATGTGATTGTTTACCTGGCTTTATTCACTACAGAGGACTTGAAAACTCATGTAATTAATACATACAGTCTCTGTCTTTCCTGTACCTCTATAATAATGCAACACAGCACTGTTGTATTGTCTGTGTGGACAGCGTCCCTGTAGAAAACCACTGGATCAAACCAGCTACAGCTGACTGTTACACACACAACAACTGGGCCTCAACTCAGCTGCAGTACAAGAAAGAAGTAACACAACAAGGAAATACTCAAGGAAAGTACAAGTACCTAACAACTGTACTGATGATATGCAGTAACAGTACTGATCAATAGACTGTAGCAGCTGTTGAAGCAGGAGCCTCTGTGGTGTTCACTGTCTTTCTGAACATCATATTAAAACCCTGTGAGCCCCTCAGTCCGCCACACTAAGTCCACATCAGTCCTGTAGTGTAAATCTAACGACAGACCACTCACCTCAGACAAAGTCCCAGCTGTTCTCCAGCAGCTGTCTGGACGAGCTCAGACAGCGGGAGAGCAGCGGCTCATCTCCACCTCCTCCACAGGCTGATTCAGGCGGTAAAGCTGCCTCCAGTCATCAGTAAGTTGAGCTGCACACAAATAACCACTCTCTTCACGCAACTGCTACAGGAGAAAATCAACTGTTGGTGTTAAACTATGAACTGTGACTCACCTGTTGGATATGATACTGTAATCTTATCTGGATAAATGAACCTGCACCGCTGCACTTTGCTCCATGCAATAAAATCCCCAGTGTACAAAGAACGTTTATGACACAATATTATGGACCAGAGGCACATGAGGGAAGTAAGCTACAGTGACAGAAAATGACATGTAGAAAGCATCTTGACTGGATGCATACTGGTATGGTTTGGCAATACTAAAGCACAAGGTTATAAATATCTTACAAAGAGAGTAAAACAGCATCAAAAATGATAGGACCACATCTACCACACTTACAAGACATTTACACCACCCACAGCAGGAAGAAAGCACTCGGCATTATGATGGACACTAGTCACCCAGCATATAGTCTTTTTCCTATTTACCCTCAGGGAAGCGTCTACAGAGCATCTGTGCTTGGACCTCGCGCCACAGAGACAGTTTCTACCCCCAGGCGGTCAGATTACTGAACAGTACTTTTATGATCTATTTATTGATGCTTTTTATTGTCCAGTATATTGCCTGTTTTACCTTGTCAGTGTTTTTTATTATACTGTATGCTGTGACTACATTTCATTACATTGACTGTTTTTAAAACTAACTAATGTACCGAGGTGAAGTGAACAATATACTATGGAAATTATAAAGCAATAAAAAAATTAATGAGTAACAGGAAAGGCACCAGCTTCATCAAAGTCCATATGTTGATCAGATTCCTGATAACTTATAGTAGGTGTAATAAGTGCTGTTCAAGAACAAAGACGACTCAGATGGGATTGTTTTCCTGGATTCATTCACTACATGAAAATAATACATACAGTCTCCTGGTCTGCCTCTATAACAATGCAGCACAGCACTGTTGCATTGGTCAATAGCAAGGCTGTGGTGGCTGCACTGTCCCAATCACTGCTGTTTGGCCTTGGAGAGAGCGTCACCTCAGCCCTGACTGGTTTCTCTTTGCCCCGTCTGACTGATGTTTTTTAGCACATTTTTACATTTTGATGAGTGATTGTCATGATTTGAATCTCTGTCTCTGCCTAAACCCTAAGCTGTATGTCAGACCCAAGTGCTTTCCTTTGTTAATATTCCTAAAAACTCTGTCACAATGAATGACCAGGTGAGGTCACAGGTGAGTGAGAAGTTGTTGCAGACCTCACCTGAAGTATCTGAGAAACACACCACACAGTAATTTAACACAACCTTAATGTGACACTTGAGTCATGGGTTTGTGTTTGTTTGTTGTGTAACTGTGACAATAAACAGCTCACAGTGACAAACAACTGGGGGGTTCCTCCATCAAGCTCGCTGAGCTCAAAGTCAGGCTTCAATGGCCGAGTCTCGCTTGTGAGAGTTCAGTTCCATCAACGTTCCCAGACTCGCTTTAGCGTGGACTAAAATGTTGAAAACATTTGTTTTACCCACTGAGCTATAGACACACCTGGAATATGGATTCATATGAGGCTGAAACAGAAGGAACTTTGTGCCACTTGTGCATTGATCCTGTCAGTCGTATTGGTCTAGACCTCCTCTGTGATGCAAGAGAATTGGACATTTCTCTGATTTTCTTCTGTATAGTAGTCACAGACATGAATGGTGCGGACACAGAGACAGTGTCAGTGCTACTGATGACAGGCAGTAACAGTATTGATCAATAGACTATAGTTGTGTTCACTGTCTTTCTGAACATCATATTAAACCCAGTGAGCCCCTCAGTCCGCCACACTGAGTCCACATCAGTCCTGTAGTGTAAATCTATGACCGACCACTCATCACAGACAAAGTCAACGCTGTACACAAACAACAACTATTATGCTCTGTGCTTCTGCTCTTACCGACAACACCCACTCAACATGGTGGATGTCACGGTTCTGTCGGTCCAGACTTTACAGTTACAGCTCTGACTCAGCTACAGTAACATAATAATAACACAACAACACAACGAGAAGTTGAATAGCAGAGACCTCAGGTAGGGACTGGTGTTAACTAGGAAAACATTCAAACTGTTCACCTTACCTTCACACGAGAAAATAAACTGCGACACAAACGTTGGTCAAAAGTGAAACTAATTATGAAAATTTCCTCACCTGTTTGACATGAGGGCGTGTTCTTACCTGTACTAACCTGCTCGACTGCTCTTTGCTCCATTTCTGTCAGTTGATAAGCAAATATATGTAACTCTGCTTTATGAGCGCGTTGGGGGTTAAAAAAAAGACACTGATGCAACAGTGAGACCGTTAATTCACAGCAAAACGTGTAGGCTACCTGCCGGGAAGACCTTCACCCTTTACCTGTCCCCCGTAACACAAGGGCAGGCGGAACCAAAGTCATCCAGTAAAGGAACAAACGTTTTAACCAAACATTTCAAACAGTGCACCACAAAACATCTAGCCTACTACAAATGAATATATTAGGCTACAAACTAAGTTAAATTCATAACTGTAACAATATCGCACAAAATACAAAAGCAGTAGGTCTAGCACTACAAAATGTAAATGTAACCCTCTTGCTCGGTATCATGGGTTAGAAGACTCGACACCACACAGGAACAGTCAGGTTCATGGCGTTTACTAACAAACAGAAAAGCTGATGGTTACTTTTCTCCTTCGCCAACACTCAGCTCCTGCCCCGGTCACACGGCGGACAAAGACAGAAGGGGGGCACGTATACGTTTGATCGAAAAGTGGGTTTTTGATTACAATAAATATATTCAACAACAACAACAACAACAACAACAACAACAACCATGAACCTATTCTAAACCGAGAAAAGAAAATACACACGTATAAAATACTTTGTGCACAAGCTGATGGTTACTCTCCTCCTTCGCCAACATACAGCTCCTGGCCCTAGACATGAAATACAATAAATAAACCTAAATAAACTGAAACCATATTAAATGAACGGCGACCCGCTGACCGTTACAGTAAGGATTTACAGTAACGGCTGAAATGATAAACACAGATCCAAAACACACAAAATAAAAGATGACAACACTTAAAAAACATTACAAAATATGAAAAAATCTATCCCGAAACGTAATATATAAAGTTTTTTCTCTCAATATAGATTTAAAAAATGATAATTAATGAAAAACACAGAGCAGGTTACAGTACGTACCGGTCACAGAAGGCGGCGAGCGAACGCTTTTGCGTTGCTAAGCAACCACCAGCTGTCAAATATAAATAACATAAAAAGCCTAGAATGGAAATAAAATAAAAGCCAGCAGCACAATAACTTTCTTGTTCCAAACACAAGGTTACACAAGTGAGAAATCCAGCTGCAACCTTGAAATTACAGTTGTAAACACAGCGTCATTGAAAATGTCTATTTATGTCTGTGTGCATGTTTTCTGAGGGGCCACTGAAACAACTAAACTGGAGTGCGTTTAGTAAAAAAAGATCTTTGGTGTTTTTCATACTTTTCCTTTACTCAAATCGGTAACCATTTAGCATTTATTTTGTTAAGACTATTACGGACCTTTTATTTTGAAGTTTTCCGGTAGACGTCTCTTTGTCGGCAGTTTGAGTTTCCCGGGCTTCAGACAAAGGACAGTGGTCAGATCTGACTCCACAGTGAAAAGATCTTCGTCATATAATGAAGCTCCTCGCTTTGACAGGAACAAGGTATTGTGTGAGTTGAGTTTTAAGTAGTAAAATGTGATTTGGTCGATTCGATATTAACAAAGTGTTTTAATCTATGTTGGTTGGCAATGATGCTAATGTTAGCCTGCTAGCTAAATGTATTCCTCAACTCTCTAGCTGCTCATGCTCCTCTTAAATGTTACACATCAGTGTATTTTACAGATTATATTTGACTGTTAAAAGAAGTCTTGGTTAGCGTTAACAGTGTTTAAAAGAAGTTTATTTTAAAACTAGGAGGTCAGCTTCTGGAAACATCCGTGTGCTTCACCGTGGTCTGACTGGAGTTTTCTTCAGTAACAGCTTCTCCTTCATCGATGCTGGCTGTAACCTCCATGAAGGGTCATGATGACAGAGAGTCATCACAGCTGCTGCTGCTGCTTCATCACATGCTGTCCACGTGGATTCATCACCCAGCACATCTTCCCACGTGTCACAGCTGATCTACAGGGATTCAGGCTGCGTTCACACTCAACACAAAGGTCAGAGACAGTCACATCCACCAACACTGAAACACAACTGTGAGTATTGATCTATTACCGTAATATTAAATTTATTGAGTTTATTAACTTATCAAGACAGTAGACTACACAGTTGATGGGTTTCTGAAACTGAAATGGTCTGGGTATCATCAGATAATCAATAATAAGTGCACACTGTGGGGCGTCAGCATTCGGTTGAATATGGAGAATTTCTATTAAAAGCTATAATTTTTCAAAAATAATACATCCATGTGGCATTTAGAGGGGTACAGAATAAAAGTATAGCTCTTCCATAAAAAAAAAATTGAATTAATTACTTTGAAAATTGTGACGGGTTCGACAATGACTTCCTGTTTAAATCGTACCAGCCAGTAGCCGCCATTGTGGCTCTCTTCTCCGCAAAATGAAAATGGTAAAAACCTAAAGGCATCAGAATAAAAAACAAAAAATTTCAAAATGGTGCATCTTTGGTGTTTGACAGTTTCTTTTATTTGGCTTTTATTTAGATTTTTTTTACTCTTGATATCTCAAAGGGACTTTTAAATCGAACGCAACTGGACTTGGTTATTTGTCTGGGAAGACGTTTCACCTCTCATCCAAGAGGCTTCATCAGTTCATGTACGCATCTGACCAGGCTGGGACTGGTCCAACTTTCTGGTGTGGAGACCCAGGTATTTAACCTCTTGTGTGGGCGTATCACAAGGGTGATGATGTCATTGGTTGGGAACCAATGACACATGTGGGCGTGGGCGTATCACAAGGGTGATGATGTCATTGGTTGGGAACCAATGACATCATCACCCTTGTGATACGCCCACACAAGAGGTTAAATACCTGGGTCTCCACACCAGAAAGTTGGACCAGTCCCAGCCTGGTCAGATGCGTACATGAACTGATGAAGCCTCTTGGATGAGAGGTGAAACGTCTTCCCAGACAAATAACCAAGTCCAGTTGCGTTCGATTTAAAAGTCCCTTTGAAATACTATGACCTGGACAAATGAGAATATGCACAGGCTACTCTTGATATCCTCTTCCTGTCTGTGCCCTGAGCTACTGTCTCTGTCACATGCAAAGGAGACACCATGTCTGATTGTGACACCAAAAACCTCCTATTCTCTTTTGATTTAAAATAAATCACAGGCTGATGTTTTTAAATTAATTCTTAAATTAATAAATGATTGATTATCTGATGAGACTCAGACCTGAAACAGGGAACATCTAACACTCACCTGTTCATATTACATCATTATCAATGTGACGTAGTGCCACCTAACAACCACAAGGGGTCAGGGCATGAACATGAATGAACACTGTTTCAGAGTTCAGTGATTTCTGGCTCTAGTCTGAGCAACATGACGGGGAACACAGTCAGTTCGCTGCTGAATAACCATAATAACTGTAACCTACAAACTACATGAGTATAGTAGTTAGAGGAGAACCTTATACGTCAAGGTAGGAGCCAGCCAATCATCTTCAATCAAAAACTACATGACAGCTATGAATGAATGTATTCTATTTCGAACATGTATGAAAAGAAAAAAAGAAAATGTATGTAACTATTGTACATACAAAGGAAAGAAAAACAGAATAAAAAACAGAACAAAACATTAAAATAAAGAGCTAAGACATAAAAAAACACCGCACATGTTCAAAAAAGGAGTGGGAAGAAGTACAATACTTATTTTAATTTCCCACCCCTTTTATCTACTTTTCAGTTTGTAACTACACATCCTAACTACATAATACACCTATATAAGTATATACCATATGTACACTTAATAAATATATATATAAATATATAGTCACAAAAATAAATATATACTACATAATTATCCATATATATAATTACAAATATATATTCTATATAAATATCTATATAACCATATAATTACCAAAATAAATACATACAACACACATATCATCATTAATATAAATATATAAATTATCCCCATAACTAAATATAAACCCTATATACCATATTCCAAGTTAGTTACAATATCAATCAACCCTATTCTACAGTACTTATACATTTATCCCTTATCGTACTCTATTAACATACTTCCTCTTCCATATACTTGCGTAAAAGAAGTTTTTTGTACCTTTTTTTAAACAGATTTATATTTGCACTTTGTTTTATTTCTGTCTCCAGACTGTTACACAAAGTCACCCCACAGCTCGAAACGCACATACTTTACATATTTGTTCGGACCTTTGGTTTTTTAAAATGTAGGTCTCCCCTTAGATTATAACCCCCATCCCTTTCGTTAAACATACCTTGTATATTTTTGGGCTAGTATCATATATCGCTGTGACGACAAGACGTTCGATCTGATGTCAGAGGAGCGAGATTGTCACCGATACACACGGCTGCAACAAAGGATGTGAGGAGCCAACAGAGCAGCAGAGAGAGGTGAGTTCGCTATTCACTACTATTAATGATCACAGTAGAGTCTGTTGCAGAGCAGCGTCCATGTCACAGATTAAAGAGTTTTTATTATAACAACTATCAGAGCTGCTCGCCTGTTGCATAAACTGAAAAAGCTGCTGACTTTCGGGGTGACCTCCGTGTTATGTGGCCCGCTGAATATATCAGTAGTGTAACTCCCATCATGCCTCTGGGCTGAGCCGACGGCGTTCTGGATTTGATGCTACGTTTTAATGAATGCTATGCTAGTGGATTAAATGGATGAGTAATAAGACTTTGACAGGAACCACATGGGGCTTTGGACCATGGATTTTCATAAATGACAACACTGACAAACAACAAAGATAATGTTCAGTAAAGTAAGACGTGTTAAATCTACAGTCACTGATATTGTGGTTCGTTTGTATTAATCAGGAATCAGTGTTTAGTTGAAACTGTTTCCTTTTTTACTATCACGTGAATATTGTATGTAACGGACTACAACTCGTCAGATGAAATTAGTTCGAGAGCTTTACTTTCGGACCTTTTTATGTTGATGCATATATTCACACGGTACGTCTGCTTGGAGTTCTATAGTTCTATATTTCCTGTAACATCATGTAGACTTCAGTCTATTTTTCACTGTTCTCCACAGTTATATGCTACAGTCAGGATTGGTGGTAAGTATTATAAACTCTTTCATATTTATTCAGTCATTTTCATTGATATATTGTTAAAGTAGAATTAGTGCTGAACTCAGCCACGTGTAGTCTGTCAAAGCCAAACTAATGAGCTGCTCCTGTAACGTGTATTTAAAGTGTATGTGGACTAGAGGCGGCGTTTAGCTCACTGGGTAGAGCTGCAGCCTCATGTTGAGGCTACAGGCCCCGGTTCGAATCCCGTGCCTCCCCATTTCCTGTCTCTCTCTCAACTATCCTGTCAATTAAAGGTAATACAAGCCCAAAATATATACTTCATAAAAAATGTATGTGGACTGAAGGACACTTGAATTTTACCACGGAGGCAGTTTAAGACATTAAATAATGTGTAATGTAATGTGTTTGTTGTGGACTGATGAACAGGTGGTGAACTTCAGTCAGGATGAGAAACTATCACATACAAGTACAAAATACTGACATGTGTCCTCATTTCCTGCTCAGTGACGGCAGCCTGGAGGAGTGATGACATCACAACGTCACTTTGTGACCTCACAAAGAAACGCTCACTGTATCTTTAAGAGAAACTGCAGATCGTCAGTCTGACTGAAGGTCAAAGGTCAACCTCAGAGTTTCTGTTTGTTGTTTATGATGAGGTCACTGATCGATGACCTCACGTCTGAACTCAATGCTGTTTGACTCTGATTCACTTTCACTGTTAGGCTATTGATTGGTGATTGGGCTGTTGATGAGTTCAGGTCTGATCAGGTTATGATCGGTGTTTGGTTTAAGAGAGAATTAACTCTGAACTCAGAAGATTTTAGGTTAAAACTTTAGGAAAATCAAACAAATGATTTTTATTATCAACGTTTTAGTGTGAAGGTCGTCACACAGAAATAAAGAGGGAGATGAACATTTTCCTTTTGTTAATGTAAAGACCAAATGTGCTTTAGATTAGTTTTCAGATCAGATAAATCCCACCAGCACATTTATTTAGTGGCGTCCTCCTCTAGCTTTACCTCCTACCAGCAAACTAGCAACCAGCCACACATCGTCACATTATTAGAAATAGAGGAGGAAAAGACGACATGCAGAGCAAACTTGGAGCTAACGTCCAGAGAGATGGGACTGGTTTTTCACAGTGGGGCGATTTGATTAGATAATATTTCTGGTTTAATAAAAACTACATGAAATTGATTGCGTATTCCTCTTTCATATTGTCTTTATTGGTAACTGTTTTATAAAAGCAACATATAAGCAATATATCAATATATATTGTAGGAGCAATTTTTGATTGCTCCTTGTGGTGGTTGGTCCAGGTTTAAAGTTGACACGTGCAGTAGGTTGAGGTGATAATGTGAAAAAAGATGAACAGGAGAAAGTATTCCGGTTGACCATTTATTTGCTTACAGAGTGCTTAAATTGTTAAATATAAAAAATACAAAATAAAGTAACTGAGACTAGGCAGGGATGCAGCCTCCGCACGGTCAAAAACTTGTTGCCTTTTCCAGAAACCACACCGGGCTGCTGTGCCGTGCTGGATTTGAGGCCTCTGGTCCTCTGGCTCCACCCTCCTCACAGGTGCCCACCAGATGGGGCTACACCCAGTCACACACCCAGTCACACACACACTCACTCTCACAAGGACAACACAGATTAATAACAAACTCAAATTGGCTCCTACATGCCGGCCCCTAATTGTGGCAAAACAATTAATTAAATCAAAAGATAAGGAGCCATTTCACTAGTTAACATAATTAGATTAAAGTAACGTTTTCTATTAAATCTTAAAGTACACTTATCTTTTGTTCTTTAAGTGTCCTTCCGTGTCCTCACCCTCCAAGATAAGGCAGATCTTGGTAACGGGCCTCTCCAGGACACTTGTGTTTGTGCGAATCTTTACCACCCGGACATGGTCCTTAGCATCTGGTTTGGCCTCTATGATTTTACCAAGTAGCCATGAGCTGCGAGGGGCCGTGTGGTCTGCTACAAGGACGATGTCTCCGGGAATGAAGTTTCTTTTAGTTCTTGTCCATTTCTGCCGCTCTTGCAGGAGAGGGAGATATTCGAGCAGCCATCTTTTCCAGAATAACTCCGCTATGTATTGGACCTGTCTCCAGTGCTTTCTGTGGTACAGATCAGACTTTGAAAAGACTCCAGGGGGCAAAAGTGGTTTAGTTCTGAGTAGAAGTATGTGATTTGGCGAAAGGGCTTCTAAATCTTGAGGATCATCAGATACTTTTGTAATAGGCCGGCTGTTTAGAATTGTTTCAACTTCACAGAAAACAGTGGTTAGGCCTTCTTCATCTAATGTTTGCTGCTTCAAAACTCCAAGTAGGACATGCCTTATCATTCTGATGAGGCGCTCCCAGAACCCACCATGGTGAGAAGCAGTGGGGGGATTGAAGCTCCACTGAACTCCTTCCTTCATCAGAGTTTGATGGATTCTTCTTTGGTCCAAAGTCTTGAGCGCTTCTCTCAGTTCTCTTTCTGCACCTACAAGGTTAGTGCCGTTGTCTGATCTTATGTGCTGTGCCTGACCTCTGCGACATAGAAATCTTCTTATGGCATTGATGCATGAGTCTGTAGTTAAAGAACAGGCCATTTCCAGATGCACTGCTCGGCTGTTCATGCAGGTAAAGATGACGCCATACCTTTTTAGTGTGGTTCTTCCCCTCCGCACCTCAAAAGGGCCGAAGTAGTCAAGACCAACGTTTGAGAATGGTGGCAAATCCGCAGCAAGTCTTTCACTGGGCAGGTCAGCCATTTTTTGTTCACCGGGCCTAGCTCTGTTCTTTCTGCAGATCACACAACGAGAGAGAACCTTTCGTGCAGCAGAGTTACAATTAGTAATCCAGTATGATTTTCGTACCTGGGATAACATATGATTCCTTCCTCCATGTCCAGTCTGGATATGGATGTGGCGCAGGATAAGAGTGGACACGTGGTGGTCTTTGGCCAGAATGGCAGGGTGTTTCCTCTCCTCTGGCATCGCTGTTTTTCTCAAGCGCCCACCCACTCTGAGGATGCCATCATCCAACCTTGGATCCAGCCTGAAGATGCTGCTTCCCCTTTTCACACTGGATGCTCCGTCCTGCAGCATTCTGATCTCCTGTGGGAAACTTTGTCTCTGCACATAGGTAAGTATTGCATTCTCTGCATTTTTCAGATCTTCAACTGTTATTGATGTTTTCATGTTGTCCTTTACAAACCTTGTGGACGTTCTGGTTGCAATATGTTTCTTGCTGTGTTCTTTTGATTGCATCTTGATTGCATCTTTTATCCTGTGTTTTAATGCATCTTTCACTTTCAGGATCCATGCCACAGCTACTTTCAACCTCAGCCAGTCTGAAAAGTGATTGAATAACCTGTCTGTGGGTCTCTCTTTATAGGTCTGTGTAATTACGTTCACTGTTATGGACTTTCTGACCTCTGGATCAGCACAAAGTTGAATCCTGTTCACGGGTTCATTTGGCCAGTCCTCTTCTGATGACCAGAGAAATTCTGGTCCATTAATCCATCCAGGATTTTTCATGAACCTTTCTGCACTCACACCTCTAGAGCAGTCATCAGCAGGGTTTAGTTTTGTGCCAATGTGTCTCCACTGGGACACTTGTGTGGCTTCTCTGATTCTAGATGTCCTATTGGCCACATAAGTGTGGAAACGAGAGTGGTCATTTGAGATGTATTTTATGACGGATGTGCTGTCAGACCAAAACACAGATTTGTCTGTTGGTGGTGGTAACTCTGCTTTGAGCATTCTATCCACTTTCACTGATAGAGCTGCTGCAGCTAACTCCAGCCTTGGGATAGTCTGCCGCTTTAAAGGAGCAACTCTTGCCTTGCCCATCAGGAATGCTATATGGATTTTTCCCTCTGCATTTGTCATTCTGAGGTAGCTGACTGTTCCATAGCCTAGCTCGCTAGCATCAGAGAAGTGGTGGATCTGGCTGTGTACTAACTCACCAAAATCCTTTGGCTTGAAACAGCGGGGAACTTCAAAGTCTGCAAGCTGTGATAGACTGCTGGTCCACTTTGTCCACTGCTCCACTAGCACATGGGGAATGGTCCCATCCCATCCATAGTTTTGTCGGCACAGTTCCTGCAACAACAGTTTGGCTGGCAGAATAAGTGGACATAAAAAGCCTATGGGATCGTATATAGAGCTTACCATAGACAGGATGCCCCTTCTGGTGTGTGCACGGTCACTAATGGTGATGTTGAACTTGAAAGTGTCACGTTGTGCACACCATTCCAGGCCTAGGGCTCGTTCCATGGGTAATTGGTCTTTACTCAAGTCCAACTCTTTTACCTCTTTAGACCGCTCCGAATAAGTGAACAGTCATTCGAAATTCCTTAGGTGCATCATTTATGTTTCCTTGCGGCCACCATAAAAATCTCAGGAAGTCTGTGTGGCTTTCCATTACCTTGACCTGATGAAACATGGCCTGTATATCCGACATCATTGCTACTGGTTCCTGTCGAAAGCGTGCCAGCACTCCTATTAGTGTGTTCGTCAGATTGGGGCCTGGGAGCAGTTCAGAGTTGAGGGATGTTCCCTGGAATGATGCACCACAATCAAAAACGACCCTAATTGTTTTCTTTTTTGGGTGATATACCCCATGATGAGGTATATACCAAACTTTCCCATCATTTCTTTTTACTTGTGCTGGGGGAACCATTTCAGCGTAGCCTTTCTGAATGACACCACCTAGGAACTCAGCATATTCCCTTTGATAGTTTGGATCTCTTTTGAACTTCCTTTTTAGACTCAAAAGGCGCTGCTCTGCAATCACATGATTGTTAGGCATTATGATGTTATTTGTTCTGAAAGGTAAGTTTATGCAGTAATGACCATCCTTGACCTTAACTGATTCATTAGCAATGTTCAGGAATCTTTTGTCCTCCACTGACATTTCATTTTTTTCATCATAGACCTTTTCATTGAAATCAGTGTTGTATTGACTCACCAGAAGGTCCTGCAGGTCAACCAAGGAGATCCTATTGGCAGTCACTGTGGCCTTGTCCACACCTTTATCACTGCCTCCTCCTAGCGGGCCGTTAATCACCCATCCTATCAGGGTTCTTACAGCGTAGGGTCCGCTTCCTTGTGAGTTAATCACCTGCCAGGGTTCCATCACATTTGCTGCATTCATGCCAATGAGCAGGTCAATATCAGAGTCTATCTTTGGCAACTGAAGGTCACAGAGGTAAGGCCATTCTTTTAAGTCCTCTTGTGTGGGAATGTTGTCCTTTGTTACTGGCATGGACCTCTGAGTGTAGACTTCAGGTAAGGGAATGAAGTTGTTAGCCTTGAGTTCACTCACCTCGAGTCCTGACAGCAATGTGCTCCTGATAGGTCTTTCCTGTGACATTGTTCTTAGTAACACGGTTGTTGATTTTCCTACCAAGCCCAACACCTGAGCCAGCCTTTCCGTGCAGAACGTCGCTGAGCTGCCTGGATCGAGAAGAGCATAAGTGTGAGTGACTTTGTTACTTTTGACAGACTTTACTTGTACAGGTAAAATCGACAATGCGCAGGAGGAGTTACCGGCCCCATTATGCCCACAAACATTGGACGACACCTTCTTGATGCTTGCTGTCTCTGTCGTCCTGGAGTCTGGAGCCTGGAAGTTGATATGAAGCACACTGGGATGCATTTTGTTACAGATGTTGCATGACAGCCGTCCTTTGCAGTCTTTGCTTATGTGACCTTTACACAAACAACCGAAGCAGAGTCCCTTTTCTTTTAAAAGGTTCAACTTTTCCCTGTGTGACTTTCTGTGGAAGTCAGGGCAATGTTTGAGGCTGTGGGCACCTTCACAGCTGAGACATGGGGAATCAACACTACTGTTCACGTTTGAAGTTCTTGGGATGCTTAATGTTGCCACATTAGTTGCATAATTAAGTTTGGGCCTGAAAATTGACTTGCTGGTAATGGGCCGTTTACTTCTATTTGCAACTGTCTCCTGTATATCGCCAAATATTGGGTTGGACCATATCTTTGCTTGTCTCTCAATGAACTGTACAAGATCTATAAATGTTATCCTGTTGTTGCCCTCCAGAATCTCTTGAGCTTTAGCTCGCCACTTGTCTCGCAACTTAAAGGGTAATTTCATGACAATGGCCTTTAAGGTTGAGGCAACATTCAGTTCATTCATATAATGCATCTGTACCATGGCATTACAACATCCTTTAAGAAATATGACATATTCACTCAAGGCCTTTGGATCTTCAGGCTTTATGGCAGGCCAGTTAAGGGCTTTTTCAATGTAAGCAGTGGAGAGTTTATACTCATTGCCGTAATGTTCATGCAACAAGCGCTTGGCTCTGAGGTAACCCTGCTCTCCATCCATGTGCTGACAGCTTCGTACTAGGTCTCTGGCGTGGCCCTTTGTATATTGTTCAAGGTAAAACAATCTGTCCTGCCCATTATCTGTTTTCATCTCAATGTTGTGTTCAAATGAAGCCATAAATGATCTAAACTGCAAGAGGTCGCCATCAAAACTTGTGACACTTTTAGGAGGCAATGTAGATAATTGTTGCTGTTTGACAAGCATGGAGGTAATTTCATTTTGTCTATTTAGTATTGCAAGTAGATTATTAGAAGATATCTGTTCCTGCAGTGACCTGTACTGCACTCGCTCCTGTTCTGACGACAAAGCACCAACCATTTCTGCTTGGGTACTTGCAATAACATTGCTGGGTGCCAACTGTCTGTATTCTGTACTGAGCTCAGTTCTGTCTGCGTGCTCCACAGGTTTCACCTCAGGTTGTGAAACAGCTTTACCTCTCAATGTTGCATGGTCAGCTGGCTGAGACCGTGTAGGTTGTGCTCCTGGTGCTGTCTCCTGAGCTTCCGAGAGCAGCCAACGACCTGTGTGCTCGCCCTGCAGACCATGGCTCCTGGGTATCTGAAACAAAGGAATAGATATGTGGTGCGCCACATCCTTGGGACGGACCACTCTTTCTTCAGGTAAGTGAGCCACTGGCTGCAGTGTATCCATGTCAGCAAACTCCAATCTCCTCTCCTCAAAATATGCCTCCATGCCATCCGCTGGGGTAGAAGCCACTTGTTCTTCTCCACCAGCCAACACTGCAAGTTTGGCATTTACAGCTGACAACTCGGCTTCAAAGTTCAATTTTTCCTTTTGCCTCCTTATTCCTTCTCTTTTCCTAACCAGATCTTCTTCCTCTTCTTCTAAAACATGTCTTTCTTCTATAGCTGCAGCTTTGGCCATTAGTGCTGCCCTCTCGGCCTGTGCCACCAGTCGGGCCGAGGCTGAACTTGACACTGAATTCCCAGATCTTCGACTCACTGAGGAAATGCTGTCCCCAGGGCCCACCTCCTCTTCTCCCTCTCTTTGAGGTGGAATAACACAGAACTGAATCCACTCTTTAGCCTTGGACTTAAACTCATCAATATTAGCTCTTTTGCGCTCAAACCATTGTTCTGTGTCTTGTACCTGCTCTTCCTTTGTCAAAAGATTTTGGTATTGCATGTGCAATTCTTTAAACTCCTCTTCTTTTTCTGTGTATGTCTGAAAATGTTCTTTTACAGCTTCCAAATTAGCTGGATTAGACATAAGTGCAGTTAACTTGTTCATCCTGCGAGTCATAGAAGCAAGTTTATTCTTTCTGGCATTTTTTGCTTCCTTTTTCTTCTTTTCTAATTCAGACTTTTTCTCTTTCTCTTCAGAGTCAGCAGGTAACACATCAGGTGAGTCAGTGGCCTCCATTTTGAAACTGAAAACAGGAGCCCTTTAACAAACTGAAAAGTCTTTTTCTTTCAAAAATACAACTCAAGATTCTTCAAATCTATTTAGTCCAAAAACGTTTAACAGGGCTCCGCTCACCGTGTCAGGATAAACGTACCGATTGGTGAGATTTGTCTTGGATTCACTCTGGGCCTTCAGCACGTGATGCTCCTTTGTTCCATCTCTTTGTGTCATCCAAGGTTCCTTTCATTCCTGCTGGCAAGTTTTTGACTTTTGTAGGAGCAATTTTTGATTGCTCCTTGTGGTGGTTGGTCCTGGTTTAAAGTTGACACGTGCAGTAGGTTGAGGTGATAATGTGAAAAAAGATGAACAGGAGAAAGTATTCCGGTTGACCATTTATTTGCTTACAGAGTGCTTAAATTGTTAAATATAAAAAATACAAAATAAAGTAACTGAGACTAGGCAGGGATGCAGCCTCCGCACGGTCAAAAACTTGTTGCCTTTTCCAGAAACCACACCGGGCTGCTGTGCCGTGCTGGATTTGAGGCCTCTGGTCCTCTGGCTCCACCCTCCTCACAGGTGCCCACCAGATGGGGCTACACCCAGTCACACACCCAGTCACACACACACTCACTCTCACAAGGACAACACAGATTAATAACAAACTCAAATTGGCTCCTACATATATTTTACATCAGATTATTTACAGGACAGAGATGAATACAGTTTAATAATTATCTCAGTGACATGTTAACAGAAACATATTTAGCTGGATTAGTAGCTGATGGTTTTACATCAACAGGAAATGATTCAAATCCACAAAGAAAAAGAAATTACATGTAATTCATTATATTCAGCATCTTCTCAGAGACTTTTAGCTTGGTGAGATTAGGCCTCATCCTTCATCAGCAGCTGAGTAAAAGTCACCGTGGTTTTTGTCCTGTAAAAATCGACGCTTCCATCTTTAAAGGAGGAGGAAGAAGTTTACAAGAATCATTGAGAAGAGTTTTTAAAAATCAACTGATTTAATCCATGAATGTGAAAACGTGAGTGAGAGACAGAGACAGACATGTAGAGACTGAACTGTCTGTTCAACAGTGAGAAGGTTTCTGTGACAGGAGGAGACTCTGGTTCACTCAACACAGAGACACTGAGGAACCAGAACCGAGTAAAAACCCAGGATACAGAGGTTGAGTGAAGGTGGTGTTGAAGGTGTAGAGGTGGATCAGTGAGTCAGAGGAGACTCTGTAGAAGGACAGAGAGCCAGCAGGACAGTCCACATACACTGCTACTCTGTTAGAGGAGAAGAAGGAGAAGAAGGAGGAGGAGGAGGAGGTGATGTCTGTCTGTCTTTTATTGTGCCTGACGGAGTAACCATCATCAGAGCAGAACAGACTCCAGGACTTATTGTTCCATCCAAACAAACAGTCATCACTGTTTCCTTTCCTGCTGATTCCTCTGTAACTCACTGATATATAAACATTTCCTCTCCACTCGACCTCCCAGTAGCAGCGACCAGTCAGACCAGTTGAACACAGCAGCTGAGGTTTAAAGTCAAATCTGTCTGGATGTTTAGGATATGACTGATGCTCCTTCACAAGTGTCGCCTTCCTGTTGTTGTCAGACAGTTTGATGTATCTGTTCACTGTGTTTGTGTCGATTGTGAGTCGACAGGAATCTGATGGAGAGAACAAGACACAGCTGCAGTTATTGATCATTGATCAGTTATTGACAGTTTGATGAAGACTCATGAGGTCAGTGATGTGACAGTGTGAAGATGGTTGAATGTGCTGCTCAAAGTAAAAACACACTTACACTTCCTCAGACCTGGTGTCAAGAACTGGACTCCAGCAGGCTGCACCCTGAAAGGAGGAGGGGGGTCAGAGCAGCACGTTCTCTGTCAGCATGCACACATGGACATTACATGGCTCTCACACACACACTGTTTTATCACTGTGTTCACATGGAGGCTGGTATGTATGGATGAAGACTGAGCACAGAGAAGAAGGAGCTGGAGTCTTTATCTAGTGATGATACAGAGCAGGAGGAAACACTTCATCATGGGTTTTCTCCATGTGATGTCACTGCAGTGTCAGACACACACTTTCACTCTGACTCTCAAGCTGCAAAACACGTCACAGCAAATAAGATGAAGACACAACAGGTGGAGAAGAAGAAGAAGAAGAGTGCAGCTGTGAACAGTGGATGGTTTCAGTGTTTGATGAGGAAGGAAACACACTCAACACGTTTGTTAGAGCTCAGTGAAACAGTGAGTTTAGTGAGAAACACTGAGTGTGAACACAACTTGTGTTTGTTTGAAGAAAACTCCCCAGGAAGCTGAAGAAGGAGGCTGTGAGCAGGTTTCCACAGGAGCCACAGCAGCAGTGAGTGGATGAAGGAGCTCTAATAGAAACATCTGATCACAGTGACAGGACGGATCAGGATCTCATGATCAATGATTCTGTTCTTCTCTGCTCTTCACACAGATCAGCTGCAACACACTGACTCACTGAGATCAGTCACATCATGTGGAACAAAGCAGCCGTCCTCAGGACCAGTCCTGAGCTCCATCAAACCTGTCCACACATTTTGACTGGACTTGAAGTCAGAGTCCAGAGGAAGCAGAGAAACTGTAGAGCAGAGAGAACCAGGCTCAGCTCAGAGCACATGGACTCAGACAGGAAGTGAAGCTCCAGCTGCTGGAGACTTTCATTAAGGAGACACTTTGTGGCTTCATCTGATCTGGAGTCAGATGTGTTGGAGCAGCACACACACAGTCTGAAAACAGCTGTTTGATCACACACACATTCAGCCACAAACACTGATTATTACACTGTTCACTCTCTTCTGATTGACAGCTCCAGGCCTCTGGACAGTGAGGACATCTGGATGTCTCACTGTGATTTACTGTCTCCTCAACACAACAACAGATCTCATCAGGACAAGATCAGGATCTCAGAGAGACTGAGCTGATTATTGATCATCAATATCTGACCAGACAGAGACCTGATGGTGCCGCCAATTTCTGTCTCTTATTTCCTCCTTGGTTGGAGACGCTGGGAGATGAATGTCTCTGAGCAGTGGACATGGTTTGATTCTTGTTGTTGTTAGTGTGTCCACACTCAACAGGTGTCTACAGTCTCTGGGACTGTTCAGGTCAAACACTCAGTTGGTTCAGGAGCAGTTTGACCAGCTGCAGCTGAAATGTTTCCTGATACACTCTGAAATAAAGTCTGATCCAAACATCTGGAGAGACTCAGAGCACAGCTGCCAACATCTGGTTTCATCACTGAGATCTCTTCTCCTGAATATGACACAGTGAGTCATGAAGAGACACTGAAGTCATGAGGAGAAACTCCTGATCCCAGTAGTTCATCACTGTGACTGATGGAAGCTGCACAGCTCATGTTGGAAACACTCTGAGATTTTGGCTTCAGTATAAACTGTGTTGGGACGAGTCAGACTGAGACAGAGGACGTCAGTGGAGTGGGCGGAGCTTCACTGTGGCCTACACCACCTCTGGATATGGTCTGAGTGATCAGATCTGATGTCATCAATGCATCAATCACCTGAGACAGATGTTAATACCAGGTGTGACCAGATGTGAACGGGGCCATAGAAAATGTTCCAGCTCCTCCTCCTCTATCAGACAGTGTGTGGCTGCAGCAGCCTCTCCATACCTGAGAGAGTCCAGTCTCCAGTCTGGATCCTCCAGTCCAGCAGACAGCAGCTTCACTCCTGAGGCTCCTGGATGGTTGTAGCTCAGGTCCAGCTCTCTCAGATGGGAGGGGTTGGAGCTCAGAGCTGAGGCCAGAGAAGCACAGCCTTCCTCTGTGACCAGACATCCTGACAGACTGAACACACACAACAACACACAGGAAACCACTGTCAACACCTGGAGGTGTGTTCAAGTGTCATCAGATAAACAGCTGGATGGATCCTCACCTGAGAGTCTCCAGTCTACAGTGTGGACTCTCCAGTCCACCAGACAGCAGCTTTACTCCTGAGTCCTTCAGTCCTTCGTTGTTACTCAGGTCCAGGTGTCTCAGACTAGAGGACTGGGAGCTGAGGACTGAGGACAGAGCTTCACAGCTTCTCTCTGAGAGGTTACAGCTGCTCAGTCTGTGGAGATGATCATGAGGAATTAAAGAAGAAAGGAATTTATTTTCTGTCCTGTTGAAAAGACAGAAGTGTTTTTATATAATGATGAATAAATCCAACTATCTCTACACTTACAGAGCTTTGTTGGAGGCTTTGACCACTGGCAGCAGCCTCAGAAGAGCCTCCTCTGAAGCAGAGTATTTCCTCAGGTCAAACTCATCCAGATCTTCTCCTGATGACAGTAAGATGAAGACCAGAGCTGACCACTGAGCAGGAGACAGTTCATCTGTGGAGAGACGTCCTGATCTCAGGGATTGTTGGACCTCCTCCACTAGAGAACCATCATTCAGTTCATTCAGACAGTGGAACAGGTTGATGCTTTTCTCTGCAGAGGGAGTCTCTTTAATCTTCTTCTTGATGTACTGGACTGTTTTCTGATTGGACCATGAGTCACTTCCTGTCTGAGTCATCAGACCTCGTAGAAGAGTCTGATTGGTCTCCAGTGAAAGACCCAGGAGGAAGCGGAGGAACAAGTCCAGGTGTCCATTTGGACTCTGTAAGGCCTCGTCCACAGCGCTCTGGTAGAAAGGTGTAGATGTGTCTCCAAACACTTGAGACAACCAAGATGTTGTTTGTTGTGACATCAGGTTGAGTCCAGAGTTGATGAAGGTCAGATGGACATGAAGAGCAGCCAGAAACTCCTGAACACTCAGATGGATGAAGCAGAACACCTTGTCCTGGTACAGGCCTCTCTCCTCTTTAAAGATCTGTGTGAACACTCCTGAGTACACTGAGGCTGCTCTGATATCGATGCCACACTCTGTCAGGTCTGATTCATAGAAGATCAGGTTTCCTTTCTGCAGCTGCTCAAAAGCCAGTTTTCCCAGAGACTCAATCATCTTCCTGCTCTCTGGACTCCAGTGTGGATCTGTCTCAGCTCCTCCATCATACTTGACCTTCTTCAGTTTTAGATAAACCACCAGGAAGTGGATGTACATCTCAGTCAGGGTCTTGGGCAGCTCTCCTCCCTCTCTGGTCTTCAACAGCTCCTCCAGAACTGTAGCAGTGATCCAGCAGAAGACTGGGATGTGGCACATGATGTGGAGGCTTCGTGAGGTCTTGATGTGGGAGATGATCTCTCTGGCCTGCTCCTCATCTCTGAACCTCTTCCTGAAGTACTCCTCCTTCTGTGGGTCAGTGAACCCTCTGACCTCTGTCACCATGTCAACACACTGAGGAGGGATCTGATTGGCTGCTGCAGGTCGTGTGGTTATCCAGAGGCGAGCAGAGGGAAGCAGTTTCCCCCTGATGAGGTTGGTCAGCAGCAGGTCCACTGAGGTGGACTCTGTCACATCAGTCAGGATCTCAGTGTTGTGGAAGTCCAGAGGAAGTCGACACTCGTCCAGACCGTCAAAAATGAAGACGACCTGGAACTGATCAAAGCTGCAGATTCCTGCTGCTTTGGTTTCAGAGAAGAAGTGATGAACAAGTTCCACCAAACTGAACTTTTTCTCTTTCAGCACATTCAGCTCTCTGAAGGTGAAGGGAAATGTGAAGTGTATGTCCTGGTTGGTTTTGTCTTCAGCCCAGTCCAGAGTGAACTTCTGTGTTAAGACTGTTTTCCCAATGCCAGCCACTCCCTTTGTCATCACTGTTCTGATTGGTCGGTCTCTTCCAGGTGGGGCTTTAAAGATGTCTTCTTGTCTGATGGTTGTTTCTGGTCTGTCTGGTTTCCTTGAAGCTGTTTCAATCTGTCTGACCTCATGTTCCTCATTGACCCCTCCAGCCCCTCCCTCAGTGATGTAGAGCTCTGTGTAGATCTGGTTCAGAAGGGTTTGGTTTCCTGCTTTAGAGATCCCCTCAAACACACACTGGAACTTCTTCTTCAGGGCAGATTTGAGTTTACGTCGACAAACTGCAGCAAGATGTTCTGAATGAAAACACAAGAAATCAGACCAATGATGAATATAACATATTAAATCTTGTAATGATGAGTGTTGAATTTTGAATCTTTACAGAAATCCTCTTACTGCTCTGCAGACGCTCAGCCAGCTCCTCCTGCTTCCTGCTCCTCAGGAGCTTCACTGTGATCTTCACTAACGCCTCTCTGATGCTCCTCTGCTCTTCATCCTCACCGTCCACCACCTCCTCATCCTCCCTCTGACTCCCTGAGCATTCTGGGTAATCTGGACTCAGAAGCTTGTGGATCTTCTTCAGCTCGTTCTTCACAAAAGTGACCATGTTCTCCTCCAGCAGCTGGAACAGAAACTCTATGAGTGACAGCATCAAACTACAACCTGACAGACTGACAATCCACTGGTGTCAAAGTGCAGCATGGAGATGATGGTGAACACAACAGATGTAACAGCAGCTGTTGGACATGTACCCACCATAAACATGGAGTCCAGGTGTGTTTGATGCTGCTGGGCAGACTGACCACTGGGAACCTCTGAGCTCTCCTGGTCCACTCTGTGGAGGAATCAGTGCCAAGTCAACATCAGGACAGAGAGATAATACAAGATGGACTTTATATGTCCCCTGAGGACGTTCACAACAGACAGAGACACTTTGGTTTCAGACCTGGTCCAACAACACGTCGTACAAACTGGTTCATTTCTACAATAACCTGAGTCTGACTGTCAGTTACAGCTTACATCTGATCAGCTGATCCACGTCCTCCTTTAAAGTCAGCGCCAATGCCCTTTGATATGTTGCTCTTTAAAGACAGACAGCTGGGTTCAGGAGAGTCTGGTCTCTGCTGCTGGATCCTGAAACAACAACACAACTTATCTCAAATAGTTAAAGGATTTCAGAATATGAAAATGAACACAGAAAAATGATGAACCTTAAACAAAATACAACCCCCCCCCCCCAAAAAAAAGTGTTTGATTTTCTTACTGTAAAAAGAAGCTTTTTTCACCTCAGAAAATACCATTTGTTCAATCAACTCTTTGTTTTGTTCTGTAAATGAATTTAAGTTTCTGACATGCTTTTGAACAAAAATTGATTTTTGTGAACTGACAACAAGAGAAGTGACACATTGTCCCTGTAAATAGTTAGAAGGAGCTGAGGCTTTCAAAAAAAAAAAGGGAACATGAACACAAAAAATCATAAACATTAATAAAAAACAATGCTTGATTTGTTTTCTTATTCCTGTAGATAAAAGCTGTAAACAATGATGATTTTTTACCCTCAGATGTCATTCATGTCTTTGTTTTGTTCTGTAGATGAGTTGAAGTTTCTATCTCCACCTGAGTTTTTCTCGTTCTCTCTCTCAGTATTTATGGACGTTTGTTCGTCTGCTCGTGTAAAAAGCAGCTGCTGAGATTCTGCTTCAGCTCCTGTAACTGATCTGATCCTCTGTCTCTGCTCTCTGTGTCTGACGTCACTCTGAACTCACTAGAAACCACTGATCGGCCCCTCGCCCTGTTGCACAGCTCAAAGCTGCCACCAGGAGGCGACTTGATGCAGCCAACATCACCATGTTCCTTCTACCAGCTGGAAACAAGACCATCAACATTTAGAGCAAATGAAAAGATGATTTTAACCCAGTGGTTACTTCCTGTTTTAAGTAGAAGGTGCTGACACATTTCCTGTTGCTACTGAGCTGCACTGTGAGAATTACTGAATGTTAACATGTGGATGTTCAGGCAGAGACTCTTTACTGCAGCTGGACAGTGTGTGTCTGAGCTGTAACTCTTTTTTAATCCACAGGAAGAACGTTGAACAGAGACTCATAAGCTTTGAAATGTAGTTCTTACATCTGATCAGCTGATCCACGTCCTCCTTTAAAGTCAACACCTATGCCCTTTGATATGTTGCTCTTTAAAGACAGACAGCTGGGTTCAGGAGAGTCTGGTCTCTGCTGCTGGATCCTGAAACAACAACACAACTGATAAATGTTGGAGAAAAACTGATAAAAAATATCTTCAATCTTTAAATAAACACAACTGACTTTTAGACAGTTTTAATTCTGACCTTTGACCTCTGGTCTGGCCCTGACGTCCCCCACACAGAGTGGTTTTAGAGGGAGGGGCTCCCTCCTCTCTGTCCTCACACTGATCCATGCTGCTGAGGTCACATCCACATCAGCTCACACACACTTTGTAGCTTCACCTGCAGAGGAAACACACATCATTCATGTGCACAGCAGCTCACATGTCCATCATGTCTCCAGCTGCTCCTCCACTGATTGGCTCTTCTTCTCTGCTTCATATCAGTGTCAGCTGAATGCAGTCACACAGCAGTGAGGAAGAGGAAGCTGCAATCAGCTGCTGTACTTCTACTATCAGTCCACTAGATGGCGTCATGAAGCTGCAGTGAAGTGAAGAGCAGCCCAGCAACATGATCAATGGACCACTGTTTCCATCCACTGACACACACAAGGACTGAGATCCACTGACTTGATGTGACACAGTAAAGTATACTAATATAAAGTAATATAAAGCAATAAACAATTAATGAATAACAGGAAAGGCACTGGCCTCATCAACTGCTCCACCACCACAAGGCCAAAGTCCATCTGTTGACAAGATTCCTGATAACTTATAGTAGGTGTAATAAGTGCGGCTCAGGAACAAAGATGACTCAGATGTGATTGTTTTCCTGGCTTTATTCACGACAGTGGACTTGAAAACTCACGTAATTAATACATACAGTCTCTGTCTTTCCTGTACCTCTATAATAATGCAACACAGCACTGTTGTATTGTCTGTGTGGACAGCGTCCCTGTAGAAAACCACTGGATCAAACCAGCTACAGCTGATTGTTACACACACAACAACTGGGTCAGCTGCAGTACAAAAAAGAAGTAACACAACAAGGAAATACTCAAGGAAAGTACAAGTACCTAACAACTGTACTGATGATATGCAGTAACAGTACTGATCAATAGACTGTAGCAGCTGTTGAAGCAGGAGCCTCTGTGGTCTTCACTGTCTTTCTGAACATCATATTAAAACCCTGTGAGCCGCTCAGTCCGCCACACTGAGTCCACATCAGTCCTGTAGTGTAAATCTAATGACAGACCACTCACCACAGACAAAGTCCCAGCTGTTCTCCAGCGGCTGTCTGGACGAGCTCAGACAGCGGGAGAGCAGCGGCTCATCTCCACCTCCTCCACAGGCTGATTCAGGCGGTAAAGCTGCCTCCAGTCATCAGTAAGTGGAGCTGCACACAAATAACCACTCTCTTCACGTAACTGCCACAGGAGAAAATCAACTGTTGGTGTTAAACTATGAACTGTGACTCACCTGTTGGATATGATACTGTAATCTCATCTGGATGAACCTGCACCGCTGCACTTTGCTCCATGCATTAAAAGAACGTTTATCACAAACAATATTACGGACCAGAGGCACATGAGGGAAGAAAGCTACAGTAACAGAAAATGACATGTAGAAAGCATCTTGACTGGATGCATACTGGTATGGTTTGGCAATACTACAGCACAAGGTTATAAATATCTTACAAGGATAGTAAAACAGCATAAAAAATGATAGGACCACAACGACCACAGTTACAAGACATTTACACCACCCGCAGCAGGAAGAAAGCACTCGGCATTATGATGGACACTAGTCACCCAGCATATAGTCTTTTTCCTATTTACCCTCAGGGAAGCGTCTACAGAGCATCTGTGCTTGGACCTCGCGCCTTTTATTGTACAGTATATTGCCTGTTTTACCTTGTCAGTGTTTTTTATTATACTGTATGCTGTTACTGCCTCTATAACAATGCTTTTTATTGTACAGTATATTGCCTGTTTTACCTTGTCAGTGTCTTCTTTTTTATTATACTGTATGCTGTTACTGCCTCTATAACAATGCAGCACAGCACTGTTGCATTGGTCAATAGCAGGGCTGTGGTGGCTGCACTGTCCCAATCACTGCTGTTTGGCCTTGGAGAGAGCGTCACCTCAGCCCTGACTGGTTTCTCTTTGCCCCGTCTGACTGATGTTTTTTAGCACATTTTAACATTTTGATGAGTGATTGTCATAATTTGAATCTCTGTCTCTGCCTAAACCCTAAGCTGTATGTCAGACCCAAGTGCTTTCCTTTGTTAATATTCCTATTAATTCTGTCACAATGAATGAACAAGTGAGGTCACAGGTGAGTGAGTAGTTGTTGCAGACCTCACCTGAAGTATCTGAGAAACACACCACGCAGTAATTTAACACAATCTTAATGTGAGACTTGAGTCATGTGTTTGTGTTTGTTTGTTGTGTAACTGTGACAATAAACAGCTCACAGTGATAAACAACTGGTGGGTTCCTCCATCAAGCTCGCTGAGCTCAAAGTCTGGCTTCAACGGCCGAGTTCAGTTCCATCAACGTTCCCAGACTCGCTGCAGCGTGGACTAAAATGTTGAAAACTATTTGTTTTACCCACTGAGCTATAGACACACCTGGAATACGGTTTCATATGAGGCTGAAACAGAAGGAACTTTGTGCCACTTGTGCATTGATCCTGTCAGTCGTATTGGTCTAGACCTCCTCTGTGATGCACGAGAATTGGACATTTCTCTGATTTTCTTTTGTATAGTAGTAGGTACTCCAAGATACTGGGGGCGTGACTAACAAGCAGCTGTGTAACGTTACCCCACGCGTTACCCACGCCTGTCATGACCTCCAGCTTTTACTATACAGAGTCATTTCAATAGTTTAATCGTTGTAACAGACAATCCATCTAGAGCAGGGTTTCCTTTTCTTCTTGTACAGCCCTTATATTCATCATAAATCTCCATAAATAACGTTTAGTCGGCTGTGGAGAAGCTTCGGTGCGTTGGGTCCCGTTGCTTTGGGCCATTTTATGATATTTTAGGCACTCGACCGGTGTGGGCTTGAACCAGGTGAGGCTTGAATCAGCGTGAAGTGGAGCCAGCTGATCTCGTTTAACGGAACGGGTCAGGACTTGGTTTGGAGTTGGTGTTAATCAAGATTCAAGATTACACCATAGTCTGGATGTTCTTAGTGACTTTGATGGAACACGCCCCTGATGTCACCCTGTGTATTTCCCCTGTGTGTTGTTGTTATGTTGTGGGGACCGTCAGCAGGGGGCGACACTGATCCACTGCAGCAGGGACAACACCCATAGTAGAAGAACTCGTGTTTCTATGTTGTACCAGACGGCCTCTTGTTTTTGGTTTGATTATATTGTACAAGGTCACTGCTGTTTTTTTTGTGCCCTGTTTTAGTCTAAAAGCATGTTGTGGGAAAAATAAAATCCTTTTGAAAAAGTTCCCATAAAACCATCTGTCACGAAAAGAAGCAGGCAGGGCGAGTTTCTTCTAACTCCGTTTATTCACGAGCCAACACAAGCCAAACAACACACCTGGCTAACAGTATGCTCTTCAGTTAAAGCAGAATGTTTTTGTTAATATAAGTCCTAAATAGTCCTATTTTCCGTCAGCAATCACTTACATGGAGTGTTTGAGCCGTAACACGAGTCTCTCCGTCACTCTGCTCTGCTGTAACCCGAGGAGAAAATTTTCCTTGTGGGATACAAGTGTTATCCAATGAGGAGAGAGAACGGCATGAAGGGCTGTGTGTGCAGCCAAGGGATGCACGTGAATGTGGTGACGTAGCACGAGGACCAATAGATGCCTGACGAGGGCGGGGCCTGCTAACTCATGGTGCGTTCAAGGAAACTCGTACTTTGTATTTTTCCTTCCTGTGAAGTCGTACCAGTTCGATCTGGTACGAGTTCACGGGTCGGAAGTTACGAGAGGCCGTTATAGTGCACTTTCACAAGCAACAGGACGGTAAAAACACGAGCTACGAGTTACCTGGAACACTACTAAGTCATAGTTGTGACTTGAAGCTGTAACTTACGGTTTCAAAAGCCTGCCTTGAACGCAGCATTAGCCGAAACGGCCGTGCCGCTGATATCTGCTTTAACTTCCTGTTTACGTCACACTCACGTTATACGTGAGCTGCCTAACTGGCTACGGTAGCCCAGTCAGGCCAAAGTTATCTCACAACATCTCCCCTTTATAAAGACAAATGAAAATTACTTCTTGCCTGTAAATAAACAGTAACATGTAAAACCAGTATCAGTTTCAATTTGACAGCATAAAACACTTTTTTTTTTTTTCCATAACAATACTTTCCCATTCCCACCCCAAACTGAACACTGGACATCATCGGGGTAGACTACCCTCAGTCCTGGGAAGGGATTATTCTGCCCTTATGAGAGAGATGAAAACTTAGTCCTCTTCTTGACTGTAATTCCTGTAAAAACAAACACTAACACAGGTCTAATAAAGAGAACTTCAAAGTCAATGTCTCACTCAGTCTCTAAATCTGAGAGGAAGTTTAACCTCACGGCCCCTAGAGGTCAGTCTTGGGGAAGTGGTGGACTGGAGAGGAGACCGCGGGGCAGGACCTGAAGGTGGCTGGTCCTGCAATGGCTCCTGTGGAGTCACCACCGCTGTAGCTGAGGGGCTGCTGTCCTGCTGTGATGGGACAGGAGTAGCACAGTGCTGTTGCTCCGCTGGATTGGCCATCTCAGGGACAGCCTGAAGATGACGCCTGTTGCGACGAGTCACCGTGCCATTGTCCATTTCCACCACGTAGGATGTCGGCTGCTTGGACGTGCTGATGACTGTGGCCTTTGTCTCCGTCGAGCTTCACCCTGACACTTTGACCTGGGCGCAGCTCAGGGAGAGGACGAGCTAAATATCTGCGGTTGTAGAAGAACCTGTAAGCGTCTTTAGCCGCTGCGTCTTTCTGGTAGACGAGGTCCCAGTTGGCTTGCTGTGGCAGCAACGACTTCTCTAGTGCTGGGACGGTGGTGCGGATTTGTCGTCCTGTCATCAGCTGAGCGGGGCTCACTCCTGTTGCTGCAATAGGTGTGGAGCCTTAACACATTAAAGCTAGACAGGGGTCAGGCTGTTTGAGGACGTGTTTAGCTGTTTGAACAGCTCTCTCGGCGGCCCCGTTACCTTGTGGGTAATGGGGACTGGATGTTATGTGGGTGAAACCATACTTCTGTTTGAAGTCCTGGAACTCAGTCGATGTGAACTGGGTGGCGTTATCACTGACTAGTTCTAATGGAATTCCCCATCTCACAAACATGTGCTTGAGTTTGCCAATGATCTGTCTGCTTGTAATAGTAGTGAGAGGAGCGATTTCAATGTCTCTTGAAAAATAATCCACTACAATGAGGTAATTCTTACCCTCCAGCTCGCACAGATCAGCTGCGATCCTTTGCCAGGGACCACTGGGTAGGGGAGTCACTACCAGTGGTTCACGTCTCTGTGTGGGTTTTTGCTCTGCACAGAAGTCACATGATCTCACTTTCTTGGTGATCTGGGCCCCGATGCTGGGCCACCACACTGTTAACCTTGCTTGCTCTCGACACTTGCGTGCTCATCAGCCGCTGGAAAATGTCGGGCGCTGATGTAATCCCGATTGGCAAAACCTGCCCATTGGAGTTATGAAGGTGGTTAATTTCTGGCAGCTGGAGTCCAATGGGATCTGCCAGAACCCACTTGAGGCATCTAAGGTGGAGAAAACCTTGGCTCCGGCTAGCTTGGGCGTTATGTCATCTAGTGTGGGCAGAATGTAGCGCTCCCGCTTTACTCCTTTGTTCAGCCGCTTTAAAGGGGTCCTATTATGAAAATCCACTTTCTAAAGTTTTTGTAGTGGTCCTATGTGTTCCCGGGGCCTTTCTATGACGCCTGAAGGTGAAAAAAGTCTGTTCACTCCCTCAATTGATTTTTACACTTTTTTGAGATCGTGTCTCCAAACGGGCGAATTGAAAGTGCTGGGAGACTTGACGTCAAGATGTGTTGAACTCGAGTAACTCCACCTCCCGGTACTTCCTTATCCTCCCCCTGGGCAAGTCTGGAAAAACGTTAGCTCCGCCCGGTGAGAGTCGCACCACCTCCACCCCCCCTCGTCCGTCAGTCGGCCCGTCATTTCACATGAAACGTAGATACGGGAGCATTGGTCGGTAACGCTACCGCGGCCGGTAGATGATAATTTTGAATCACTGACTGAAAAACAGCTGCCCAGCCGTCATTAAAAATGAAACCGCGGATATTGGCCTGATACGGCTTCTCATCAGCGCTGCGGTGCAGCGGTCCTCATCACGGAGTGAGAGACATGATCCTGATCTGAACGAGGAAGTCTCCTCTCCCGGCGCAAAACCTTATTCTCCGGTAACTTCTCATCAGTCCATAACACAGTTTGTGCTGCTCCTCAGTTTCACCCGTTTTTTTTATTTGACAGTTTGATGGCTGTAGGAGCCTCACCATGTAGGCGATCTCCTTCTGTCACAGTGAAACAGTAATATTTTTTCAGACAAGATGCAAGTCTCATAAACTTTTTTTTTTTCGGAAATCAATGCCCGACCCCTGCTGTCTCAATGTCAACATTGGCACATGTACCTGTAGTGAAAACCACACCCTCTCCCCGTGACAGCTGTGGAGTGGACGTGGTTTACACATAATCATTTGCATTTCAAGGTGCAGGTCACAGAAACAGCTCATTCTCAGGAGAGCTCTGGAGAGACACTTTTAGATTACTGAGATCTAGAGCTGCAGATTGATTTGGGGACAATACACTATGAATACAATATGCTTGGACAACTTAGAACCATATGAAATAGATGAAAAATAGCATAATATGGGACCTTTAAATCCACACACACTCTGACTTCATCCTTGTTGCGCTTTGGAGCAGGCACCATCGGTGCACACCAATCTGTGGGTTCGGTGACCTCCTCTATGATCCCCAGGTTGAGCATGCGCTTTAACTCTTTTTCCACTCTTGGGAGAAGTGGAAAGCGGACTCTGCGTGGAGTGTTTACACTGTATGGCACTGCATCATCTGTCAGTTCTATTTTAACAGGCTCACAGTTCAGTAACCCTATTTCTCCAAACACATCTCCCATCGGGCTGCTGTTGATTTCGTTTGCCACAGACCCATTCGCTTTGCCACAGACTTACCCAGTAAGTTGCTTGTATATTGTCCTTTAATGACTGTGATCCAGTGTTGATATTTTTTTTCTTTGTACATGGTAGTGGCGAGGAATTTTCCCACACACTCAACCTTCCCTCCTGGGCTGTACACAGTCGGCCTGGCGGTGATCAGTCTGGGCCTCTGTCGTAACCCACTGAATGTCTCTTTTGTCATAACTGTTGTGTCAGCACCAGTATCAATTTTAAAATCAACTGGGTTACCATTCACCATCAGCTTCACATCCCAATCTGTGTCTGAGTCTGGTTCCTCTATGACAGTTGACATTGACTCGGTTACAGTTCCAAGGAAAAGTCCTCCAATGAAAAATTAATCACCCTCCAAATCCACCACAGCCTTCCTGCATCTTTTATTGCGGGCCGGACAGCCCTCTCTTTTATCATGCACTCTATTGCATCTTTGGCAGTTCTGTTTAGCGTCACTGTGTTTTTGTCCCTGTGGCTGTCGAGATTTATCGTAGCTCCGTCTCGTGTTGCCGTATTGTTTGTCTCACCTCCTTCAATCCTGTTTCCACACGCTCTGGCTCTGTTGTTTCACCTGCTCGCTCTGGCGCGCGAGCTGTATCACCCTCTCCAGCGTTAAATCCGCCTCGAGCTGCAGCCTCTGTGAAACCTCTTTGTCCAATATTCCTATCACAATGCGGTCCCGAATCTGTTCACCCTTATTGTTGCCGAACTCGCAGTGCTGCACGAGCTCGGGGAACTGCCCATTGGTCCGACCTCCCATTGTTTCGACCTCCCGTTATTCCGACAAAATCAACCACAAGTCGGACCAATAAGAGGTCGAACCAATGGGTGGTCCCGTTAGTCCGAACTGTCATCACTACTTTCTGACAAGCTCTTCCATTCATACGAGCATGCAGCTTTCTCTCTCTCTCCCCACACGCGCGGCCCAGAATCTCCTCATATGATGACCTGCTGCAGCCGCCGCGCCAGCTGACAGTGGACTGAAAGAGAGGGTAAATTTGGCTTTGGTTTGGTTCAGGCAATGAAGAAAGGAGTTGGTTAAGTTTAGTAAAAACGCCAGGTAGAGGCTAGACAGGCCAGAAGCAGAATGAGCGTTATATGTCATTAAGTGCTTGTGTTGCAGTTAATTATGCACATGATCCGCGCAGCAGTGCGTAAAAGTCGTGCGTAATGACAGCTCCTCGTTGGTGTAAACTGCACCTCTTCTTCCACGTGTCTTATTGACAGACAGGTGGAGCCTATATGAATAATTATATATGCATGGTGAATGTTGGGAATGGAGAGTTGGACTAATACTAGTCCAGTTCGAACTAATGAGGACCTCCCATTAGTTCGAACTCTCATTACTCCGATTGTCGGACCAATGGGAGGTCGGACTAATGGGTGGTCGGACCAATGGGAGGTCGGACTAATGGGTGGTCGGACCAACGCCATGGACCCGCGAGCTCGTACAGGCTCCCGACGAACGTCTCCACGGTCTCACTAGCCCGTTGGATCCGCTTGTGAAAGCAGGCGCGGTCATGGATGACGTTCCGTTTGGGTACAAAATGTTCATTGGTCAGTTTGGTCCAAACTTAGCCATGACATCTCCGGTGTTAGCGTGCAGTCCAGACTTCTGACACCATGTCACGAAAAGAAGTAGGCAGGGCGAGTTTCTTCTAACTCCGTTTATTCACGAGCCAACACAACACACCTGGCTAACAGTATGCTCTTCAGTTAACTTCCTGTTTACGTCACACTCACGTTATACGTGAGCTGCCTAACTGGCTACGGTGGCCCAGTCAGGCCAAAGTTATCTCACAACACCATCCACGGAGAAAACACAAAGAAGAGAAGAGTGGAGGGACTGCAGGTGTTCACACCTTTATCTTAAAATCCCCTGTAAAAGCCTCTGTCGGGGGGGAGAACAAAATCATTAACTTTGTATTAATGACAAGGGGTGGTGTGATATGTTCATACAGCCGATGTGGGAATGCCAAAATAAAGAGGTAGATTAACCTTTTCCTTTTATCAATGTAAAGACCAAATGTGCCTGAGATCAGTTTTCAGATCAGATAAATCCCACCAGCACATTTATTTAGTGGCGTCCTCCTCTAGCTTTACCTCCTACCAGCAAACTAGCAACCAGCCACACATCGTCACATTATTAGAAATAGAGGAGGAAAAGACGACATGCAGAGCAAACTTGGAGCTAACGTCCAGAGAGATGGGACTGGTTTTTCACAGTGGGGCAATTTGATTAGATAATATTTCTGGTTGAATAAAAACTACATGAAATTGATTGTGTATTCTTCTTTCATATTGTCTTTATTGGTAACTGTTTTATGAAAGCAATATATAAGCAATATATCAATATATATTTCACATCAGATTATTTACAGGACAGAGATGAATACAGTTTAATAATTATCTCAGTGGTATGTTAACAGAAAAATCATTAGCTGGTAGTCCTCACGTATTATGAACCCTGCTTTTACAGCGGATGATTTTCTAGTATTTTTCACTGATAAAATCTCCTTAATTAGGAGCAATATCATTAGTCAGCAGTCCCCTAGTATCATGAATAACCAGTGGCACACAAATTATTAAATGTGCAACATTGGAGAATGGCCATAATTGGTGTATATGGTGTTTTTATGGTCAAAATAGTGAATGCCTGATAAATATTAATAAGCTACTCATGTGCAAAGGTTATCATACCTATTAATAATGAGGACATATATAGGAATAATAAAATAGCAACAAGAATTTGCCCACCCTTTCGAATGCGATTGGTGGTCTGGCTCATGGACTAAAGCACACACGTTAGTAACAACAACCCCGTTGATCGCTGGTCGTTAGTCGTCAAGAGCGTTTGGAAAATCGCCAGATTTAGCGAGAAATCACCGAGAGCAGCTTGGAAATCCCGCGGTCTAGTGCCGAACGGAAGAGAGCTGAAGGTGGTGGGAGTGTCTGTTGTGAGCTACAGAGACTGTCTGTGGTTGTGGGTCCAGGGGGCACGTCAGCCACAGCTGGAGGCTGTGTGTGTGTGTGTGAGACAGAGAGAGAGTGAGAACGCTACCTGCAGACCAGAGGAAACTGGATCTGATCTAAAAAAAAAAAAAAGCGCCGTCGCCTGTCGAACTGATCCGTGTGCACGTGCGTGCACACACACACACACACACGTAGGATACATGCAGGCACGCACACACACGAAAAGAAAGGAAAGAAAAAGGCTGGAGCCTACTGTGTATCAGTAGCTAAATGTTGTGTCTTTTGTCATCAAAAGTCATTAGTCAGTGTCGATTTTATTGTTGTTTACAAGAGAACAACTGTACAGATGTTGAGGTGTCACTAAACCAAAATATAATGGAGCCAGTTGTCCTGGTTCACCTGAAAATCACAGCCGACACAAAAACTTCTTTTTCTCAAGATTTTGCTGCCAAAATGGCATTTTGGGCTAAACCCACCTATATTCAACCGCCAATTTCACAAGACTGGAACAAGATAGAAACAAACAGTTATTTTTGCTGAAAAGTAGAGACCTTCATCTTTCATTTGATAGGCTGAATGTGTATTTATTAAAAGTAGGTAGGTACATGGTGGGTCTACGAAAATAATAAATTGATTGATTGATGGTAGGACTAGTGGCTTATCAGCAGGAAATGCAGAAATGTTTCAGTAAAACCACAAAGAAAAAGAAATCACATGGAATTCATTATATTCAGCATCTATACAACTTCATACAACATTGTTTGTGTTTATTGTTGTCTGTTTACCTGTGACCAGCTCACAGTCTGTAAAGTTGAACATGAATCATCCATCTTTAAAGGAAGAGGAAGAAGTTTACAAGAATCATTGAGAAAATATTTTTAAAAATCAACTGATTTAATCCATGAATGTGAAAACGTGAGTGAGAGACAGAGACAGACATGTAGAGACTGAACTGTCTGTTCAACAGTGAGAAGGTTTCTGTGACAGGAGGAGACTCTGATTCACTCAACACAGAGACACTGAGGAACCTGACCAGAGTCTAAACCCAGGATACAGAGGTTGAGTGAAGGTGGTGTTGAAGGTGTAGAGGTGGATCAGTGAGTCAGAGGAGACTCTGTAGAAGGACAGAGAGCCAGCAGGACAGTCCACATACACTGCTACTCTGTTAGAGACAGAGGAGGAGGAGGAGGAGGAGGAGGAGACAGGTGTCCGTCTGTTATTGTGCCAGACGTAGTAATGATCATCAGAGCACTCCAGACTCCAGGACTGATCGTTCCTTCCGAACACACAGTCTCTACTGTCTCCTTTCCTGCTGATTCCTCTGTAACTCACTGATATACGAACCACTCCACTCCTCTCGACTTCCCAGTAACAGCGACCAGTCAGACCAGTTGAACACAGCAGCTGAGGTCGAAGGTCAAATCTGTCTGGATGATCAGGATATGACTGACGCTCCTTCACATATGTCGCTTTCCTGTTGTTGTCAGACAGTTTGATCCTTCTGTTCACTGTGTTTGTGTCGATTGTGAGTCGACAGGAATCTGATGGAGAGAACAAGACACAGCTGCAGTTATTGATCATGTGATCAGTTATTGACAGTGTTACGACTTCACTACCTGTGTGCTGATGTGATGCAGTGTGTGATGTAGTGGATGTCTGGACCTGTATTGAGGAGCAAGGGTGGGTTACTCACGGTGGCTGGCTGGAACGGGGCCGGACGCCAGGCCTTCACCTGCTCGTCATCAACGGCGTTCCCAGTGAGCCCAAGCGCGAGCGTTGCTTCGCCTCTGTGGCTCAGCGTTCAGATTTTATCAAAAGCTTCTTTCGTCGAGCGTAGGTGCATCTAAACCATAGTAACACAAAACCAAAACGAAGGCGGGGGAGACGAGACGCCACTTCTTCGGTCCTCTCGTTTCTTCTTCCTCTCCACAGGTGCACCGTACATCACTTAGTGCAGCGGTTCCCAATCTTTTTGTACCGCGCACCCCCTTCAAAGTTCTGACAGAGCTGACGCACCCCCCAATGCCCCCCCCCCCGCCGACCCGATGCGCCCCGACTTACGAGCGCTATTCTCGTAAATTAATAATTAAAAGGCACTGTACAAAAAGGGCCTGAGCAGGCTGTACTTCCTCCGCAAACTCAGGTCCTTTAACATCTGCAGCAAGATGCTCCAAATGTTTTATCAGTCGGTAGTGGCAAGTACCATCTTCTTTGCAGCAGTGTGTTGGGGTGCGGGCATGAAGGCGAGGGACTCCAGCAAAATCAACAAACTGATAAAAAAAGCTGGATCAGTCGTGGGGATCAGGCTGGCTCCACTGGAGGAGGTGGTGAGACACAGAATGCTGAGAAAGATCAAATCCATCATGGATAATGTCTCCCACCCCCTCCACAGCACCCTGGACCAATATCATCCGGCTGCGGACACAAATGGGCGTTCCTGTCGTTAGGGGAGTTCCCGTTCTTGCAGTCAGGAACACCCCCCTTCTTCTTCGCCTACCCACGCTTGTCAACATCCGGGTTACTATCTGGGTTAACATAGCAACATCCGCTAGCTATGAGGAGCAAAGAGAGGCTGAAAAAGACTTTTTAAACTTTAGGGGGGGAAGAGTTAGTTACCCTCTTCATAAACATTACGGTGTTTTTTCGTTTTGTTTTTTAACCGAGCGGCTAACTAGCCGCTAACGGCTTTTTAATTTTTTTGTTTTTTAACCGAGCGGCTAACTAGTCGCTAACGGCTTTTTTTTTTTTTTTTAAACGAGCGGCTGACTAGCCGCTAACAGCTCTTTACCGAATAAATCCATGCTCATTACGTTAACGAACTTAGAGAAACCCGGTTATTCAGTATCCCTGTATACATAATAAGTACAGTGTGTACGTGTATTTCATGTTTCCAACCGGAAGCGAAACTACTGGGAAATATGTAGGTCATAAAATTTACAAATTAAAAATGCTGACATGTTATATAACTTCAAAAAGGGGGAAATTCAAAGCAGACTTATCGGTTCCTTGTATAACATGCATTTATTGATGTAAAAGTAGTGATTTCTGTACACACGTTAGGCTGCAGAGCCTCCAGACAGGGCTGCTGTGTCCATAACGCTACACACATGAAGCTTCACTTTTCATTCAAATAAACTAATGCAACTGCCACAATAAGATTTCATCAATGAAACCAGCATTTATCTCCTAAAAAGAGTTAAACCAGCCGGTGGTTTACCTCTAAAAACCAACAGATAAGTTCATTAACAGTTGTTTTACCCCGTGAGGTGACGGAGTAGTCTGGCCGGTCGAGCACGTCAGGAGACGGGGTTGCTGCCTCTGTGATGTCCCGCCCGGTCACAGCTCATATTTATCCAATATTTATTTATTTATTTTTTAAGTATATTTTTTTTAGTTTTATGCCTTTATTTTATAGATTAGTAGAGATAGACAGGAAAGGGGGAGGCAGAGAGAGGGGAATGACATGCAGGAAAGGTCTGCCCGATGCGGGACGCGAACCGGGGACGCCTGCGTCTGCATATACATGGGGCGGCTGCCTTAACCACTGCGCCACGCACCGCCCCTATCCAATATTTATTTTATCCAAACGACGGCTGTTTAGAAGTTAACCTCGAAGCGAAGCTCCAGGTCCGAGCAGTGACCGCGGCATCACAGAGGCAGCAGCCCGGCTCCTGACGTGCTCCGCCGGCCAGCCTGCAATCGTCACCCCGGGGAGAAAACAACCGCTAATTAACTTACCCGATGGCTTTTAGAGGTTTACCACCGGCTGCTTAAACTTCTTTTAGGGAATAAATGTTGGTCTCTTTGATGAAATCTAACAACTGTGGCAGTAGCAGAAGTTTGTTTGAATAAAACACCATGGTTGGACAGTAGCAGTGCTGCCTTGGGGTCAGTCTACGCACAGAAAACACCACATTTACAACAATAAATTAATACTTTAAAACGAGCCAGGCCTGTCTCAGAGCTGGCAAGACTCTCCGGTGGCATATTGAACGATTAAATGCCGTTAAAGCGATATTCCAGCGTAAGTGAAAGCCATGGTCAAACACACCGTAACACCGAGTCAGACCCCCCCTCGAGAGATCAATCTCCCCGACCGCTAGATTCACGAGTTCCACCAACTTCAGAAAAGACCGCACTATCGCCACACACGGCGCTCCGCGGATCCACTGTAAAAACCGCAAAACGCCACTTTTAGCCACAAATAATGCTCAAAACTGCACCAAAGTTCATCAATTGTACATTACAGGGTCCCAGCACGTAGGACGAGCCGTCAAACATCCGCTAGCTTTACCTGTTTTGTTCAGCAGACACCTACTTCTCCTCCTGGAGCCGCTTGCTGGTGGAGCAGCCCTGACGAGTGGATCACCAGTGCAGCGGAGCTAAAGAAAACAGGTAAAGCTAGCGGATGTTTGACGGCTCGTCCTACGTGCTGGGACCCTGTAATGTACAATTGATGAACTTTGGTGCAGTTTTGAGCATTATTTGTGGCTAAAAGTGGCGTTTTGCGGTTTTTACAGTGGATCCGCACAGCGCCGTGTGTGGCGATAGTACGGTCTTTTCTGAAGTTGGTGGAACTCGTGAATCTAGCGGTCGGGGAGATTGATCTCTCGAGGGGGGGTCTGACTCGGTGTTACGGTGTGTTTGACCGTGGCTTTCACTTACGCCGGAATATCGCTTTAACGGGACGAGAGAGCAGTCAAAACGGCAGCTCCAAGCTAGCTACAGCAAGGGTAGGTTCATTTCCTGTTTACAAAGTAAAAGCACCTTAGTGATAAAAGGCAACGGGTATTTTATTTTGTGAAAATAACCGGAAGTGCGTTGCTCACTACGGCTAGTTTTACTAGCGCCAGAGAACGCCGACTTCGTCGGAACAAATTTGTAAACAGCGGGTATTTTGTCAGATTTTCAACACAGTGGGGATCTAAACGACCACTTTCTCGCCTGAAAATATTTCAAATGTTGCTAAAGTTATATATTTACAGAGTTTAGCAGCAGCTAGCCGCTCGCTAGAATGCTACTTCAACCGGAAGTACGTCACATGAAAGGCTACCAGCCAGGAACGCCCATAGGCATTCCCGTGTCATGACGGAAACGCCCCTGTCCGCAGCCAGACCCTTCTCCCCTGCACGGCCTGAGGAGCTGCCACAGCCAAAGACTCCGGCAGCCAAGAGGCGCACGGGAGCGCTACAGTGCGTCCTTTCTGCCTGAGGCCATCAGACTTTACAATACATATGTAGCCTCCAGACCTGGACAGTCCAGTGGACCACATTTTTAATGAATGACTGTTGTGTGCCGGAGTATTTATTGTCTATTTTTATATTGTATTATATGTATGTGCTTTTTTATTATTGTGTGCTGCTGGGACAAACAAATTTCCCTCCTCGGGATTAATGAAGTTAATTCAATTCAATTCAATTCAAAAGAAGCCTGTTCACAGGTGAGGCGCGACAAACTGGTCACAATGAGTTCTTGGCCAGCCTAATAACTCATTGTGACCACAACAACCACGTTTGTCGGCCTATTCTTCCTCACTAGTTTTTATTTTTCATATGCTACGACTGACAACGGCAAAGACTGAAAGCAGTCGAAGAGAGGAAAAACAGAATAGCATTTATATGTCCAAGACGTCAGGACGTGAACGAGGGAGGGTCGGATGGTGGCTCAGGTTTACTGAAACTGTCATCAGCTGCACATCTGTCAGCAGCTGCTCCAGTCACACACATCACAAACTATCATTTGAAGGAACAGACAGATGTTGATTTTGTTTACTGTGACTTTGTTGCCCATAAACATTCCCATATCCGTCATATCTGTCGCCGGCTGTCAATCGCCTTTTTTTTTTCTTTCTTTTTTTTTTTTTGGACAAAATTTGAGATCCCCTTCAAATGTTGCTTTTGAGGCTTTCAGGGGTAGTTTATGGGTTAATACGCCCTGTATTTCGCACACTGGGGCAGATCCTTGCGGAACAGTAGTGGAGAAACACCACACTTTGGGAATCCCTGACTTAGTGCATACGTACGCCCCCCAGGAACCCAACCCCGCCTCTTTCAGTCCAGCCAATGAATGACGTGCTTGAGTGGGTGTGCTGTAGGTGTGTGTGCACTGTGTGTCTCATTCATAACATCAGTTTGATGAAGACTCATGAGGTCAGTGATGTGACAGTGTGAAGATGGTTGAATGTGCTGCTCAAAGTAGAAACACACTTACACTTCCTCGGACCTGGTGTCAAGAACTGGACTCCAGCAGGCTGCACCCTGAAAGGAGGAGGGGGGTCAGAGCAGCACGTTCTCTGTCAGCATGCACACATGGACATTACATGGCTCACACACACACTGTTTTATCACTGTGTTCACATGGAGGCTGGTATGTATGGATGAAGACTGAGCACAGAGAAGAAGGAGCTGGAGTCTTAATCTAGTGATGATACAGAGCAGGAGGAGACCAGGAGGAAACACTTCATCATGGGTTTTCTCCATGTGATGTTTCGGCTCAGGGAAGAACAGGTTCTGCTTTCCTAGCGTCCATGGTTTTTATTTTATTTTTTCTTTTCTTTTCTCTTTTTAGTGTTTACTTGAACTTAATTCATTTTTAACAGTTCTCTTCTTTTGTCTCACCTTCTTTTCTCACCTCTTCTTATTTATTTATTTAGTGTTGTTATTATGTTATTATTTTGTTATTTCTATACCTTGCACAAGGTCTGTGACTATTATTTCTTTACTGTGCTTCAATTATTTGTTAGATCAAGGTGAGGTCATGTTATAAGCCTTTCAGGTTTCAGACCTCACCTGCACATTCCTTTTTTGTATGTTTCTTACTAGTAAGAGAGATAAGTAAACGTTTTGTTTTATATTATATGTGTAAATAAATAAAGTCTAATGTCTTAAGTCTAAAATCCAACAGCTGGTTTCATCACTCAGATCTCTTCTCCTGAATATGACACAGTGAGACACTGAAGTCATGAGGAGAAACTCCTGATCCCAGTAGTTCATCACTGTGACTGATGGAAGCTGCACAGCTCATGTTGGAAACACTCTGAGATTTTAGCTTCAGTATAAACTGTGTTGGGACGAGTCAGACTGAGACAGAGGACGTCAGTGGAGTGGGCGGAGCTTCACTGTGGCCTACACCACCTCTGGAGATGGTCTGAGTGATCAGATCTGATGTCATCAATGCATCAATCACCTGAGACAGATGTTAATACCAGGTGTGACCAGATGTGAACGGGGCCATAGAAAATGTTCCAGCTCCTCCTCCTCTATCAGACAGTGTGTGTGGCTGCAGCAGCCTCTCCATACCTGAGAGAGTCCAGTCTCCAGTCTGGATCCTCCAGTCCAGCAGACAGCAGCTTCACTCCTGAGGCTCCTGGATGGTTGTAGCTCAGGTCCAGCTCTCTCAGATGGGAGGGGTTGGAGCTCAGAGCTGAGGCCAGAGAAGCACAGCCTTCCTCTGTGACCAGACATCCTGACAGACTGAACACACACAACAACACACAGGAAACCACTGTCAACACCTGGAGCTGTGTTCAAGTGTCATCAGATAAACAGCTGGATGGATCCTGACTAGGGCTGGACGATATGGACCAAAAGTCATATCCCGAAATATTTAGTCTGAATATCGATATGCGATATATATCCAGATATTTTTCCGCAAAGTGAGAGCAAATGTTCAGTCAAAGTTAAAGCCAAATATGACAAGTCACAGGTAGTTTTATTGAAACTGGCTATTTCTGTGAACGGTTGCAAAATCAAATGAATAAATGATAAACTGGTTTCTTTACCTGGTTCATAAATGTTCAGCTGCTCAAATAACACAAATACTGCCTGACAAGAGTACCTGTTTTGAAATCAAAGTAATGGAGTAATGGATTTTAGAAGGCGTGATTCCATAAGGCCTCCTCTAAGATCAATGTTAAAAGTTGGCTGGAAATTTGAAAATATTGTCATTATCATGTTTTATTATAAGACATTTCTGTAACATAAACACCAGCTATAGCAGAGTCTTATAGAAAGGCACACTTGAAATGTTGTTAAACCAATCACAAAAAAACTATTTAAATAAATAATATAAATTGTCTGCACTAAAAACTAAAAAACAACAACTGGCTTGTGTCTCTGTTGAAGCGTAGCGTTATTTCTCTGAGATTTTTTTTTTCAATCTGTAGTCTTTGTCACGTGACACTCACGGATCCATGGTTTGGATCAGAGTGAAAACAAATGTGTGTAAACCATGATTGTAATCAGGGCAGTTGCTAGGAATTCTGGGCCCCGTGAAAGAATATCGGTGTGGGCCCCTCTACCGTATTCATTGCCACCTTCGATTTTCTTGTTTTTCAGTGTTCTTGATGGTGTCTGGTGTAATACACGAATTTGTTTCCTTTTTTACGATTAACGACGTAACAAGTCAGAGTATTATTATATAAATTATGTATTATAAGTTGTCTTTTCTATTACACCTCTGATTGCAAATACATTTTCAATTAACCCCTCAACAAACAAGTAGTAGGTGTTTTATTGTATTTAACAATCAAGCACTGATATATTGCTATGAAAACAAACAACAACAAATCTTTGAACATTAAACTTTTTTGTATTTAGGCTATTCACCATAACACATTTTACAAGACCACATTGAACACATCATGATAACGTAACTGACCTTCGTCAGACACTCATAATTACTGAGTGGAACTTGAATGCGTCATAATACAATTCAATGCAACCTCTGAGTGGGCGCATACTGGAGCACTGTCAGTGCCAGTGACAGTGTGAAACAAACACATACACTGTAGTAGCCTCCAAATTAGTAACGTTTAGTTATAGCTACTCTAGGAACCGTCGCTCTACAATGAATTAATGAATGAATTGATTTTTTTTTTTTTTTAAATGAACTGGCGACTTGTCCAGAGCGTGGCGCGGTCGGGTGACAGCGAGACTCCAGCCTGCGCCCCGTCAATGGTAATGTTACAGACATTGAATGAACGAGTAGGCAAATTGATTAGTTTTACTCTCACCATTCTTTGTAAAAAAGTTTTTTATATCCTGGGCCCCTGCTCTGCTGCTCCTAGTCTTGGCCTCCTTCTCAACTCGTTTCTGGTGTCCAGACCTCTGCTTTTTGGGGGCCATCCTAACCCTGCTGGAGTTCACTCGCTTTCATTTTTTTCCGAGGAGGAAGAACGAACCGCTGTGTGGACCAAACCATTTTTTAAGAAGGGATCAGGGCGGTTATTGAAATGATTAAAATTAAAATATTGTATGACTTGTGGCTTTGTTTTAATTCGGATTCATTCATATGAATATATATTAGTTCAGTGTATGCATAATAATTTTGTCATACAGGATACTGGGGGCTCTGTGTGGGCCCCCAGCAGGCTGTGGGCCCTTATAATTGTCATCACCTTTCCCCCCTATACGACGGCCCTGATTGTAATATTATCATAGATCCATGGTTCAAACGCAAACCTTTCGAGTTGAATCTGGTGAAAGCACCGCAGCTCACATGAGTCTGGAGCTCTGATGCTGCTGCAGGTGATGGTGTGCTAACGGCTAATAACAGCTAACGGCTGACAGCCATGTTACAGCAGCTGGCTGAGCCTCTAGAGCCGTGGCTCGGCTTGTTAAAGCTGTACAGAAATGGCCGTTTGTCCCGTCTGTCGCGCCGAGTTGTGCCGAGCTGCAACACGACTTTACCCGAGTGAGGAACGCGGATTTGATTGGTCGTTACCAAGCGGGCGGGATATTCAAAGTTTGGGGCGAGTCCGAGCTCCGTGTGTGTGTGCGTGTTTCGGACGTTTGAATGACAGACGACAGATCCAATATCAGTGGCTTTTGAATCGTGAGCAGGCTGACGTATAATCCGTGCACCTGCATTGTCCAATGCGGAAAAAAAATACAACACTTTCATCCCGGATTTACTCAAAAATAGAATTTTGCACAAAGTTTGGCCTACAACGTCTGTTAGATGAGTTTATACATTTATTTTATGACCCAGAGTGGGCTAAACTTCAGTTTTCTTTTCTGTCCACCTTTAATGGCAACGAGGTCGACTTGGACTCGGTGTGTTCCTGTCGGTCAGCTGGTGAAGCAGCGTTCTGCTGAGCATGAAAAAATGGGAAGAGGAGGGGTGGAGGGGCGGTGGCGCGGAGCGCGGCGAGCAGTGCAGAGAGCTCCAGATCAGTAGCTTGAATGGAGCAAGGATCACAGCGCAAATTTGAACTATATCGATAATATATTGCCCTGCCCTAATCCTGACCTGAAAGTCTCCAGTCCACATTGTGGACTCTCCAGTCCAGCAGACAGCAGCTTTACTCCTGAGTCCTGCAGGTTGTTGTAGCTCAGGTCCAGCTCTCTCAGATGGGAGGGGTTGGAGCTCAGAGCTGAGGCCAGAGAAGCACAGCCTTCCTCTGTGACCAGACATCCTGACAGACTGAACACACACAAACAACACACAGGAAACCACTGTCAACACCTGGAGCTGTGTTCAAGTGTCATCAGATAAACAGCTGGATGGATCCTCACCTGAGAGTCTCCAGTCTACAGTGTGGACTCTCCAGTCCACCAGACAGCAGCTTCACTCCTGAGTCCTGCAGGTCGTTGTTACTCAGGTCCAGGTGTCTCAGACTAGAGGACTGGGAGCTGAGGACTGAGGACAGAGCTTCACAGCTTCTCTCTGAGAGGTTACAGCTGCTCATTCTGAAGAGATTATCATGAGGAATTAAAGAAGAAAGGGATTTATTTTCTGTCCTGTTGAAAAGACTGAAGTGTTTTTATATAATGATGAATAAATCCAACTATCTCTACACTTACAGAGCTTTGTTGGAGGCTTTGACCACTGGCAGCAGCCTCAGAAGAGCCTCCTCTGAAGCAGAGTATTTCTTCAGGTCAAACTCGTCCAGATCTTCTCCTGATGACAGTAAGATGAAGACCAGAGCCGACCATTGAGCAGGAGACAGTTTATCTGTGGAGAGATGTCCTGATCTCAGGGACTGTTGGATGCCCTTCACTAGAGAACGATCATTCAGTTCATTCAGACAGTGGAACAGGTTGATGCTTTTCTCTGCAGAGGGAGTCTCTTCAATCTTCTTCTTGATGTACTGGACTGTTTTCTGATTGGACCGTGAGTCACTTCCTGTCTGAGTCATCAGACCTCGTAGGAGAGTCTGATTGGTCTTCAGTGAAAGACCTAGGAGGAAGCGGAGGAACAAGTCCAGGTGTCCATTTGGACTCTGTAAGGCCTCGTCCACAGCGCTCTGGTAGAAAGGTGTAGATGTGTCTCTAAACACTTGAGACAACTGAGATGTTGTTTGTTGTTGTGACATCAGGTTGAGTCCAGAGTTGATGAAGGTCAGATGGACATGAAGAGCAGCCAGAAACTCCTGAACACTCAGATGGACGAAGCAGAACACCTTGTCCTGGTACAGGCCTCTCTCCTCTTTAAAGATCTGTGTGAACACTCCTGAGTACACTGAGGCTGCTCTGATATCGATGCCACACTCTGTCAGGTCTGATTCATAGAAGATCAGGTTTCCTTTCTGCAGCTGCTCAAAAGCCAGTTTTCCCAGAGACTTAATCATCTTCCTGCTCTCTGGACTCCAGTGTGGATCTGTCTCAGCTCCTCCATCATACTTGACTTTCTTCAGTTTTAGATGAACCACCAGGAAGTGGATGTACATCTCAGTCAGGGTCTTGGGCAGCTCTCCTCCCTCTCTGGTCTTCAACAGCTCCTCCAGAACTGTAGCAGTGATCCAGCAGAAGACTGGGATGTGGCACATGATGTGGAGGCTTCGTGATGTCTTGATGTGGGAGATGATCTTTCTGGCCTGCTCCTCATCTCTGAACCTCTTCCTGAAGTACTCCTCCTTCTGTGGGTCAGTGAACCCTCTGACCTCTGTCACCATGTCAACACACTGAGGAGGGATCTGATTGGCTGCTGCAGGTCGTGTGGTTATCCAGAGGCGAGCAGAGGGAAGCAGTTTCCCCCTGATGAGGTTGGTCAGCAGCAGGTCCACTGAGGTGGACTCTGTCACATCAGTCAGGATCTCAGTGTTGTGGAAGTCCAGAGGAAGTCGACACTCGTCCAGACCGTCAAAGATGAAGACGACCTGGAACTGATCAAAGCTGCAGATTCCTGCTGCTTTGGTTTCAGAGAAGAAGTGATGAACAAGTTCCACCAAGCTGAACTTTTTCTCTTTCAGCACATTCAGCTCTCTGAAGGTGAAGGGAAATGTGAAGTGTATGTCCTGGTTGGTTTTGTCTTCAGCCCAGTCCAGAGTGAACTTCTGTGTTAAGACTGTTTTCCCAATGCCAGCCACTCCCTTTGTCATCACTGTTCTGATTGGTCGGTCTCTTCCAGGTGGGGCTTTAAAGATGTCTTCTTGTCTGATGGTTGTTTCTGGTCTGTCTGGTTTCCTTGAAGCTGTTTCAATCTGTCTGACCTCATGTTCATCATTGACCCCTCCAGCCCCTCCCTCAGTGATGTAGAGCTCTGTGTAGATCTGGTTCAGAAGGGTTTGGTTTCCTGCTATAGAGATCCCCTCAAACACACACTGAAACTTCTTCTTCAGGACAGATTTGAGTTTACGTCGACAAACTGGAGCAAGATGTTCTGAAATGAAAACACAAGAAATCAGACCAATAATAAATTTAACATAATTCCTCTAAATAACGACCATATGAACATGTTTCCCTCCATGTGTTGATGTCAGTGAACGTCTCATTTGTCCATCATGTTGAATCTTTACAGAAATCCTCTTACTGCTCAGACGCTCAGCCAGCTCCTCCTGCTTCCTGCTCCTCAGGAGCTTCACTGTCATCTTCACTAACGCCACTCTGATGCTCCTCTGCTCTTCATCCTCACCGTCCACCACTTCCTCATCCTCCCTCTGACTCCCTGAGCATTCTGGGTAATCTGGACTCAGAAGCTTGTGGATCTTCTTCAGCTCGTTCTTCACAAAAGTGACCATGTTCTCCTCCAGCAGCTGGAACAGAAACTCTATGAGTGACAGCATCAAACTACAACCTGACAGACTGACAATCCACTGGTGTCAAAGTGCAGCATGGAGATGATGGTGAACACAACAGATGTAACAGCAGCTGTTGGACATGTACCCACCATAAACATGGAGTCCAGGTGTGTTTGATGCTGCTGGGCAGACTGACCACTGGGAACCTCTGAGCTCTCCTGGTCCACTCTGTGGAGGAATCAGTGTCAAGTCAACATCAGGACAGAGAGATGATACAAGATGGACTTTATATGTCCCCTGAGGACGTTCACAACAGACAGAGACACTTTGGTTTCAGACCTGGTCCAACAACACGTCGTACAAACTGGTTCCTTTCTACAATAACCTGAATCTGACTGTCAGTTACAGCTTACATCTGATCAGCTGATCCATGTCGTCCTTTAAAGTTAATGTAACGCTCATTTAACCGGTTGCTCTTTAAAGACAGACAGCTGGGTTGATGTTAAATGTTTTAGGATTTCAAAAACAAGAAAATGAACACAAAAAAAGATTAACCTTAAAGGTGTACAAAAATGTCCGTTTGTCCCGTTTGTCGCGACGAGTTTACCCGAGTAAGGAAGACGGATTTGATTGGTCGTTATCGAGCGGGCGGGATATTCAAAGCGTTTGAATGACGGATGACAGATCCAATATCAGTGGCTTTTGAATCGTGTACAGGCTGACGTATAATCTGTGCGCCTGCATTGTCCAATGCGGAAAAAAAAATACAACAAAATACAACACTTTCGTCCCAAATTTACTCAAAAACAGAATTCTGCTTAGTTTAGTAAAGTAGATCCAAATAACGAATTTCTGTGTTTAGACGATGCTGAGAAGCTAAAACTTCTTTTTCATTTGAATATTTTTGCGTTTTCTGTATTTCTTGAAAAGGCTTAGACATTGAGAAGAAGAGCATTATATAGTTGAGTCCTGAAAGCAATCTTAAATTGTTTATTTATGTCATACCTGTGTGGTGGAAAGGACTGTTTAGTCTGTTTTTGTATTTGTTATGGTGTCTTATAATCCCATATGGGATGGGCCACAGTGGTGGCACGACACGAAAATAAAGAATTCATTCATTCAATTAAAAACGCTTAAAGACTGCTTTGGCCGACGCGTCTGTCGCATCTTGTCGGGAGAAAAGAAACAGTGAAACACACCACCCCGACTGCCGACCAGAGCAATTGAGTGTCGAGGACTCCCATACAGACCAATTCTAAGTCATAAAGTCGTAGTAATAATCTTTGCCATGTGCAGTAACCATGTTGACCTAACAAAATAAAATGTAGACTGATCGGTTCATTGTAAAACATTCATTTATTTACGTAAATGTGGTGATTTCAGTCCGTAGCCCAGAGGCAGTCCTGCTCACTTTTCATTCAAACAAACTAATGCCACTGCCACCACAGTTGTTAAATTTCATCAATGAGACCAACATTAATCTCCCAAAAAGAATATAACCAGCCACGTGTTAACAGCGCTAAAGCCAGAATTCAAACAGTTTTCAGCAGCTTACTGCTGTGGCTCGGTTGCAGCGAATTGGCAATAGCCAATGCTAATTTCTAGCCTGTCTATGGTGTTTTGCATTATACGTTAGCATTAAGCTAGCGAACTTTGTATGCTTAGTTGTGAGCTGTGTGTGTTTTGAGCGTTGTTTCAAACTATGTGGGTTTGATTGAACATCTCTGACGCTTATATATATACATATATATATATATGTATATTGCCGCTTAATATATTGCTTTACTCCTCTTTTTATTTTTACCGTAGGACAGGCAAGGACACCGTTTGTTTACTGTAGTCACTCCCGTCCCTCCCACACACTGCGCTGATTCGCTTAGGGCACCGCCAATCAGAATCGCCAGAGCTAGCACACAACCAATCAGAGTACCCGACGAGTTTACTCTCCCGACGGCCGACGAGCCCCGATTGAGCATGGTGAATCAGCCCCGACTAGAGCCGATGAGACCCGACGGTCCCCGACAGAGAAGGACACACCAAACAGACGAGCTCCAGACGCGGTCCGACGCCCGACAGACGGGCCGGTGTGTCCCTGGCTTAAGACACGCAGGATATGGCTGCTCGACGTGGGATTCGAACTGGGGCTGCCTGCAGTGAGGACTACTTTAAAGGTATACAGAAAAGAAAACTGAATTTGAGCCCACTCTGGGTCATAAAATTAATGTAAAAACTCATCTATCAGACGATGTAGGCCAAACTTTGTGCAAAATTCTATTTTTGAGTAAATCCGGGATGAAAGTGTAGTATTTTGTTGTATTTTTTTTTTGCATTGGACAATGCAGGCGCACGGATTATACGAACCATATGAGTTTCGCTTTTACCGCGCACTACTGCTGGCATGCACCGCCTCGTCTCCCTCTCTCTCGACGCAGGGGGTGATCCTACTCGCACAGGGAAGTTACATAGTGCAGTTTAGGCCTACGCGATCCAGCTCAGGCTACAGTCGCAGCACCATTCATTCTGTTTTTCTACCATTGCAATGAGTCTGAAATAGGGATGTCACGATTACAGTTTTCCTTAGTACGATTATTGTGAGAGAATTTATCACGATATTACGATAATCACGATTATTACGCGTTGATTGATTTCACAACTCTATTCATATGTAAAATCACACAAACATTCCTTGAAGGTCTTAAAGTTTTCTTTATTGCTATCTCTTGATGCCAACATAAAGTGGCAATTTAACAAAACTCATCACTGCTCTAAAAAAAACAATGAAACCAAAAATGCTACATATTTCTCAGAGAAAACAGATGTGAAGAGCCACAGGAGTCAGGACATTTATCTTATGAGCTATGAAATAGCTGTTGGGACCAGTGCCCTGGGCGATGGCCCGGTGCCCTAATTATTAACTTTAGCCTACCAACTATCCATCTGATTATCTGTGCGGCTGCGAGCGGACAACTTCTTTCAGCGGTGACTAAAAGTGAAACGAGCTCCTGACGCGAGTCTGATCAACAGCTGTGCAGCGGATCCCCTCAGCAAGTAAAGCTGATGCAGCGGTAAATGAGTTGAATAGTGAAACAGCCGCGCTTTTACAGCCGATTTTAGGATGAAACTCTGAACATAACCTAAGCATAAATTACCATGGCGATCTAGCCGGGTTAAAAGAGCCACATTTGTAGTAGCTACAGGAGAGCCTGGCTGTAGACTCTACCTCGCTAAGCTCGCTTCGCAGTAGCTGCACACCTCGGTCTCCTTCTCTCTCTCTCTACGCTCTGCACGCGGGTGCGTTTACATTCAGCACCACGTGTGCCCGGAGCGAAGCTCCACTGAGCCCCGCCCCGGCGGGCACACAAACAGCATGGGACATGCCGCGCATCAACGTCATCATGCGGCCCGGCATGATGACACACTCCTCCTGCTGCTGTCGAGTTGAACAGGGTTGAAAACACTGAACACTGAACTTCCATGCCGTTAGATTCCAGCGCGGCGGCTGAGAATTTCAGCGAGGCGGCCGTCAGAGCAGCATAGTACTTTCTGACGATATTCAGGAGACGTTACGATCAATTAATCGTAGCGCTTATTATCGCAATTAATTGTGAATTCGGGTAATCGTGACATCCCTAGTCTGGAAACATTGTTTTAAGGCCGAAAAACTCTATAATAAAAAACAAGAATCTTCATTTGTTTTTTACCTCAGAAAATGTCATTTTATCTCTTTGTTTTGTTCTGTAGATGAGTTGAAGTTTCTATCTCCACCTGAGTTTTGCTCGTTCTCTCTCAGTATTTATGGACGTTTGTTCGTCTGCTCGTGTAAAAAGCAGCTGCTGAGATTCTGCTTCAGCTCCTGTAACTGATCTGATCCTCTGTCTCTGCTCTCTGTGTCTGACGTCACTCTGAACTCACTAGAAACCACTGATCGGCCCCTCGCCCTGTTGCACAGCTCAAAGCTGCCACCAGGAGGCGACTTGATGCAGCAACATCACCATGTTCCTTCTACCAGCTGGAAACAAGACCATCAACATTTAGAGCAAATGAAAAGATGATTTTAACCCAGTGGTTACTTCCTGTTTTAAGTAGAAGGTGCTGACACATTTCCTGTTGCTACTGGGCTGCACTGTGAGAATTACTGAATATTAACATGTGGATGTTCAGACAGAGACTCTTTACTGCAGCTGGACAATGTGTGTCTGAGTTGTAACTCTGATTTTATGGAGAATCATTGAAATTTGACTCCACAGGAGGAACATTTAACAGAGACTCAAAAACTTTGAAATGTAGTTTAGTCTTACATCTGATCAGCTGATCCACGTCCTCTTTTAAAGTCAATGAAGCCGCCCTTTGAGTTGTCGCTCTTTAAAGACAGACAGCTGGGTTCAGGAGAGTCTGGTCTCTGCTGCTGGATCCTGAAACAACAACACAACTGATGGTAAACAGTTTAGGATTTCAAAAATAAGAAAATGAACACAAAAAAAGATTAACCTTGATGGTCATTTAAAAAAAGATGTTTGATTTGATTTTTTTTTTTTTTTTTTTTTGGGGGGGGGGGGGGGTTTTTTGCCTTTAATGTACAGGAAAGTTGAGAGAGACAGGAAATAGAAGGCAGAGAGGGGGGATAAGACACGCAGGACAGGGCTGCTCGCCGTGGGATTCGAACTGAGGCCCCTGCAGTGAGGACTACAGCCTCAACACATGGGGCAGGTCAGGTGCTCTACCACCTGAGCTAAACACTGCCCCTGATCAAAGATTTTTTCACTTTGGAAAATATCATTTGTTCAATCTCTTTGTTTTGTTCTGTAGATGAGTTGAAGTTTCTAACATACTTTGAATTAAATTATTGATTTTTGTGAATAGGCAAAAGAAATGAAACAATGTCCCTTTCAAAAGTTTTAGGTTTTCAAAAGAAAAAAAGAACATGAATATGGACACACAAAAAACATGAAAGGAGTTTCAGCTCAGTGCTTCCACCATGTGGTTGAGAAGTGCTATCATCTGGGGGAAAAGGAAACTTAATGAAAACTAAACTTATCAGCCAGTGCATCCAGCGTTTATTCCCATTAATAAACAACAGTATTTCCCACATGTTTGCAAGGACACTGTGTGGCAGGTGGTCGGATCAGGAGGGTGGGGGGGCCGGTGGCGACCAGATCCTTATGGAGGGCAACCATATGAGTTTCGCTTTTACAGCGCACTACTGCTGGCATGCACCCGCCTCGTCTCCCTCTCTCTCGACGCGGGGGGTGATCCTACTCGCACAGGGAAGCTACATAGTGCAGTTTAGGCCTACACGATCCAGCTCAGGCTGCAGTCGCAGCACCATTCATTCTGTTTTTCTACCATTGCAATGAGTCTGGAAACATTATTTTAGGGCCGAAAAACTCTATAATAAAAAACAAGAATCTTCATTTGTTTTTTACCTCAGAAAATGTCATTTTATCTCTTTGTTTTGTTCTGTAGATGAGTTGAAGTTTCTATCTCCACCTGAGTTTTGCTCGTTCTCTCTCAGTATTTATGGACGTTTGTTCGTCTGCTCGTGTAAAAAGCAGCTGCTGAGATTCTGCTTCAGCTCCTGTAACTGATCTGATCCTCTGTCTCTGCTCTCTGTGTCTGACGTCACTCTGAACTCACTAGAAACCACTGATCGGCCCCTCGCCCTGTTGCACAGCTCAAAGCTGCCACCAGGAGGCGACTTGATGCAGCAACATCACCATGTTCCTTCTACCAGCTGGAAACAAGACCATCAACATTTAGAGCAAATGAAAAGATGATTTTAACCCAGTGGTTACTTCCTGTTTTAAGTAGAAGGTGCTGACACCTGTTGCTACTGGGCTGCACTGTGAGAATTACTGAATATTAACATGTGGATGTTCAGACAGAGACTCTTTACTGCAGCTGGACAATGTGTGTCTGAGTTGTAACTCTGATTTTATGGAGAATCATTGAAATTTGAGTCCACAGGAAGAACATTTAACAGAGACTCAAAAACTTTGAAATGTAGTTTAGTCTTACATCTGATCAGCTGATCCACGTCCTCCTTTAAAGTCAATGAAGCCGCCCTTTGAGTTGTTGCTCTTTAAAGACAGACAGCTGGGTTCAGGAGAGTCTGGTCTCTGCTGCTGGATCCTGAAACAACAACACAACTGATGGTAAATAGTTTAGGATTTCAAAAATAAGAAAATGAACACAAAAAAGATTAACCTTGATGGTCATTTAAAAAAAGATGTTTGATTTGATTTTTTGATTTTTTTTGGGGGGGGGGGGCTTTTTCGCCTTTAATGTACAGGATAGTTGAGAGAGACAGGAAATAGAAGGCAGAGAGGGGGGATAAGACACGCAGGACAGGGCTGCTCGCCGTGGGATTCGAACTGAGGCCCCTGCAGTGAGGACTACAGCCTCAACACATGGGGCCGGTCAGCTGCTCTACCACCTGAGCTAAACACTGCCCCTGATCAAAGATTTTTTCACTTTGGAAAATATAATTTGTTCAATCTCTTTGTTTTGTTCTGTAGATGAGTTGAAGTTTCTAACATACTTTGATTTAAATTATTGATTTTTGTGAATAGGCAAAAGAAATGAAACAATGTCCCTTTCAAAAGTTTTAGGTTTTCAAAAGAAAAAAAGAACATGAATATGGACACACAAAAAACATGAAAGGAGTTTCAGCTCAGTGCTTCCACCATGTGGTTGAGAAGTGCTATCATCTGGGGGAAAAGGAAACTTAATGAAAACTAAACTTATCAGCCAGTGCATCCAGCGTTTATTCCCATTAATAAACAACAGTATTTCCCACATGTTTGCAAGGACACTGTGTGGCAGGTGGTCGGATCAGGAGGGTGGGGGGGCCGGTGGCGACCAGATCCTTATGGAGGGCAACCATATGAGTTTCGCTTTTACCGCACACTACTGCTGGCATGCACCGCCTCGTCTCCCTCTCTCTCGACGCGGGGGGTGATCCTACTCGCACAGGGAAGCTACATAGTGCAGTTTAGGCCTACACGATCCAGCTCAGGCTGCAGTCGCAGCACCATTCATTCTGTTTTTCTACCATTGCAATGAGTCTGGAAACATTATTTTAGGGCCGAAAAACTCTATAATAAAAAACAAGAATCTTCATTTGTTTTTTACCTCAGAAAATGTCATTTTATCTCTTTGTTTTGTTCTGTAGATGAGTTGAAGTTTCTATCTCCACCTGAGTTTTGCTCGTTCTCTCTCTCAGTATTTATGGACGTTTGTTCGTCTGCTCGTGTAAAAAGCAGCTGCTGAGATTCTGCTTCAGCTCCTGTAACTGATCTGATCCTCTGTCTCTGCTCTCTGTGTCTGACGTCACTCTGAACTCACTAGAAACCACTGATCGGCCCCTCGCCCTGTTGCACAGCTCAAAGCTGCCACCAGGAGGCGACTTGATGCAGCCAACATCACCATGTTCCTTCTACCAGCTGGAAACAAGACCATCAACATTTACAGCAAATGAAAAGATGATTTTAACCCAGTGGTTACTTCCTGGTTGAAGTAGAAGGTGCTGACCAGGGCTCCAGACTAACTTTTTCACAGGTAGCACTGGTACCACCTAGTTTTTCATTTAGTAGCACCAAAACAAATTAGGTAGCGCCATATTTTTCTTTGTATAGCGTGTTATTAATACGTGACCTAAATCACAGAGCGGCATGTTTAAGAAGGCTGCAGTAGAGTGGGCTGTTGATGAGGTAAGGATGCTAAAATAATCAACTATAGACCAGAGGGATGGAAAGAGTACCAAAAAAAATCTACTTAGGTAAAAGTACTGTTACCTTGATGAAATTGTACTCAAGTAAAAGTAAAAGTACCAGTGTAAAAATCTACTTAAGTACAAGTAAAAAGTAGCTCATTTAAAGTGTATTCAGAGTAAAAGTTACTTTGTTACTTCTTTTGGGTGAAGGGCTATAATGGCCAGAGATTGGCTTTCCATTCTCCGTGCAGCTCTGTGTTCCAAACTCGTCCCTTCTCCATCGATACACTGGTCTCCATCATCTTTCAGCCCCTCATGGCACCAACTTCTCTATTCTGACCTTCTGACACTGCAGTTGTCCAGAGCCAATCAGATGGACAGTTCCTGGCACTAAGGTTGTCACTATCATGGTCAGTCACCATACTAAAATGTTCAACTCAATATGGATCAGGAAAATATTCAATACTCAATACCATTTTCGATAACAAATGGATAAAAAAAAAATCACTGTCTCTCTCCTTCACTCACACACAACTGCTTCTTCACTGTCTGCTCTCAAGGAAGGGGGGGGGGGGGTTCTCACTCTCGAGTTGCGTCTTTACTGTAACTGCTGTGAAGCAGTGGGCTGCTGTCTGTTCCTCTGAGCTCCTACATCACCATGCTTCTGTATGGGCTCCTACATTAAGTTAACTCAACGGGCCGGTAGGAGTAGACCGAGAATGAAGTCGGGTCGCGCCGGTCCGGACTTCAGCCCCGGTGTCTAGTCATTTAATCCGTCACGGTTCGCGGTCCCGTTAAAAACAACACCGCGGACATGTTTATGAGTTCATTAAAAAAAACAAACCCGGACGCCCCGGACACGACGTGAAAAGTGGACGTGTCCGTGCGAAAGAGGACGTTTGGTCACCGTAGCCTAATCAATAGATTAGCATGCCTGATAAGGTTAACATTAACTAGCTGCGGCTAATGGCTAATAATAAGACGACAACATTGTAGCGTCTAGCGCTGTGCATGTAGCGGTGGGGGGCGGGGGGTGGAGGCTACCTGCTGCTGCTGCTGTGTGGGTGTGTGAAGGGAGAGAGATGCGTTCATCTATTTATTTGTTTTACTTTGAAACGGAAGCTATTTAAAATGGGAAAAAAAACTTTTTCACTCGTCCTCCTGCAAGTAGCACTGGAGCGACCTAATTAAATTTTAACTCGCACCTTAAGAAATTAAGTCGCATATGCGACCTATTAGGTCGCACGCTGGAGCCCTGGTGCTGACACATTTCCTGTTGCTACTGGGCTGCACTGTGAGAATTACTGAATATTAACATGTGGATGTTCAGACAGAGACTCTTTACTGCAGCTGGACAATGTGTGTCTGAGTTATAACTCAGATTTTATGGAGAATCATTGAAATTTGACTCCACAGGAAGAACGTTCAACAGAGACTGAAAAGCTTTGAAATGTAGTTTAGTCTTACATCTGATCAGCTGATCCACGTCCTCTTTTAAAGTCAATGAAGCCGCCCTTTGAGTTGGCGCTCTTTAAAGACAGACAGCTGGGTTCAGGAGAGTCTGGTCTCTGCTGCTGGATCCTGAAACAACAACACAACTGATGTTAAATAGTTTAGGATTTCAAAAATAAGAAAATGAACACAGAAGAAAGATGATGAAGGAACTTGGGGCATGAATTAGGATTTGTGAAAAAATACACATGCACTTTAAGATTTTTACTGCTAATGGGTGATGAAGCGTTCAAAATCAAAAAGAATGAGCCCACCCACATATCTCTCTGTTTCCTTCAACAGGTTGTGAGCTGCATAATGCGCTGCAATTATGGGTCCGAATTTCCCACGCAGTCCTACGGATGTGATGTCAAATGACACTGTACGCGCGTCCTCAACGGCATTCGACTTAGATACGGAAGAGGACGTACGCGGTGGACCCAAAACTAGTGTTTGGGTGACTGTCATTTATTTATCATAAACGCGCTAATGCTGTCAAAGAAATACTGAAGTTACACTAAAATAAACATTGTTGGTTTATTTACTTAGTCGCTTGACACGATGCTGTTCGTAGTTGTAGTTTACCAACATTATACCATGGAGGCAGAAGTGGAGCTAGGTCTGCAGTAAACAGTGAACAGCGAGTAAAGAAATGACGTCACTTTACGTATAACGCTTTCATATTTTTTTCATGCCAGACAGTCAAAGTTTAGATTCCCAATCTGTGGTCGGTTTATTCAAAAGACGTCTGTTTGGAAGTTTGCTGCGCTCCGACGTTTTCAGACAAGTGCAGAGACACCATGAGCAGCGGCTGGTCACAGAGGCAGCAGCCCATCGCCTGAGCTGCTGAGCCGGGCAACAGAGGTCGTCACCCCGGGGGAGAAAACCAGCCGAGTAACTTACACACAGGTTTTTAGAGGTTTATGGAGAATTGAAATTTGACTCCACAGGAAGAACGTTCAACAGAGACTCAAGAGCTTTGAAATTTAGTTTAGTCTTACATCTGATCAGCTGATCCACGTCCTCTTTTGAAGTCAATGAACCCGCCCTTTGAGTTGTCGCTCTTTAAAGACAGACAGCTGGGTTCAGGAGAGTCTGGTCTCTGCTGCTGGATCCTGAAACAACAACACAACTGATGTTAAATAGTTTAGGATTTCAAAAATAAGAAAATGAACACAAAAAAAGATTAACCTTGATGGTTATTTAAAAAAAGATGTTTGATTTTATTTATTTATTTTTTGGGGGGGGCTTTTTCGCCTTTAATGTACAGGATAGTTGAGAGAGACAGGAAATAGAAGGCAGAGAGGGGGGATAAGACACGTAGGACAGGGCTGCTCGACGTGGGATTCGAACTGAGGCCCCTGCAGTGAGGACTATAGCCTCAACACATGGGGCCGGTCAGGTGCTCTACCACCTGAGCTAAACACTGCCCCTGATCAAAGATTTTTTCACTTTGGAAAATATCATTTGTTCAATCTCTTTGTTTTGTTCTGCAGATGAGTTGAAGTTTCTAACATACTTTGATTTAAATTATTGATTTTTGTGAATAGGCAAAAGAAATGAAACAATGTCCCTTTCAAAAGTTTTAGGTTTTCAAAAGAAAAAAAGAACATTAACATGGACACACAAAAAACATGAAAGGAGTTTCAGCTCAGTGCTTCCACCATGTGGTTGAGAAGTGCTATCATCTGGGGGGGAAAGGAAACTTAAAGGGATAGTTCACCCTAGAATGAAGTTTCGCTCATTATCTACTCACCCTCATGTCGACTAAGGGCTGGAAGAAGTTTCAGAGTCCTCCGTCCCTTCTCTGAGTTACAGGGGGTCTCGGTGTAGCAGTGCATTTCAAGGTAATGGTTGCAAGCGGACACCAGAGGTCTTCGTAAAAAAACACACAGCAAAAAACATCCAAGTACCTCCATTCGGCTTGTATGTAATGTCCGTCTTGTACTGAACGCCCGGAGATGCGGAATTGTCCCGGGGAAGAAAAAAAAAAGTCCGTATTTCAAGCTTGTTTGTAGCATTAGCTCCCAGTGTCTGTTGTGCAGCTCCTCCGCTGCCAGTGCGCATGCGCAAGCTTTGCACTGAGACTCGATGGACGGCGACACGGGGGGAAGGGAGGGGGGTGCCTTGCGCATGCGGACTGGCAGCGGAAGAGCTGCACAACACGCTGGGAGCTAATGCTACAAACAGGCTTAAAATGTGGATTTATTTATTTTTTTCTGGACAATTCCGCATCGCCGGGCTCCAGTACAAGACGGACATTACATACAAGCCGTGTGGAGGTATTTGGATGTTTTTTGGTGTGTGTTTTTTTTACGAAGACCTCTGGTGTCCGCTTGCAACTGTTACATTGAAATGCACTACTACACTAAGACCCCCTGTAACTCAGAGAAGGGACGGAGGACTCTGAAACTTCTTCCAGCCCTTAGTCGACATGAGGGTGAGTAGATAATGAGCGAAACTTCAATCTAGGGTGAACTATCACTTTAATGAAAACTAAACTTATCAGCCAGTGCATCCAGCGTTTATTCCCATTAATAAACAACAGTATTTCCCACATGTTTGCAAGGACACTGTGTGGCAGGTGGTCGGATCAGGAGGGTGGGGGGGCCGGTGGCGACCAGATCCTTATGGAGGGCAACCATATGAGTTTCGCTTTTACAGCGCACTACTGCTGGCATGCACCCGCCTCGTCTCCCTCTCTCTCGACGCGGGGGGTGATCCTACTCGCACAGGGAAGCTACATAGTGCAGTTTAGGCCTACACGATCCAGCTCAGGCTGCAGTCGCAGCACCATTCATTCTGTTTTTCTACCATTGCAATGAGTCTGGAAACATTATTTTAGGGCCGAAAAACTCTATAATAAAAAACAAGAATCTTGATTTGTTTTGTACCTCAGAAAATGTCATTTATGTCTTTGTTTTGTTCTGTAGATGAGTTGAAGTTTCTATCTCCACCTGAGTTTTGCTCGTTCTCTCTCAGTATTTATGGACGTTTGTTCGTCTGCTCGTGTAAAAAGCAGCTGCTGAGATTCTGCTTCAGCTCCTGTAACTGATCTGATCCTCTGTCTCTGCTCTCTGTGTCTGACGTCACTCTGAACTCACTAGAAACCACTGATCGGCCCCTCGCCCTGTTGCACAGCTCAAAGCTGCCACCAGGAGGCGACTTGATGCAGCAACATCACCATGTTCCTTCTACCAGCTGGAAACAAGACCATCAACATTTAGAGCAAATGAAAAGATGATTTTAACCCAGTGGTTACTTCCTGTTTTAAGTAGAAGGTGCTGACACATTTCCTGTTGCTACTGGGCTGCACTGTGAGAATTACTGAATATTAACATGTGGATGTTCAGACAGAGACTCTTTACTGCAGCTGCACAATGTGTGTCTGAGTTACAACTCTTTTTTAATCCACAGGATGAACGTTCAACAGAGACTCATAAACTTTGAAATTTAGTTTAGTCTTACATCTGATCAGCTGATCCACGTCCTCCTTTAAAGTCAATGAAGCCGCCCTTTGAGTTGTCGCTCTTTAAAGACAGACAGCTGGGTTCAGGAGAGTCTGGTCTCTGCTGCTGGATCCTGAAACAACAACACAACTGATGTTAAATAGTTTAGGATTTCAAAAATAAGAAAATGAACACAGAAGAAAGATGATGAAGGAACTTGGGGCATGAATTAGGATTTGTGAAAAAATACACATGCACATTAAGATTTTTACTGCTAATGGGTGATGAAGCGTTCAAAATCAAAAAGAATGAGCCCACGCACATATCTCTCTGTTTCCTTCAACAGGTTGTGAGCTGCATAATGCGCTGCAATTATGGGTCCGAATTTCCCACGCAGTCCTACGGATGTGATGTCAAATGACACTGTATGCGCGTCCTCAACGGCATTCGACTTAGATACGGAAGAGGACGTACGCGGTGGACCCAAAACTAGTGTTTGGGTGACTGTCATTTATTTATCATAAACGCGCTAATGCTGTCAAAGAAATACTGAAGTTACACTAAAATAAACATTGTTGGTTTATTTACTTAGTCGCTTGATACGATGCTGTTCGTAGTTGTAGTTTACCAACATTATACCATGGAGGCAGAAGTGGAGCTAGGTCTGCAGTAAACAGTGAACAGCGAGTAAAGAAATGACGTCACTTTACGTATAACGCTTTCATATTTTTTTCATGCCAGACAGTCAAAGTTTAGATTCCCAATCTGTGGTCGGTTTATTCAAAAGACGTCTGTTTGGAAGTTTGCTGCGCTCCGACGTTTTCAGACAAGTGCAGAGACACCGTGAGCAGCGGCTGGTCACAGAGGCAGCAGCCCATCGCCTGAGCTGCTGAGCCGGGCAACAGAGGTCGTCACCCCGGGGGAGAAAACCAGCCGAGTAACTTACACACAGGTTTTTAGAGGTTTATGGAGAATTGAAATTTGACTCCACAGGAAGAACGTTCAACAGAGACTCAAGAGCTTTGAAATGTAGTTTAGTCTTACATCTGATCAGCTGATCCACGTCCTCTTTTGAAGTCAATGAAGCCGCCCTTTGAGTTGTCGCTCTTTAAAGACAGACAGCTGAGTTCAGGAGAGTCTGGTCTCTGCTGCTGGATCCTGAAACAACAACACAACTGATAAATGTGCAGGTTGGAGAAAAACTGATGAAAAATATCTTCAATCCTAAACACAACAACTGAATTTATTTTCTTTTTTTAAACTCTTTATTATTAGATAATTTCCTTCTTTTAATACGAAAGGTAAAACAAAGGACAAATACAAATCACTGAACACTTAAGGTCTGGGGGTGGTCTATATATCCAAAAGACAAAATACATAACACGTCAAAAACAGTCTCACTCATTGGCCAAATAAGCATGCCATTTCTGCCAACGTATTTCACCCAGGCCTTTCTGGAGTCAGAGTAATAAGTCATTTGCTCTAGGACATGCAGTTGTTTTACAATAAAAATGTACACCTATGTGGTGGGGGCATTTTTCTGGAGCCAGCTCCATACCTTCAATGAGCAGTTCACCCATTGGCTCTCTGTAATATTTTTTAATTCCCATACAACCAAGCAGTGATTGTATTGGTGCATCTGTTAAAGATAACTCCATAGTTTTGCATTTAGCTACAGAAGAAGAATAACAACTGACTGACTTTTAGAGAGGACAGTCTGATGGTTTTAATTCTGACCTTTGACCTCTGGTCTGGTCCTGATGTTCCCCAGAGGGAGGGGCTCCCTCCTCTCTGTCCTCACACTGATCCATGCTGCTGAGGTCACATCCACATCAGCTCACACACACTTTGTAGCTTCACCTGCAGAGGAAACACACATCATTCATGTGCACAGCAGCTCACATGTCCATCATGTCTCCAGCTGCTCCTCCACTGATTGGCTCTTCTTCTCTGCTTCATATCAGTGTCAGCTGAATGCAGTCACACAGCAGTGAGGAAGAGGAAGCTGCCATCAGCTGCTGTACTTCTACTATCAGTCCACTAGATGGCGTCATGAAGCTGCAGTGAAGTGAAGAGCAGCCCAGCAACATGATCCATGGACCACTGTTTCCATCCACTGACACACACAAGGACTGAGATCCACTGACTTGATGTGACACAGTAAAGTATACTAATATAAAGTAATATAAAGCAATAAACAATTAATGAGTAACAGGAAAGGCACTGGCCTCATCAACTGCTCCACCACCACAAGGCCAAAGTCCATCTGTTGATAAGATTCCTGATAATTTATAGTAGGTGTAATAAGTGCAGCTCAGGAACAAAGATGACTCAGATGTGATTGTTTACCTGGATTCATTCACTACAGAGGACTTGAAAACTCATGTAATTAATACATACAGTCTCTGTCTTTCCTGTACCTCTATAATAATGCAACACAGCACTGTTGTCTTGTCTGTGTGGACAGCGTCCCTGTAGAAAACCACTGGATCAAACAAGCTACAGCTGATTGTTACACACACAACAACTGGGCCTCAACTCAGCTGCAGTACAAGCAGGAAGTAGCACAACAAGGAAATACTCAAGGAAAGTACAAGTACCTGACAACTGTACTGATGATATGCAGTAACAGTACTGATCAATAGACTGTAGCAGCTGTTGAAGCAGGAGCCTCTGTGGCGTTCACTGTCTTTCTGAACATCATATTAAACTACTAAATATTATAATAATATTATTAATAGTAGTAGTAGTATTAATATTATGTTTTTATTTTTACTAGGCTACTTCTACCTGTTTACTAATATCATCTTAACAACAACAGCAACAGCAGCAGCCGGTGGGCGTTCCCGTCAGAGGCGGTCTTTCGCTGTGGAGAGACAGAGTACCACCCCGATAGGCGTTCCCGCTGGGGTCAGTCGTTTTCTGGCAGGCAGTCCTTTTTTGGCACGACAACAGAGCTCCGGACGAAACAGCGGGAGAGCAGCGGCTCATCTCCGCCTCCTCCACAGGCTGATTCAGGCGGTAAAGCTGCCTCCAGTCTTAAGCAGAATTTTATACTTATATACGCATATGCCAATAATTAGGCCTACTGACAATTTAATTTTTCTAATCTGTCAAATGTTACGAATCATTGTGTATGTGGTTTTAATCTGAAATGAAAATTCAGATTAAGGTGTAACACGTCATCTGTTTTATTGTTTGTTTTTGTTTTAAATAAACTGCAACACAACCGAAGTGCAACGACAACAAATGGTTTTTTTTTTTTTTACTACGCAGGGATTCTCTAGGGATTGACAGAAGTTACGCACTTATGATAAAAAAAAAAAAAACTAGAGAAGAAAAAGAAAAAGAAACTTTGCTTTTAGGGGCCCCGAGTGGCTGTGAGGATCTTTTTTTTTGGAGGGGGGGGGGGGGGGGTGATCTAAGCAGGTGCTCAGGGACCACTCCGTCGACTAGGTCTAGGCCTACTCCTTGGCCTCTGCTCTCCTACCGATAACATCCACACAACATGGTGGACACGGTTCTGTCGATCCAGATTCTACACTTACAGCTCCGACTCAAATACAGTAACATTATAATAACACAACATAACAACAACAACAACAAAACAACGAGAAGTTGAAAAGTAGACAACTTCTTTTTCATTTTCAAAGGAAAACATTCAAAGTATTCGCCTTACCTTCACACGAGAAAATTAACTGCGACACAGCGTTGCTCAAAAGTGAAAGTAAACTTTGAACAGGAAGTGGGGGAGGGGAGAGGAAGGAAGCCACATGATCTGAGGGGAGAGACTGGTGTTATTACTGCTGTTTATTTCTACCACTGAACCATAAATGTTGAATATCAATGAAATTATCGATCTTCAGTCCGCCCCTTGTCAGAAGAACATGTGTATTATTTTTTTTACAGTCTATGGTATTACCTCTGTGTGTTGTTGTTATGTTGTGAGGACCGTCAGCAGGGGGCGACACCGATCCACTGCAGCAGGGACAACACCCACAGCAGAAGAACTGTGAAGTACAGACTCATGTCAACTAAACGGCTGCATTGTATAAGGTAAGCATCAGTAATGGGCTGCCTCATGTTTTTGGTATGATTATATTGTCCGAGGTCACTGCTGTGTTAGTCTGAAAGCATTTTTTTGGGCCAAATAAAATCATTTTCATTGCATTTAAAAGAAAAAGTTCCTACAAAACCATCCATAAAGAAAACACAAAGAAGAGAAGAATGTAGGGACTGCAGGGGTTCACACACCTTTACAACAAATATTCATAATTTACACACCTTGCCTACTACAAAGTTATTTCATTTTTCTAATCTGTCATTACGAATCATCATCCTACCCTGGTATGTTATTTTACTCATCTGTGGTTTTTTAATCTGAAATGGAACCAAATTCAGGTAAAGGTGCAGCCTGGGGTTTTAAGTGATAAATGTGACATCAAAATGATCATCTTTTTTATCTGCACTAATATGTTTTGTTAAAACATCTGAAACACACTCACTTTTTTTTTATTTTTCCCTTTTGCTGAGGGAAAAATATCAGTTTTTTGGTACCAAAAGTAAAACACTGCCCCCTGCACTTAAAGTGTTGTAAAACTGTTTTGGATAGAGATATTGGAAATGTGTTATTTCCAGTTTATAGAGATAAAGTCAGCTACAATTTGATAAGAAACTTGAAAGGCTTTCATGAGTGATGTTAACTGGGCAACATCATATATTCACAAAAGTGGCTTGGTTTTGGTCGGCATATTCATAAGTCTGTAGTCACATATTTGATAAGACATGAGCCGACCAGGTGAAGTCTGGATTTAGTGCAGAGTTCAAGAAGTGGGCACATGACTTATGCAGTGAAATGGGCCACAAAGCCTACAAACTGCGATTCCAGTGATTCTGATTAGGCCTAAATGTAAATAATCCGCACCCACCCCATACCAAAGTCACTATAACGGCCACTCGTAACTTCCGACCCGTGAACTCGTACCAGATCGAACTGGTATGACTTCACAGGAAGGAAAAACACAAGTTAGGAGTTTCCTTGAACGCACCATGAGTTCGCAGCCCCCGCCCTCGTCAGGCATCTATTGGACCTCGTGCTACGTCACCACATTCACGATGCAGCGATGCATCCCTTGGCTGCACACACAGCCCTTCATGCCGTTCTCTCTCCTCATTGGATAATACTTGTATCCTACAAGGAAAGTTTTCTCCTCGGGTTGCAGCAGAGCAGAGTGACGGAGAGACCAGACACTCTATGGAAGTGATGCTGACCATGGAAAATAGGCACATTTAGGACTTAGATTAAATAAAACATTTCGCTGATATCTGCTTTAATGCTGGTTTGAATATTCTCACATAAATGATGCCTGAGTGCTATGGCAAAGATTTAAGTGTGCCAACCAACCCCTATTCACTGGGATGGGCTACTGTCATATGGGCTGACTAAAAGTAACAAAATAAACCAATAAACAATACATTTGTCAGCCAATAACGTAATAATTTTGGACATTTTAATTGTAGCCTAATAAAGCCAATAATGTAATAACATGCCAATAACATAATAAAACTTTTGAGCTAATAACGTAATAACTTTTTGCCAATAATGTAATACATTATAGCTCAAAAGTTTTGACACAATATGACGATATGTCATCCATACCTATTTTTGATTAGGAAATTACACAAAATGGTAAAAAAGCCTTTTATTTCCAAGAACTAGGCTACATTTATGTATTATTAGGCATTATCGGCACCAGTTATTACATTTTCACGGTTTTTTTTAAATACTAGGCCAATAACCAGCCAATAATGTAATAACTTTTTACAAAAAGTTATTACGTTATTGTCATATTTTATATCAAAAATGTTATTATTACTTTATTGGCTTTATTAAATTTAAAATTAAATTATTACGTTATTGTCCGTTATTACATTTTTTGGTTAGGGTTTTTTGTAATGACGCAGGAATTCCCGAGGGATTGACAGAAGTCACGCATTATAGATTTAGAAAGGTTAATTGCTTTTTGGGGTACGACTGGCTATGAGGACCAAGCAGGTGCTTAGTTCGCGTGTCTTTGGCTGTCCCTGGAGCTGCACACAAATAACCACAACTGACCGTCGACTGACTCTGCTTCTGCTTTTCTACTGACAACAGGTTCTGTCGGTTCAGACTTTACAGATACAGATCTGACTCAGCTACAGTAACATTATAATAGCCTAACACAACAACAACAACAACACGAAAAGTTGAAAGGCAAAGAATTCAGGAAACGACAGGTGTTAACAAGAAAAACATTCAAACTGTTCACCTTACCTTCACATGGGAAAATAAACTGCGACACAACAGCTGGGGCAACGTCAATAAACTTTGAACAGGAAGTGGAGGAAGGGAGGGACAGGATCAGAGTGGAGAGACATACAGTCTACGGGAGAGACTGGTGTTTTTACTGCTGTTCATTTCTACCACTGAACAAAAGGTTAAATATTAGGCTAATGAAATTCAGTGATGCAAGTAACTTAAGTAAAATTGTCAGGTAGCCTACTTTGTACTTTTATAAGTATTTATTTTTCTAACAACTTTTTTACTTTTACTCAGTACATTTTTAACGCAAATATCGGTACTTTCTACTCCTTACATTTCCCCAAAAGGCTCGTTACTTAACATATCAGGATTTCCGCGGCAAAATAAAATCAGCTGATCTTCATAGTTCCTCCTCAGCGCGGTTGGGGTTGTCATATCACTCCGCCGGGTCGTCTCGCTCTGTTTCTCTCCTCTCATGTCATCAGCTCCAAACTCACTCACACAACAGTCAGTGAACCCGGTGACAGAACAACAACAGTCCCAGATCAGTGAGCGCTGCTGCCGCTGGGTTTTTAGCATTAGCGGGTTTGATTCTCGTGTTGGACGCATGGATGTATTATATTAAGGTTGGACGTCGTGCTTGAGTACCAGGGGGAAAACAAACAAACCAAAAAAAAAAAAAAAAAAGTTACGTGTCGAGCCGAGCCGCGCTGAGCGGCGGGGTGGGGGGGGGGGGGGGGGATGAGCAGGTGAAGTGAACAATGTTGTTTGTTTTATTCTGCACGCCTCTAGACATTCTGTGGATGCATTATTTTTGAAAAATGTTTCCTTTTGATGAAAAAGTTGTAGCTATAACCTTTAAATTGTTAAAACAATAACATTGATGGAATGGATTCCAGATAAATTATCGTGTGGTCATTTGCTTTGCAGTGATTCACGCAATAAAAATACTTTTTACCTTTAATAATACTTTTGAGTAATTTTCAGAGCCTGTACTTTTTACTTTTACTTGAGTGGATAATGTGATCAGTACTTTCACTTTCACTCAAGTAAAGAATCTGGGTACTTTTGCCATCTCTGATCTCTGATTCAGTCCGTATGTATGTTGTCAGGACTGTGAGCAGGGGGCGATACTGATCACTGCAGCAGGGTTAGGTTAAGTGTGAAGTACAAACTCAAGTTGTACTTGTACCAGACGGCTGCATTGTAGGAGGGTGAGCACCGAGCAGCAGTAATGAGTCGCTTCGTTTTTCGTTTTTTTGGTATGATATTGTACAAGGTCATTGATACTGTATATATAGTGACCTTGTCCATAGTCGTCGTTTTGTTGTTTTTACCCTGTTTCAGAAAGCATGTTGTGGGAAAAATAAAATCATTTTCATTACATTTCTGTTAAAGACCAAATTTGAGGTGGTTCCTGATTGGATCAGAGAGAGGGGGGATGACACACAGGAAAGGGCTGCCCAACACAGGATTTGAACCAGGGCCATCTGTGAGGACTTAAATGGTTCTATTTGGGAATTTTAGCAATTTTTTAAAGTGATTATTTGAGGTGGTTCCATTGGTCCCATGTCTTAAATGAGAATTTTAAAGTTGAGTTCTTTGAGGGATGAGTACATTTAGTTTTATGGGTCCTCAATGTCCCACTGGTCCTGGAGAGGCGATCATGTAAACAGTTGCACAGTTATTTGCTGTTACTTTTAATGTAACTGAAAATCTGTGGATCCTTGAGGAGGTCACACAGGGTCTTTGACTTAATTACTTTGCGAATTATTGAACCAGATATGATGAATATTGAGTAAATGTATTGATTAGAATGGTTTCCATTAGGGGACTCTCTCTGTGGTGAATATTGTACAAACTCCTCAGGAATCCACACTCATTATATCCACAATAATAACTTAAGAATCCATATTTTAAAGATTTGGTAGACCCTTCACTTTCATCACTTTGCTCTCACTACAGTAATCTGTATCCACAATGTAGAAAAGTTTGTTTTCCATATTCTGCAAGAAGACCCCTCCACTCCCACTGAGCCTTGATTTTCATAACCAAAAACCTCCCAAATGGTTGAACGTTATTTGTCACTTTCCTGACGTCACTGTGATGATGTCAGTCGTCGTCCTTGAGAACAGGTCAAGAGGTCCAGGGAGGGACGCAGCACTGTGAGTGTCCCACTGTCCCCCACGCTGATACGCTAAATTAAATCATAAGTAAATTAATAATAGTGCTGCGTGTCCATCGCTGCTCCTTCTCTCTCGTCCCTCGAGGTTTTGCATGACGTCGTTCCTCGGCTCATCCATCAGCTCCGCAGATGACAGGACCTCGGATTAAAAATCACCTCGTCACCTTCAAGACTAGAGCGAGGCGACGAGAGTCCCGAGTCCTCATTAAGACGTCAGAGGACATCCCAGACACTGGAAAAGACAACGACCAACGTGGGAGAGAAACCATGAACCATCAAAGAAGATTAACATTAAATAATGTCAAGATCACTGAGCAGCAGAGGCCTGGACTCAGAGCGGATCAGATGCAGCATCGTTATCAGTCACAGCTGACTCCTGTTGCAGCTGTTTTACAGTATGAGTTGATAAAACAAAACAAAAAAAGTCAGAATATCATGGCAGCAATGATCCAGTGCTCCGTCTGCTCTCAGCCACAGGCAGGAAGGTCAGGATGGAGGGATGGGATGATGACGAGGAGGAGGATTTGAAGCAGCTGTTGGATCCTGAAGCAAACTGAAGAGCGGAGGCAGAGGGAGCGATAGATCATGTGAAGGCAAAATAAATAAATAAAACATTCCCCCATGCACTGATGAACGAGGCTGAATGAAAGAGAATGTCTTTGTTTTGTGGAGGAAAACTGCTGTTCAATGATCCTGAGCTGGAAAAATCTGCCATTTACAACAATTTGATCATTTCTTATTCCTCAACATCTAAATAATCTAAGGCGTAGAGCCTCTGACAACACGACCCAGTCCAGGATTTAGTCCACATTTCTCCACCACACACAGATTTGTGACGCACGACAACCAAACTTTTGAAGGATTTAAAGAAATGTATGAAACATCACTTGTGATGTTTCATACATTTCTTTAAATCCGTGTTATATTGATGACAGTGACAGTTCAAGTGTTTTTAATATTTTTGACTAAAAACTATAAAATTTAAAGTGACTTCTGGTGGATTCAGTTTGAAGATGGATGATGATGAAGTTCCCTGAAGAATACATTGAGTTTTGTCGATCTGTCGGCTGCTGATTGATGAAAAATATCAATAATGGCATTAAATCAATGAACTACTCAGTTTCATCATTGCTGAATGTGTTATAGACAGAAGCAGAGCAGTCGGTGTCGCCTGAGGAACGACAGGTGAAGTCATGTGACTGACTTGTGTCATGTGATCTGAGGCCGTGGTTGCCAGGGAGCAGCCTGACGTTCAGACGAGGCCTCGGTGGCCGGAGGCGGGGTTTTCTTTCTGACTGACTGACTGAGTGAGTGACTGAGTGATGGCAGCAGCAGCTGAGCTCTGACGTCCTGACAAACACTCTGGAGATGAGATAATCACGCAAACATCATCAAACGGAGCTGAGGAGACCAGCAGCCTGTCGGACCGACCCGTCCCCCTCAGGGACGCCGACTGACCTCCACGACCGGCAGAACTATTTTAAGCTTCCAAAAGGACGACCTGACAGGACTCTGTTTGTTTTGACTACATATATAGAAAACACACACAACAATCGCCATGTCAATACCATAGCAACCTGTAATGCATCAAAAAACATTGAACCATAACAACCAACCAACAATCTCCTAACAACCACCTATTCAACATTTTGGCAAATTAGTCCAGTAGGTTCGTTACCTTTAATTGTCGGTACAAGATATTTAGAACGGCGGAGCAGAGCCGTGAGCTGCTCAGAGCTACGCTACGGAGGCTCATGGGATTTCTTGGTTTCCCTCATCAAACTCATCAAATACACAATCCAACAACTCCACAACGCTCTGGTGGACAAGTTGTGACCTGTGGGTCCCTGAAGGCAACACACATCAGCGGTTTTGTATGAATTTCCCTCTAAAACAACTCAGTCTGGTAACATTGTGTTATTGTCTCCTAGCGTAGTGAATGTGTGTCATTTTTCAGCATCATTTTGGAACCACACCCACAATCCACACCAACCATAGCAACACCAAAGCCTTTGCTGTTGTTGTTGTAATGCACATTATGTCCCGTAGGGGGCGCACACAGCTCTCTGGTCATTCTAGTGTATAGTTCAGCAGCTTTAAGACTAGATTTTCTATATTTAATAAACACATACAGGTGTCAAACATTCAAATGAATCCAGATGTTGAGACTAAACAGCAGCAGTTTCCTGCAGCTGTCTGAAGGAGGAGGGGCAGTTGGGGATTCCTCTTTGATTAGCCCTCAGTCCTTCACTCCACACTGCAAAAAAACTGCCCTGCCACATGTTTTAATATCTGAATGTCTCCAAGGCTTTTATTTTGAAACCGACAAACACTCTTTATGGTGAAGTTATTTTGAAGGAGTTTAATTTAGCCTATGTCTTTTTAAAATTGACAGAGATTAAGAGACTTCAATTGGTGTTTTGGTTACACTTTAAAATAAGCACACAAGCATTAATAAATACTGAAATCTTCATTTATAACGCATGAATACTCATTAGTATGTCCTCTATAAATAGTTAGTTATTATCAATAATGAGTAAAACATTTTTAACTGTGTTTATAAACTACTAATGAGTATTCATGTATTAAAAATAATGTATTCAGTATTTAAAGCTTAACATATGTTTAATATTGTGTACTACCAGTGTTTTCATTGGTAGCCTAAATTATTAATATCTAAATTACTCATATCTTATTGTGTGTTTCTACTTTATTGTTTTAAATTTTTCAAATCCCGTTTATTATTTGATAAGTTGTGTTACAGCCTATAGGACTCATCCTATGAATAATAATAATGATCAGCCCCAGAGCTCATAATTCAACCGTCTTATTACACGTGCACGCATCACTAATAACTATTAGTATTAAATGACTTAATTAGGTGATTTTATTCTCATTTATTATCCGTTTTATTTCCATTCTTGTCTCTGTGACACATTCACTGTCAATTTACTGTTGGAGCTGTTGGTATTTTTTTACAGTGGACGCTCAAACACACACACACACGGTCAGTCAGAGCGACAGACAGACAGACGGACGGACGGACCGTGTCTCCTCCTGCTGGAGCTCAAGGACTGAAGGACACCGTAAAGCGGAGCTGCTAAGCGGCTTTAATCGGCTAATTTGGCCGCGGTGGCCTTCAGCTGCAGGTGAACGAGCCGGAGCCCAGAGAGACAGAGAGGGTGAGAGAGAAGACCCTCGTCCCGCACACCGACACCGCTCCGGATGCTCCTCACCGCGCCGCTCCGGCTCCTCCACCGGCTCACGGAACAGTTTCCAGACGGTTTGAGGATTTGAAGGATCAAAAACTTCTCCGGGTTCCTCTGAGTTTCCCTCGCGGCGGTGCGAAAATGCTCTTTCTCCAGAAAACAGACGGAACTTTGTCCGTGTCCATCACATTTCTATAATTTAGACGGTTTAATGTGTGTAAATCTGTGTGAGTGAACTGAACAGAGACCAGAGTGACTCCACCTGCTGCTGCTGCTGCTGCTGCTGCGCTCTCAGCTTTTTACGCGGAGCTTTGCGTAAAGTGCGCACCGGAGCGGGTCCGACTCCGGCAGCGTCTTGAGTCCAGTCTCTGTACAGGACGCTATGGTGATGATGATGATGACGATGACGATGATGATGATGAGACCCCGGTGCGCGGACCACCACAGCCCGGCTCGGTATACATGAGAGCCCGGCGGCCGCGCTGCTGTGGCTCGGACCGGGAGATGGCGGCCAACCTGAGCATGGCGGCGCCGGCGGAGGCAGCGGGGGCGGAGGCGCCGGTCCCGGACTCGGACTCGGCCGCCGGGCCGTCGGCACACAACTGGCTGGCCCTGGTGTTCGGGATCCTGCTGATCGTGGTGATCATCGGCGGGAACCTGATGGTGTGTCTGAGCGTGTTCACCGAGAAGGCGCTGAAGACCACCACCAACTACTTCATCGTCAGCCTCGCGGTGGCGGATCTGATGCTCGCGGTGCTCGTGCTGCCGCTCTTCGTCTTCTCAGAGGTCAGTTCACCCCCCAGGTGACAGGTCATGGTGGTGGTGGGAGGGGGGGTCACAGGTGAGACACTGTGGGGTCTGGTTGAGTCTGAAACATTTCATGCGTCAAAACCCCTTAAAGTCACCTAATTACACCCCAAGCCCCTTAACTGAAATAAGGTGGGACCTTAATTTATCAATTAAAAAGCCTCTTTAACTTAAGATGTGTTGACTTTTCCCTTAGTTTATACATTATCCCTTAAACTATGCCAATCTCGGATGTAAATTCATGTTGTGTGATCCACTTAAAATTATCCTAACTACACCAAAATCCCTTAATTGAATTAAGGTGGTAGCCAGAGATCCCTTAAATTTGTCAGGTCGTTTGAAATTTATTTAAAAAGACGTTAAAGTTAAACTGAAGGCTCGGTTAATAAGGTCGAACTATAAAAAAATATCTTATTGTGATTAAATAGACAAATATCATGATTTTAGTTCCAGTTGTGATTATTTGTGCAGGTCTGATTGGTCGATATGTGGCGGCCATCTTGCCTCCCACTGGATTCCTCCATGAGGTTTTAGTCTCTGACCTGGAGTTGAATTAATCAGAACTTTGTTATCGCTCTCAGACAGACACGGTCCTGATCCTGGTTCTGGTTCTGGAGTCTGAGAGCCTTGTTTCTTTCTGGTGAACCGTCCACATCCACACCAGTTTAAGGGGAACCAAAGTGCTTCCTGCTGTCTCAGTTTTTAAGTTTGTTTGTTTAACTATTTGCTCTGGTGTTGGACTGAACTCTGTCTCAGTTCAGTGCAACTTCATCTTTCTCGCTTTTCTTGAAACTCTGTATTTTCCCAAGTTGCCACCAATCGTTTCCTCAGCTTCAGACAACTGCAGATTCTTTTCCTCCATGTTGTCAGTTGCTGCCTTCTCCTCCTCCTTCCTGCTCGTCTTCAGACAAACCTGTCCATGTCAAGGTTCACAGGGAAAAAACAACTATTTGTTGGTTCAATTGAGAACCAACGTTTCAAGTTCAATAACCTGTTATTTTTGTGGCCTGTTCAAAATTGGGTTTGGGGACTGGAACCAGCACGGAGCCCTGCAGGTGTGGAACAGACTCATAGCTTGATTTACATCTGTATATTATAACACATCTGATGTGTTTTGTTTCATATTTGCCTTCCTTTTTAATCATTTAAATATTTGTGTATGTTCTGTATCTGATTTGTTCATATTTTGCTTTACTACTGATTTATTTCCATGCCAGTGTTCATAAAGCCTATTAATCTAATTCTTATACATGAGTAAATGAAGGGTTTATAGTGGTGATATTTCATGTCTCATATAGTTAATTTAATTTACAGTCTGTGCACATTTTTATGTCTTTTGTTTCTTTATTTAACTTTTAATTGGTATCCCATGTTGTTAGTGTGTTTGGTGAACTGTCCCTTTAATGCTCTGAACTCCCGGTGACCTCCTCCTGGTGAAGCCCCGCCTCCTGCTGTGACATCACTGACTCCACTCACACAAAAGATTTTACACTTAACTTATTTTAACTTGTTGGATTTTTGTTTGTTTTATTAAACGACAGCTTCAGTTTGTAACTTTTCACCTTCGCCGCGGCGTCACTGAAGTTTTCACTAAGTTTATTTTCATGGGGTTTTTTTTGTTGTTGTTCTTTTTCAAACTCAATGAAGTGAAAACTTTTTGTTTGTGACCGACGGACACTCGGGACAGCAGTGACGCCGCTACGCGTCCGTGTCCCAGTAAAACCAGCTCGTCTTTGTCTCCCAGCGCGGAGGGAACAACGGCGGTGCATTCCTCCTCCGGTCGGCTCCCGTCCAGGGGCCGCGGGTCAGACACGGGGCCCCACGGCCACAATAGATGTGTCGCTTTATTTCCCTTTTCATTCTATATTTCCCGTCGCCTCTCGGCCTTTGTTTTCCTCACGTCGTCCACAGGAACTAAACTAATTAAAACAAAACGACTCGGCCTCAGGACTCGACCACGGTGTCAACACGTGAAGATAAAAGGATATATATTATATTATATAAAAATCAGCAACTGCACTTCACTGTAGTTTTAAGGTGTTTGTACTTGTGTTTATTTAACTACTAATCAACCCTTTATTCAATAAGATAGTTTAGTTCAATGGCGTCAAACTGAGGAGCAGGTCGATCTGAGTGGTTGTGAAGCGTTTAATGGCAGAGGAAGGAATGGGAAAACAAAGCTCTGCTGCAGAAATCTCTATTTTCACAATGTTTGTTTCATTTGTTAAATGTTAAACATCTTAAAATGACAGGTTTATGTGTTTTATAGATTAATTATCTAAGTTGCAGCTGAGTTAAAAGTGCAATGTGAAGTTGTCCAATAATGTCAGTTTGCATTATGTTGTGTAACGACTGTGAACGTACCTCTGTGTGTGTGTCAGTTTCAGGACGGCGTGTGGACCCTCAGCATGACGGTGTGTGACGGCCTGATGACCATGGACGTGATGCTGTGCACCGCCTCCATCTTCAACCTCTGCGCCATCAGCGTCGACAGGTCGGTGCTGCTGCTGTTCTCCGCTGGGCCGGTGGAAAGAGAGAGAGAGGAACAGGAAGTTAGGAGACGTTAACAGATTCATCATTATCAATACTTTCTCCTGATCTGAGGAAACAACACGTAGACGTCAGACTGTGATGTGTCTGTCATAACAAGTAACACACGACAGTTTTAAGTAACAGGAGTATACGTGGAGAGGATGGGGTTTATATTGCACTGACCCGCTGGATGAAATTACCTGCTTCAAATCAATTGCCCTGAAAATTTAGACAGAAAAAAGTGCCAAGTGCATAGAAAAAGGGTAAAGGACTCTATAAAAATAACCAGCTACTCTGCCAAAGTAGCATAAAACAAGTTAAAACAGGTGGTTTGGTAATAAAATAAGATTGAGATTTCACATTTGAGCAGGTCGTCTAAGGGCGACTGATATGGCGAGGAAGAAAAGCTTGTAACGGTTTGACTTGTGCCTACATGCTGTATAACGTCTTCCAAAAGCTAAGAGTTCATATTCTGAATAAAGGACATGGGAAGGGTCGTCTAGGATACGGTGGGACCTTAATTTATCCATTAAAAATACTCTTTAACTTAAGATGTGTTGACTTTTCCCTTAGTTTATACATTATCCCTTAAACTATGCAAATCTCGGATGTAAATTCATGTTGTGAGATCCACTTCAAATGATTCTAACCACACCAAAATCCCTTAATTGAATTAAGGTGGTAGCCAGAGATCCCTTAAATTTGTCAGGTCGTTTGAAATTTATTTAAAAATACTTTATAATTAACAGGACAAGTTCAACTGAAGGCTCGGGTCGAACTATAAAAAAACATCTTATTGTGATTAAATAGACAGATATAGATAGACTGATATGGCGAGGAAGAAAAGCTTGTAACGGTTTGACTTGTGCTTCTTCTGAGTGAAGGACATGGGAGGGGTCGTCTAGGATACGGTGGGCCTGCTTGACAACAGTTTTCTCGAAGATGGATTGAAGGGAGGGGCATAGGGTTTTTGTCCAAACAGACTCACACCTGAGGGGGCGGAGTCAGATACAGGAACTGGAAATAATTGTGCAGATATTTCACTCAAGAGTCCAAACAAACCCTGAAACTCCTGCTGGTGCTGGAGCATCAGCGCGAACTGTCGATGCCTCGTTCAGAGCAAGAGGTCAAAGGTCAGCCTCCCTGTGTCGCGGCCGGAGCTTTAATCAGCCGGAGGTCAGGGTCACGCAGCAACAACGGGCTGATTAATCAAACGCGGTCTGTCAGGAGGAGCAGGGAGGAGGCGCCGGCGCTGAGGGTCTCGGATCTCCGCCTGAAGGTCGTGGAGGTCGGACTCCCGACGCCACGTTTCACTCCGACGTGGAAATATGACGACGATGACCTTTTGTCCATTTTCCTCCGTAAAAGCCGGGAAAGAAGAAAAATCAGAGCAGACAGAACAATTTAAAGGCCTGAATGAAGGATGCGCTGGCGGTGATGAACTGCCAGCTTCGCTCTGCGCTCGTTAAGTTTGACTCTATGAGATTATTCCAACCCTGGGCTGATGTTGAAGGATGAAACTCGTGGGCAGCTCCTCAAATCTGATGTCCCGACTCCAAGAAAATATGATTACGTCAGAGACTGATGGAGGCAGTGAAGCTAACGTGGACTGATGGTGATGATCTGAAGCTTTTTGAAGCAGTTAGAGATGTAAGCGCACGACAGAGGCTGAATTATTCAAGACACGGAGTAGGAAGCAGATCCTGGAGGTCTGAACGGTCCACCTGCTGCTGCTGCTGCTGCTGCTGATGATGATGATGATTCTTCAGGTCTAAGAGCAAACTGATGGATGATGTGAAGTATTATTATTCTTATTGAACAGGGATCAGGGACCCAGAGCCAGAGCCTCTAGATGAAATGCCTGTTTATATATATATATTAATAATAGTTTTATTGTAGGAAAGTCAAAGAGGTCAGACTCATGTGTTTTAATGCAGCTGCTGATCTCTACCTTTGAGTTTAGGTGCAGCCAGGAAGTGATTAGCTTTGCATAAACAAGGAGCAACTAAGATAAGGTCACAGAAATCTACCTTCATACAACTCCGAAGCTCAGTAATGGATTGTTTAATCAATACAAGAAAGTGGAAAAATGTAAAAACGCCTACTTGCAGGTTTGGAGGTGAGAAACAGAAACCAAACCTCCCACAAATGTTTGTTTTTACTCTTAGTTGATGCTGCACTGCAACATCTTTTATCTGATTTATTCCACCTGTGAGTTCCCAGCTGTGAAAGGTCGAAGCGTCTGTAAAACTGAATCGGATTCATTTGGGAACAGAAGAACCGAGCGTTTTGATTCTGCCTCCGCTGAACAACAACTTCCTTTTCCTTTCATTATAAGATGATGAAAGTGCTTACTTACTTACAGGCCACGAAGAGGACTTATCTTCTATATATGGAAATTTATAAAGATGGAAAAACATCTTAAATATAAGGTGTATGAGCGTAACTGAGGACAAATTCACAAAGAAGATGTTGATTCCTGCCTTTGCATATTGAAACAGGCAGATACAGAGGTATAATTTAAGATAAATTCATCTTTAAATGGAGTTTGAGTTCATGTTCCAGATTAACACTGGATTAGAATTGGAAATAAGCATCGATTGAGGCCTTGTTGGTGTTGGTGGTGTTGTTGGCATTTTCTCAGATTGTAAAGTTTGTCTCGTGCGTTGCAGGTTCATCGCCGTGTTGATCCCTCTCAACTACAACAGGAAGCACGTGGACATGCGGCAGACGGTGCTGCTGTCGGCCACCTGGATCCTGGCGCTGGCCGTGGCCTCGCCCGTCATGTTCGGCATCAACAACGTGCCTGGTCGCGACCCCACCGAGTGTAAACTGGAGAACGACGACTACGTCCTCTACTCGTCCGTGTGCTCCTTCTTCATCCCCTGTCCCATCATGCTGCTGCTGTACTGCGGCATGTTTCGAGGCCTGCGGCGCTGGGAGGAGGCGCGGAAAGCCAAACTGAGGAACAGCATCCAGGCCTGTCGCAAGCTGCAGGAGGCCGCCGCCTCGCTGCCGCCGCTGGCTTCGCTCCCGCCGCCTCTGCCGCCAATCATTGAGCGGGAAGTGACGGAAACCCCAGATGAACCGTCCACCTTCCCATCCGCGGAACAAACCTTTAACTCAGAGTACAGAGACAGGGCGGTGCGAACTGTGAGCTTTGCTGAGATCAAGTACAACCCCGACCCTCACAGGAGGAAGAGAGCCAAGATCAACAGTCGGGAGAGGAAGGCCATGAAGGTGCTTCCTGTCGTCGTGGGTGAGTTCACTTCCTGTTCGGCGGCGTTGGTGCCATCAGAGCTGGTCCATGGATTAAAGGGTCCAAAGGACAAGGTCTACAGGGACTGTAATAGTCTTAAAGAGTCAACATTTTACTGAGACCTACATGAGATCTGCAGGTTGAGAATGTGTCGACAGGTTGTTCCGTCCAAACACTGAGATTTATGTAGAAAGTTTGAGATATGAGGTGGGTTTCTGTAACATCAGGAGCACAAAAAGCTTTACCGAAAACTAAATCAGCACATTGAACCAAACACAGGGAAACTGTGGTCTTGCAGGTACAGGCTGATCGTTGGCAAACTCAAAGCAAGACAGCGACTAAGACGATGCAACGTATAAATAGGGCTGGAGGTATTACAGTGACCTACTGACACCGACCAAAGCCGGGCAGACACTGAAGCACTTTATCAATTGTGTTAACAGATTTTAATCACCCTTTGTACCCGACCGCAGCTCTGGGTTCAGGTAGGGACACATACCAGACACAGTTTATCTGAGATTGTAATTGCTGAATTTCAGATCATTATTATTGAAAAGAGAGATTGTTGGACGCTGTCCCCAGACAGGCAAGACAAAACTGTCTCCATATTCACAATACAGTTGTTTAGACTTTATAAGACAACTTCTTTTCTCTTTGCATGTTGGAAGTTTTGCCAGAAATCCCCTACAACCACTCAAAACTGTTATGAAACATGATCAGTCCATTCACCCAGACATAAAGTGTGATATAACAGCTCTGAAGGTACCTGAACACCTCATCTCCACCTCTGATGTCTGTTCAGAGCCACTAACACATCATTTAGAAAAGGTTGGCCTATTAATAGCGATCAGGGTTGGTCCTAATGCGTAGAAGTGCTTCCCTTTAGCACACAGCAGCTAATCCTGCAGGTCCTTAATCTGAAATCCAATTATTACGTAAGTCTTGGTCGGACACGTTTCTCAGTGAGCAGGTAATTCTCATGAATATCTACCTCATTACGTTCCCTGACAGTTTAGTTGGTGGCCTAAGAGTTGGGCTTAACAACATAAAGAAAACTGCTCATTACAAGTTTTCTGATTAAACATTTTGCATAAGTCCAGAACAAAATTAACAGTTCGTCATAAATTGTAATTTGAAGGAAAAAAATTGCAGTTTAGTCTGGTTTTCCACAGCTATCTGTCCGCTGACAGTTGGTTGGGTAGTAGTTTTGTAGATGTGGGGGTAGTTAGCAATTTCGGAGGGCAAAGGTACAATATATAGATCGGTGCATTGGTGATTACACTAGGTGAAGTTCCGACTTCCCAATGACTCAATGACAAGTTTGTAAGTCTGTTGGATGGTAGATAGTGAGGAACAGATAGTAGATAGAGTTGGTAGACTGGTAGTTTGACTGGAGGCAGAGTTGGTAGACTGTTAATAGGAAGGTATTTGAGTTGGTAGATGCTTGGTAGATTTACAGACAGTTCTTGGTTGTTAAGTTGATTGGTAAGTAAACCATGAATTAGTGCAATGGGTTGGTAAGTTCAGCTTATACTTTGGCAGATACATAGACCAGCGGTGAGGACGATAGTTAGGTAAGGTGGTCTATGGTAGTGTGTGGTTGGTAGGTAGACATATTGGTTCGTTGGTTAGTTTGTGAGAAAGGAAAGTGGTACATGAAGGTACATTGGTAGTTCTGTAGGATGGCATATGGGTAAACAGTAATGTCAATTGTAAGTTGGTAGACTGGTAGTTCGGTTTAGTAGACAGATAGGTGGTCCATTTGTCAGGAAGACAGGTAGGGGAAAAGGTAGATCAAGATCTGCCTTATTGGTGATTCATCTCAGTCAGAGGCAAGTTGGTGGACTAGTTGGTGACCACATTGGTAAATTGGGAGGTAAAATGTTGGGTAGGTTGGTTACGCTTTGTTTTATGAGCTCTGTTGTTGCCACATGCGAGAAAGGGTCAACGGTCAGGTGGGCAGTTAATTTAGCCGGTGGGTTGGTAGATGGAAAGTGGGTCAGTAAGTCGTCAGCAATTTGGTAGGTTTTTGGGCACATAAATAATCAAGTCATGAGAAAAAATTGCAAACTGCATTTTCTCAAATCTCAATTCCAACACGAAATGGCAAAACTATACTCTAAATCTAGTTCTGGACTGGGTGTATGGAGATAAAACTACAACCCAGAAACATCTGCTGAAGAAAAGGTTGATCTAAATGTTGGTGAACTCAGACTGTAGAGACAAACCTCTGATCTCTGATCCTCCTCCTCCTCTTGCAGGTGCCTTCCTGTTCTGCTGGACTCCCTTCTTCGTCCTCCACACGATGCGAGCTCGCTGTCAGGACTGCCACGTCCCTCCGGCCCTGATGAGCGTGGTGACGTGGCTCGGCTACGTCAACAGCGCCCTGAACCCTGTCATCTACACCGTCTTCAACACAGAGTTCAGGAACTTCTTCAAAAAGTTCCTGCACCGCTGCTGCTCCTAGAAACTGCACCGCTAAACTGCTGCATGGACCGTTTTTAAACGCACAAAACAGCCACAATAGTCGCTTCTGACTGTTGATTTAGTGTCTTTAGTCCGTGAATGTTGCCATGGTTTCCTTCCTCTGTGAGGTTTTTAATTTTTTTTTTTTTTTTTACACATGACGACAGCAAAGTTTGTCTCAGCTTCATGATTCCTGTAACGAAGCTTCAGTCTGAGGAACAAACTGTTCATAGGATCAGCAACACATCTACATCAACTGGTTTTATATGTGGAAATTCATCTTTTCAGAATAAAAGTTTTCACTAAAGTTCAGGTTGTGTGTGGTGCAATAACAAGATAAATGTGTGGACAAATTACCTCATTGTTTTCTGTGAAGGTTCTCCGTCATCCAGGTCGACGTAGGGGCTTCTTTTGGTTCTCTTTGGATGAGAGGTGAAACATCTTCAAGAAGCACAAGAAGTCTAGATGCATTTGATTTTACCTACCTTTAACTACCATGATTTTGATTTATTAATTGACTGGATGCTATAATGTTCCAACTCCATCTGGGAATTTGAGACACTATTGAACAACAACGATCAGGACGAACACAAAGCAGCTTATAATTTAACAGATTCACCATTTCATTAGAATCAATTTCCTTCATTAATTGGAAATATAACGTCCTCTGTCCTTATTGCAAGGCATTTTATAGAAATCAAACTCAAGACATCAGCATCTAACCAACAAAATACACCATCCTCAACAACTTTATATCTGCCTACTGCAATTTCCAATGATCGGGTATTGGTTCTTAACTGGCCAGACTTTTTTTAGGTTAGGTTAGGTTTAGGTTTAGGTTTAGCTATCTTTTGCTGCGAACTGTTGATGAGGATAAAATATATGGGGTATCTGGTCTCCACAAAGCTGCTGAATAAACTTCCTCACTGTTCCCACAGTGACTAGTAAAAAAACCTTGTCGTGAAACTGAAATAAAATATTAATCGTCACACAAAAGCATGAGCGACAAATTAAAGTTGATTAAACTGGATTAAATTGGTAGATCTCATCAAGAGGTCATTTAGAATTCAATCATTTCTTTCATTAAAGTCAAATATTGATTTGTCAACTATGACTTTAGACTTTATTTATCCATCAGTGTGGAAATTTAAATTATAAAGAGCTGAAGTGGACTAATAATAAACAGGTGATGAAAGAAATAAGAGTACCATAATAAAAAAATGACAAAATATATGAATTTAAGGAAACACAGACTATAAATATATATACATTGTATATATTGTACCTGCCACCCAACACTATCATCATTTCTTAGAGCAACAAATGATGAAATTCCAAAGTGATAATTCTACATATTGCATCAGTCTCAGTGGATAATCCAGCTATGACCGTGAAATCAGCTTTATTTAAATATTTATTGCAGTTGATGATTATTTTATGGGCACTTGCTCAAACAAATCTGGATAACACATTTTGTGATGAATAATCCGACCGCACGGCCGAGGATGAGATCATCAAATTGTATCATCAATTCTTCAAAGCATCATCTCCGCTTTTATTGAACCGCTTCAAGTTGTTGCCGAGCCGAATCAATCCTGATTTAAACGGCCGTCGTCATTACTTGCAGAGCGTCGCTGCCTGTGATTCCTGCATCAAACATTCCCAACTTCTCTCACACGAAGAAGATAGTGGAGCTAAAACACTTTGTGAACTTTGAAATTTTAAAGTGGAACATACAAATTTTGGCCAATAATTGATGGTTAAGAGAAAATGCCACACGCTACTGTCTGGCATTTTGTGACTTCTCTTATAATTGTCATTTACGCTGAAATATTCATCAAAATGTTGTTAACATTAGCTACCTTAAGCTATTTCAGATGTGGTAGGCTAATGCCGAAGCAAAATATAACAAGAACAAAAGTTCATTTGTTTTTTTTTTACTGTTCGTGAACTCTGTTGTGCAAATTGTGGGTTTTTTCTCAACAGTCAAGAAAAAACGTTTTGAGTTCATAATAAAACTTCAATCGAACCGAAAGAGTTAGTTACTATATTGTAAAGGTAACTAATTACAAGGGAAAGAAACTATTGGGAAAGTTCCAGGCAAACGTGTTTTTCCGACCTGTTTTATATGTTACTTTTTACCAGATCGAACTGGTACCAAATATACGAGTTTCAAATCGCCACATTCACGGCGTTCCTTCAAATTACGTTCTCTCTCCTCATTGGATAAAAACTGTAGGATACGATAAATTCTCCTCGGCTCAGAGCAGAGCAGAGTGACTGACAGACCCGTGTTTTGGTCCAAACACTCTATGTAAGTGATTGCTGTCGGAAGATATAACTATTTAAGACTTATATTAACACAAATATATCACTTACTTCTGCTTTAAAATATGTCAAATTACTTGGACTCTCCCCCTCTAACCCCCGTTTATCTGGGACTAACCAACTCACTCCGTATTCCTCCGCCGTGGTTAGTTTGAGAATAACAGCTTTGTTACGACCAGTAGATGGACTGTATAAAAAGTACACTTAAAGGTGTGTATTATTTTGTGACGGGACTTCTCGAGTCAAATAACGGCGCATTTTGTTGTCAGTAACAATAACGGCGTTATGGGGAAACTTTTTGGATTACTCCTAATTGAAGAAAGTAGCATCGTCAGTCATGTATTAATAACGCTGTTATTCCCATCACTTCTGTTAAAGCTTAGACTATTACACCTCAGTTTACAGTGTTAGCTAACTTTGCACCCGTAGCCACGCCCACCAGTGATGTCACAGTGCACCGTCACACCTGGAGGACTCTAATGAGTTGTTGTGTTGTTGTTCCGGCGCTGCTCATTGTTCCGAGTCCAAATCGCTCGAGGTCTCTGCAGAAATCTGGACTTGCATCGTCATCTGAAGGTCGTTAAAGTTTAATGACAAAAAGACAAGAAGCTTTAAAAGCTTCTGAGCAGATCTCATCAGTCAACAGAGCTGAAGGCTCAGGAGGACGGACTGACAACAGCAGCAGCACGCCACCAGGTCTCTGGTGTCCCGTTCAGGATGGGTTTTAGCTCCGCCCACCTGCACAGCTTCACTGATGGAGGTTGAAGCGTTTCATCAGTAAAACAACCAGACGCTGTTTAACTTCCTCAGAGTTACAGCTCAGCTCACACAGCTGTTAATGTGGGTAAATGTCTGGTCCTGTGGGGGGGTGGGAGGGGGTGGTGGCCCCTTCACTGTCAGCTCAGACGTCTGAACGCCGCTGGGACCGAGACGCAGCAGAATCTAATGTCATCAGGTCTGTGGTGATTCATCAGGAGTCGCTCTGACAGATCACCTGAGAGCTGACCGCCAGAAACCTTCAAAAAAAAAAAAAAACTCTCGTCTTCAGCAGAGAAACACAGGGAAGTGTTTGAGTGTGAAAACTAGACAGAAAAACAAAAACGTGTGTGCTGGGAAAATCCTGCAGGAAAAAAAACAAAAAACAAGGCTTCTGTGTTTTCCCTCCGAGACCAGACGGTTAAAAATAAAACCTGAAATCAGCATTTCATTAATAAATTAAACATCAGTGGCTATGAATGAGGACGAGTATCATCTGAATCCTGCTGACGTAAAGGGACGTAAATATGAATAAATAAAGAACTAAACAAATTCAAAATAAATATATTTTGAAAAAGAAATGTGTTTCCACATTTATGCTTCCAGAAATAAATAAAAGCAGAAAAAATAACTGTTTTTTTTTTTTTAATTAGCAAAATGCATAGGATTTTACTTGGGTATTTAATACTTAATCACTGCATGTGTTGTGTTGTATCATATTTATGTTTTGTCCTCCATACATTCCTGCAGGAGGTCGTTATTATTATCATCAATAAACACGTTCAACCACATCCCATGTAAATTACAAAATTATTATTTAAAGTAAGTAAAATAATCGTGCAGTTTTGATGTTAACCTACTTCTAATCAGAGCTTTTAAAAAAAGAAAGACAAAAAAGCGACCTGGCTCGTTGGTTCGTCACATCTGATTGGCTGAAATGCACCTATCAGAGGACACGACACATAAAACATAGGAATTTTATTTTGTGACATTTTAATTCCTTAGAGTTATTAATAACAACAGAAAACTTTGAGGGAAAGGCAATAAAAACACACATTAAAGTAAGAAAAAAAAATCTCTTTTCTAAATCTAAGTTGTTTTGTTTTAAGTATAAATTATGCAAATTATTCATCCTGTAAACAACAGACAATATTAAAACTGTAATAACAAAATGTGCAACTTGAACTCAAACTGGACTTTAACACCAACATTAAACAGCTGCTTTGGTAAATGAAATATGGCAGCTCTGGGCTTCCATACTCCACGGCTGCAGGTAGCAAAAATAAATAAATAAAGTCCAGAGAGATGATGTTGATGATGATGAACCGAACTAAAACCAAAACCTGGAACATAAATATCATTATAAAAAGGTAAAAAAAACTCTTTATAATGCGAAACATGAATCATAATAAAATAAAAAAACAAAACAAAAATACCACGATAACATTTAGAAAAGTGAAATAAATAATTCAGGTCAGAGCTCTGGACGGGCCGACGTTTTAATTCAATCTTATTTTTTTCTTTATTTTATTGATGTGTTTGACCTTTTGTTTCTTTAAGCAGGACGTCTCTGCAGATTTAAATGGCAACTAAATCAAGTTTCAACAAAGACAAAACACGGAGGATAAGGAATAAAAAACAAAAAATCATGATCAACTTGATGCTTATGTGGAAAATAACCGACCAATCAGAGATAAAGAAAGTCTCATGTTGTGATAAATAACAGTTTTGTTCACGTAGCTACAGTTTCCTGTTTCCTGAAGTGTGTCGCTTTTGAAACGAACAAGAAAAAGGAGTAATAAAAAAAGTCAGTGCCGTTTATTTACAACGAGTTCATCACAGACCTGCTGCTCCGAGGGGAAACCTTCACAATAAAAGCCCCAGGAAGTTCCTGCTGCTCTGACAGGTCAACCTTCACAATAAAAGCCCCAGGAAGGCAGGAAGTGCAGCACAAGGAGAGGCTCCTTCATTTCACTTTGTCCATGTCGATGGTTGTGATTGGCTCGTCGTCCTGCATGGACACGCCCCCTGACGACTGACAGCAGGTGTGTTGGTGATCCTTCCAGTCCTGCAGAGAGAAAAACAATAGATAGACAGATAGATAGATAGATAGATAGATAGAACGATGGATGGATGGATGGATGGATGGATGGATGGATGGATGGATGGATGGGTGGGTGGGTGGATGTGGGTGGATGGATGGATAGATAGATAGATAGATAGATCGATAGATCGATAGATAGATAGATAGATAGATAGATAGATAGATAGATAGATAGATAGATAGATAGATAGATAGATAGATAGATAGATAGATAGAACGATAGATAGAACGATAGATAGATAGATAGATAGATAGATAGATAGATAGATAGATAGATAGATAGATAGATAGATAGATAGATAGATAGATAGATAGATAGATAGATTCTTACCTTCCTCTGGCAGAAGGTGGAGCAGTAGTTGACCTTGTGACAGCCCGTACACTCGCTCATCGCCACTCGACCGCAGTTGACACACATCTGCTGCAGAGGCAACACACACACACACACACACACACACACACACACGGTTTAAATCAGCTGCTAACCAGGGTCATGATGGTAATAATGTGTGTGTGTGTGTGTGTGTGTGTGTGTGTGTGTGTGTCGTACGTTGATGATGATCTCTGTGATGTCAGCGCTCCTCTTCACCTCCGAGTCGTCAGGCTGCTGGAAGGAGATCTGGTTCTCAAACGACTGACTGAAGCCACACTGAACACACACACACACACACACAGACACACACACACACACACACACACACACACACACAGAGGAGGAGGAGGAAGAGAGGGAAGAGAAGAAGAGAAGAAGAATAAATAACAGTAATATAATAATAATATCAATGCCGTTTCTCCTCCTCCTCCTCCTCCTCTCACCTCCTTCCTCGCTCCGTGGCCCTTGAACGTGTCTCCGTTCATCTTCGCCTGGTCGATCAGGACCTTCAGCTGCTGCACGTTGCTAAGCAACGTGTTGGCGAGCTCCTCCAGGTACAGCCAGGTGTTCTTCTGTCCATCGTTCGCCGCCGGCCCCGCCCCCCCCACAAGCCCCGCCTCCAGACCGCCGACCAGACCCGCCGTCGGAGAGGACGCCACCGCCGCCGCCGCTGCCGTCGACGTCATCGACAACTTGGCCTGAACGGGCTGAGGAGCCACGGCGAGGGCCGGTAACGCTGTCAACACTGAGAGGAGGGAGGAGGGAGGAGGGAGGAGGAGGAGGAGGGAGGACAGGAAGAAGACGTTAATTGACTGTGGGAAGCGATGATGTCATCAGTTCAGTTTCCTTCTTGAATCTTGGGACTGATGGTTTTTTTCTCTGAATGATGGATTGTTACCGATGAACTTTAAACACGTCTGTGTGTGTGTGTGTGTGTGTCTGAGCAGATCCAGGTCAGTGTGTCCATACGTCCTCCATACGTCCTCCCTCTCTCTGACCCACATAAACCACGACGTCTGCAACAGCTCCTTCTCCTCCGAGAACAAAACGCTCCAGAAATAACTGGACATCCATCTGCATCGTCCTGAGGAACGTGTGTGTTCCTCTCAGACGCCAGTGTGTGTGTGTGTGTGAGACGGATTATTCTACAGTAGTGCGTTATCGTCACTCAGACTCGTCTCTCTGAGTGTTTTTCTCTTTCGCCAGAATGTACAAACTTTCACAAATCTGTGTCTTATATCTTATTTGTCTTGAAATCTGCAACTTTAAAACTGAAAATTCAAGTTAAAAACTCAGATATTTTCTGCCCTACAGCTCATTCTTTAGAAAATAAATGCTCTATTAAAGTTAATCTGATAATAAAAAAGCTGCAGAGCATCAACCTCCTTAAGTTTAACTTGTCACATTGAGTCTCTGGGTTGTTTAATCCTCAGTGTATAAAACTTGTTCCTCTCTTCTTATTAATCCATATTAACGCAGCCTTTTTATGAACTCAAACGTCCAAAAATACACACTTTATTCCATATATTTTCAGTTTTATACCCATGAATGTTTGTTAATAGTGATTTTTGATCCATTCTTTCTAAGAAAATAAGCACCAGTAGAGTTTGACTCAATAAAACCATTTGACACAAACTGAGACGACATGCTAAGCTAAGTGCTAACTAAGTGTGTTTCTCAAAACACCTGCAGCCTTTCAGCCAATCAGAGCCCTAGTTTTGGTTAAAATGGTCTAATCAGTGATTGTTTTTAACATCTAGATCCAATCTGGTCATAAGATGTATTATTTCTCTAGGAGTAATCGATTTGTCCAGTAGCTCATTAACGATGGATCACTATGAATAAAGGATCAATTATCTGCCCCAGAAAAGATTAATAAGTCAGATTTGGTTCCTCGGCGTTGGTCGTGTCTGTCTGTGACTGAGGAGATGAGAGAAGATCTCTGATTGGTCCTCGGAAGGGGAGGTGACGCTCAGGTGGAGAGAATCAGGACGCGACTCATTATTCTGCCACAGATCCTCGGTCTCCTGAGAGCTCATTAGAGCGTCGCAGCAGCCAATCAGAGGGCTGGATAGGATGATGGATCGGCCTCCGGTCAGCGGCGCTGCGGGAAACTCCTCTACAAACCATTAAGGACTGAGGGGCGGGGGGTTTCATAGACCACCAGTGTAAAGGAGGCGTTCAAACTGAAGACAGAGTCACGTAGAAATGATTCTGTCCAAAGATTTTAACTCACTGAGGTTTGAGCTTTGTTCAGATCTCCAAAAAACAGGGAAAAGTTTGATTTTATACAATGTGTTCATGATGTCCTCTACAGGATTGGTTTTGTTTTGATTTTTCACCAACCGACAGTTCAAAAACCAAAATTCACAGAAGACAAAGGAAAACGAGCTTTGGAAAGACTATAAGACTTGTACAAAGACCTGCAGGCCCTTGAGGACCAGTAGAAAGACCTGTAGGACGTTTAGGACTGATAGGACTTGTAGAAAGAACTGTAGGAGCTTCAGTACCAGTAAGATCTGTAGGACCTGTATGATGAATAAAGATCCATTCAATTGAACTACAGAAGGACCGATAGGACCTGTAGGACCTTTAGGACCAATAAGACTTGTAGAAAGACCTGTGGGACCAGTAGAAGGACCTGTAGGACCTTTAGGACCAGCAAGACTTGTAGAAAGACCTGTGGGACCAGTAGAAGGACCTGTAGGACCAGTAAGACTTGTAGAAAGACCTGTAGGACCTTTAGGATCGGCAAGACTTGTAGAAAGACCTGTAGGACCAGTAAGACTTGTAGAATGACCTGTAGGACCTTTAGGACCAGTAAGACTTGTAGAATGACCTGTAGGACCTTTAGGACCGGCAAGACTTGTAGAAAGACCTGTAGGACCAGTAAGACTTGTAGAATGACCTGTAGGACCTTTAGGACCAGTAAGACTTGTAGAAAGACCTGTGGGACTAGTAGAAGGACCTGTAGGACCAGTAGAATGGCCTGTAGGACCAGTAAGACTTGTAGAAGCACCCGTAGGACCTTTAGGACCAGCAAGACTTGTAGAAAGACCTGTACGACTTCTATGAACGACCTTGAGGATCTGTAGAGGGAACTGTAGGACCTTAAGGACAAGTAAGACTTGTAGGAAGACCTGTAGACTGTTGGGACCAGTAAGATCTGTAGAACCTATGAAAAGACGATTGGAACCTATTGAAAGATCTGCAGTGACCTGTAAAAAGATCTGTTGGACTTTAGGACCTCATGGACCTGCAGAAAGATCTGTTGGACCTGTAAGTGGACCTGAGTCAAACTAGTCATGAGTCCAATGACCTGTGATTCTTTGGGTCTTGATTCTGGTCTAGGTTAGGGACCTGTTTTGAACTTGAGGACACTTGAACTGTTTATCTCACAGACTGTTGGACTTGAAGTTCTAAACCGTTCTACAGAAGACGGACGGCCGGTACCTGCGGTGCTGGCGAAGACCTCGCTCTGCGCCGAGCCCTCTGAGATGATGGTGGCTGCGGCCGCCGCCGCTGTGGCGTCACCGGTTGGAGTGCGGTCGAAGGTCAAGGCCCCGGAGGTGGTGAACTGTCCCGACGGGGACACGGTGACTGTTGGAGGAGGACAGAAGACGACGTGTCAGACACCGGGACAACCTGCAGCGACGCTGTGAGAGGTTTAAGGTCGTATTCGGGCGTCGGACCGAGGTCACCTGACGTACATGTGGCCCCAGGGGTCAGCGTGATGTTTTTGGTGACAGGAAGTTCCTTCTTTGGGAGGACGAGCGGAGGATCCGTGTCCTTCTTCCGTCTCTTGTAGGGGACGAAGAGACGAACCGGACCGGTCTGGACGGACAAGACGAGACATGAATGAGAAGAGACAATAGGATGTTTGTTTTTAATGTGAAACCGTTTATCCTTTAAAACTGGGCTAATGAAGCTAAAACTGACCAATGTGAAATATTTGGGAAAAGAGAAGTAATGTCTGATTATTATGGGATTAAAGGGACTTTTACCATGCTGATGTTTTCTGCTGCCAGAGGTTCACTAACGCCGTCCTTTGGACACTGAGACAGAGAGAGATCACAGCTTCAAACCAGCACCATGTTCAAAAACGTCATGAAAAATAATTATTTTAGCTGGTTTTGTTCCATGTTGCTGCTGGGATGGAGGAAGTCGATCTAATTTTCTTTCACAGTCTCTGAGTAAACGGAGAAATATGATGAAAACACTGAGAAAAGAAGATCCAGGTTTGTTTAGATGAACGACTAAAGTGACACAGCTGAGACTTTACAACCAGAAAATGAATTCAATTGAATTTAATTGGTTTCGATTAAATCATCCTGATTGTGAAGTTAAATTCTCCGTCAGCTGTGTGACTGCGTGCCAGGTCTACAGACTGTTTCCAGCTGCGTGTTCAGATAAAAACACACAGAACTGATGACATCTGCAGTGACTCACCACCGTCAGGTCGTCACAGCAGGCGGCGCAGGTACAGGAGGCAGCGTGGGGGTTCAGGATACGCTCCTACACACACACACACACACACACACACACACACACACACACACACACACACACACACACACACACACACACACAACGATCAGCTGATATGGGTGAAACCTTGTATGGTGTGATGTGTGATGTGAAAGAAATTCAAAGATTTCTTTATTTGTCTCCCGTGAGACGCTGCAATACACAGAAGACTTGAGACTAAATAGAAAAACATGTAATTATGTAAAATACAAGGTTCAGTGCAATATGCAAATACATGATCTCATTCATAAAAGCAAAAGCAGTACACAGCACCATGTGATACAGTTAAACATCTTTATAAACTTGTGCTGTGTTAGTATTTGTTTGGTTTTAAAGCAACATTGCGGAGTTTCAGCTCAGTGCTGCCACCATCTGGTTGAAAAGCGCTATCTTCTGGGGGAGAAAACAAAACTTAACGAAAACGAAACTAATCAGCCAGCGCATCTAGCGTTGATTGCCATTAATAAACAACAGTATTTACCACATGTTTGCATGGAGACTGTGTGGCAGGTGGTGGGGGGGGGGGGAGGTCTTGACTTGGTAAATAAACTTCTCGGTCATGTTTGAATCGCCACCTGACGACTGTCTGGAGGGAACTGTAAAAGTCGGTATTCCTGTGTTTACCCACCTCGTCTCTCCTCGACGCAGAGGGGAGGGGGGAGGAGGGGGGGGGCAGTGTTTCGCACCCGTGCAGGGAAGTTACATACGGTTTCAGCCGACGCGACCCTGCTCAGACCGTGGCAGCAGCTCCATTCATCCTATTAACCATTTTTCTACCATAGCACTGAGTCTGGAAACATTATTTTAAAGCCGAAAAAACTCAGCAAAACTCTGCAATGTTACTTTAATATCTGTTATTAATGGATGCCCCCAGTTCCTTACCTGACTTTACACTATGCTGATACGTATTCCTTATTTTTTATTTGGGGTCTTATAAATAATATCAATAAATAGCATATAAACGTTCCAGAGTTGTATTGTTTATCATTCTAACTGTGTGTGCGGTCCGGTCTCACCTGAATGAGGCAGAGCAGCGGCCGGCCGGCGTACCTGATGCTCCTCTTCCAGTCTTTGCTGCTGGCTCGTCCCGCCAGACCCTCAAACTCCGTGGGCGTGAACCACTGCTGGTTGTGTTTGATGCAGTGGCCTTTACCCCCTGAACACAACAACAACAACAACAACAACAGGACATATTAGAAGAGACTGATTTTTGTTTCTTAGACGCACAAAACCTGAATATTGCAATAAAAAAAACAGGTAATGAAAACCTTGCAAATATCGCTAAAACATTTCTCTCATGAGTTGCTTTTTCAGATATTTTGTTAAAACCTGTGATGGAAACCCAGCTACGAGCACTAGAAACGACCTGCACCAGGACCTGTTTCCATGGTAACTACCAGGTGACATGGCTACAGGTGTGAGCTGCCGGTCACCTGATCCCAGCCTGGTCTTGTAGAGGACGCCGCTGGTGTTCCTGCAGCGCACTGGCAGCTCGTTGTTGTACACCGACGGGTCCCAGTTGTACTTGGAGCAGGAGTCTTTGTCCTGGGGGGGGGTCAGCGGGGTCGGCGTGCTCGGAGGACCTGAGGGGGGGTCGCACGGGACAGAACAAACAAGATCACGGTTTTTATTAATAATTTGGGTCACGGCGGACACACACACACACACACACACACACACACACACACGTACACGTACACACACCTGGGGCGATGGCGGTGGCGGACTTGAAGCCAGTCGACTCCATGATGCTGCCGTCAGTGTGAACCACAATCAAAGTGGCCTTCTGGGTACTGAGACCTTCACCCAGCTGCAGGGTCGTCCTCCCGCTCTGTAACACACACACACACACACACTTTACACACACACCGCTGAGGGCAGAGGGCAACAATGGGTGCGATGACTGAGGCTGCAGTGACCCTTCAGGGCTCCTGTAGGTAGAATAAAGATGAACTCTACTTCTCCACTGTGTTGCTAACCCTCCTCTCGGCCATGTGCGCTTACATCTAAAGTAATCGTATTCATATCCATAAAAGGAAAACACATACACACAAATGAAAACAGGGTTGGACTAGTTTAAACTCATCCGTTCAACTTGATTCTCTGTTTGACTCCCACATCAGACATCGCTCTGAATTTGATTGTTCAAACAAGAATTAAAACTTGATAAAGTTCTATATCTGTTGAAATGTCATGTTTTTTAATTTAAATGTCTGCTTATGACAAAACAAAATATTTACATTTATGTTTGGACATGATACAGTTTGTTTCAATTACCCCCAATTTCTAGTTAATTACCATAAATTCCCAATAATCCCCATAAATTCCCAATAATTCTCGTGGAAAGTTTCCAATTTGGAATATTTCCAGAATTCCCCAGCTTAATTTCCCATGGAAAGTTTCCAGAAAGTTTCCGGAAATTTACCTGAAATTTTCGAAATGTAGTTACAAGTCATTGATTTAACCAGCACTAGGACTCTGGAGCTGGTTCATTAAGGTGCAAATGGAGCTGAGTTACGGTGGGAATCCTGCTTAGTTCCTCTTTAAAGACGCGTTAGACAGCAGCAGCAGCAGCAGCAGCAGATTACAGATGTGCACCTGCAGCGTCCTGGGAGCATGAAGTACATGTGAGGATAAACATGACTCATGAGTAATTCAATGTGCATAAATGACCAGGACAGGGAACTCATAGTTCTGCACAAAGGAAAGAATAAAACTGGACTTTGACCTAATGAATGCTCCATCTCACCTCACTGTCTGTTTGCTCTGCATCGACTGTACAGAACAATCTGACCACTCCACCTCGTCTATATATAATTTAACTTGTTTATTGTATCTATTCTTGTTTTACGTCTTTATGTGAGAACTCTTCAAACCAGAGTCAAATTCCTTTTTCTATGCAACACACTTAATAAATCTGATTCTCTCTGAAGCTCATCAGTGTTTATATATGTGTGTGTGTGTGTGTGTGTGTGTGTGTGTGTGTGTGTGTGTGTGTGTGTGTGTGTGTGGGTATCTACCAGCACGTGCTCAGGCAGGCTTCCTGACGTGGCGACGGTCGTGGTGAAGACGTTGTCCTCTGCGGTGTGGACGTCCCCCACCGTCACCGCCGTCACCTCTGATCCAAGACAAGACAGAGATACAGATGTTTTACATCATCACATGACACCAACAGATCAATACAGCTGCTGTAACACCACTACAGATGTGTGTTACCATGACAGCATGAATATAATAATCAGATGTGTGCATCTGTTTGATCAGGACTGATTGTGATTTATGTGTCAAGCACCTTTCATAGTTTTGTTTTTTGTATATTTTCTGTTATTATATTATTAATGATGATAAACACCATCTTAAATTTTAAATCTTAGAATAAAAAAATCATTCATTAAATGTAATTCATGGAAATTTGGAAAAAAAAAGAAAATAAAAGCAGGGTCAAAGTGAGGGATTATAGGGTTAAACTAGTTTCTTTAGGAACTAGTTTGGACTTTTCACCTGCAAATTCATCATCATCATTTAGCTCCGTTCCGTATTTTATTCCCAGTAAAAATTCATGTTCAGACATTGGAAATTATGCTGAAAGAAATCTGATGTAAACTTCCACATTCATGTACAAAAACATGACTACTGCATGTTAATTATTTATATTTGAGTTAATTATTGTGTTTTTGTGTGATAACCAACTCTAAAAGTTGCAATTCTGTCTTTAATTTCTGAATCTAGCTTTGCTGAATTTGAAGACAGTGTTTAAACTGAATAGGATTACGTGCACTGTGTCATTATCAATAAGGTATCAAAGACCGATAATAAATAATATGCTATTAATCATTACCTATGAACATAAATTGACTGCTATCTTTCTATCTTCTTAGGAATGTTTATTGTTATTTTCCTTTTACACAGTAGGCCTATTTATTATTATGCTCTCTGTGAGACTGTGATGCAGCTGAGTAAATTAATTTCCTACAGGATCAATAAAGTTTTTTTCATAATAACCTCTTGATCTGTTGAATTAGTGAGTAAATTAAAAATAATGATCCATTTCTTTTCAGAAACACAACCAAACAAGGGGGTTTTCTTATTACATTTACTGTTATGAATAAAGAAACGGCCAAAAATGAAAACAAAGTTATCAACAGTAACATGCATTTCCTTCTCTCTAAGAATAATTATGAAAACCAATGATGAACCTCCTGAGGTCTAACCATCATTCTTTATTTAGTAACGTTGTAAGAAAAATGCCAAAATAAATTAAAATGTTTCCGGATGTGAGTTATAAAAAAGAAAGAATTTGTATTAATGTCTTTTTCTATCATTATTATTTTGCACATCTCTGTCATCATACTGTATTTTAGCGCCGCCACGCTCGGCAGCGGCCTACTCAACCTGCAAACGCCGCCTCGGCCTCGTCTGAGTTCGGCAGGGACTCGGCTCCCATGTCGACGTTTCCCGGTTCCGCCATCACCGCCATCGTGGCGACTTCGGCCTCCGATTCGGTATCCGAGCCCTCCACTCCCTCCTCTCCCTCCACCGGCGGCTCTTCGACGAGGGGCGGTTCATCCAGCCCGAGCGCCTTCGTGGCCGAGTCCGCTTCGTCCATTTTTTCCGCCGAACAAACGACAACAGCCGAGTCCGACCGAGCAGCGACGGCGGGGCAGAGCGCGCGCGTTCCGAGCAGGTTCCGAGTGCAGCCGAGCCTGGCACGAACCGACGGAGGTTACGGAACACACGTTAACGGTAATCAATCAGTCAATCAATCAGTGATATTTCCACCGAAATTAACGTAAATGCTGAGGAATCAGGAGACCTATTGTGGAGGGAGGAGGGCAGCCCGACTGTTTGTTTTTTTCACGAAGCCGAGCCGAAGAGAGCGATGCACCGGAAACAGCCGGAAATACCCGAGTCTCCCCGAAGCGACACAGCAGCCAGAAAATAACAATGAACAATTTATTCCCATTCCGATTTCATATTAACAAACCCAGATGTTTACGATCTTTTTCATGTATTTGCTGAGGTTATTTTATTTTATTACATATATCTTCTTTTTGTACACTTGTGGTTTTGTGGCACCTTGGCACAAGCTGGTCGTGAGTGCAGTGATTTACTCCAATAATCCAATTCAAACAAGGAATTTTCCCACTCTCTGATGTGAACTAAGTTGCAGAGGGTTTATACATCTAAAATGTATTCATGATATGTTTTCCAAGTTCACAATAATAGCATTTATAGCCTTGAAATAAAATAAGGTGACGGTGATTCAGGATTTCAAATGAGCATTTTTTAATTGAAATGACACTGATGTGAATAGAGGCTTTTATTGAATTATAACTTTATATGTTTTGTATTTTATCAAAATAAAAATATTCACTTTTTCTGAAATAGAACATCATAAATGCAATGTCCAGAACCATAATGAATCATGGTGAAAAGCAATTATCCCACACAAATTCCACAAATTAAAACCATTTATTGCACATGTATTAAAAAATAGACCTGGAATGTTAGAAAGGAAACTCTTTATAAACCTTTTAAACACCTTTCACCCTCTTTCACCAACAAAAAGAAAGAAAATGTTGCTGTAAACCATGAACAGGGCAGCTCCCAAACTTTGAATCAGGAGGAAACAGGCTGAACTGAAACTCATCAAAACAAGTAGAAAACAGGATTCTGAAGTTGTTGTGTGGTAGGAACATTTTTTCCCAGTATCTCAGCCTCCTGTCCATCAACTGCAGCCAGAAAACATCAAACCATCACCTGCTCTGTCTCAGTTCCACACCACATGGCTACAGACATAACAATATCTGTGCTGCAACAAAACATCAATAAAACCTTTTACATTTTGAACCAATGGGACAAAACAAACTGTGCAAACTCAAGTCAACTTTTACTTTTTATAACACTTCCAATTAAAACTTTGTAAAAAAGAACAAGATCAATGGTGCTCCATCTCTCTGCAGCTGCCTCGCCACCTGAACCAAAAATTATAATAATTTTTTTTCCGACATTGAGTAATTTCCTTCATTTCCTCAGAGCATTAAGTTTGTTATAGCCTATATATTTTGAACAGTCAACTACGGTGGCCTTGAGCGCTCAGTGCACAGCAGCTTAAGAAAACACCTGCAAATACACAAACAGGCTGCAAGAACTCACAGCACAACAGGAAGTGTTTCTGGGGACAATAAAGTTCTTCTTCTTGACTTTAGAAGTTGTGCAGACAGCTTCCTGTTCGTGGGTCTGACAATAAGCCGAGTTTGTTTGGTTTATTATAACGTCAATATCACATGATTCACATGGTATTGATCACATGGACTGTTAGCTTAGCATTAGCCTCTAGCCTGGTCCGTCTCTTTTATTGCGTCCAGTTGTGTTGCGTTTTTTGTAGCATGTGTTGTCAGATTTGTTGTAGCGTGTTTGAGCCTTTGTGTTTTCTTGAGTTGCAGTGCACTGAGCCTTCAGGGCCACCGTACTGAACAGAATGACTGTGTCATCTGGAACTGAGACAGGATTAGTTACTGAATTTCATCAACCCATCACTCTCAGGTGAAGTGGGACCCCTCCTCCCTCCGCCCTGTTTGCCCATATTAGGACTTCCTGACTTACGACAAGAAAGCTCAAAGTCTATGATGAGCAGAAAACTCTGCAGCCTTGTTGTTTTATTAGTTTAGAGACTCCACAACCTGTGATGTCTCCGACACCTCCTGCTGCTCGCTTCAATGAAAACTAATGTCTTCTGTCCGTTTCCTGTTGGTTTTTTCACTTTGGTGCAGAATAGTAATAAAGACAAGTCCTCTCCTGCGCAGGAAACCCCACAGAGATGAAATCTGTAAATCTGATCTGATATGACGTCAGAGTCAAAAGTCCGAGCTCCAACATCAGGACCAGCTCCGATCCGGTCCTCACGTCAGCGTTGAATCCTGGAGACCATGTAGTAGAGCAGGAAGAAGACCACGACCAGGCCTATGGAGACGTAGCAGAGGATGCGGCGATTGTCTCGGCTGGATCGAACCATGGTGGAGAAACGCTTCACGCTGCCGCTCAACAGGCCGGTCGCACTGAGGAAGTTGGAGTCCTGAAAAGGAGAAGGAGCAGAGACTGTGACGAACGGGGCCAGGAAACTGCTTTAGTCTGTTGGTTCTCAAGGTTTATGGGACAAAGGTCATCTTAAACATTCACCCCTAATGTTTTTAAAAGCCGCATTTGAATCCAGATGTGACTCATGTTCAATTATTTTCATTATCAACTGATGTGTCTCAGAGATGGGAGCAAAAAATACAACAGCATTCAGATATTCATTTTACTATTATGTAAAACAAAAAGAGACAAGAAACAAATGTCGACATCTGAGAACAACAGCTTGGTAGATGCAGATGTTGGCCTCACCATGCCGTCCAGATCCTCGTTCTGATCCTCAGCCTCTCTGTCGATGTCGTACGCCAGCTGCAAAGGAAACACAAGTCACAATTTGCATCATCTCAGAGTCACACTACAGACAGAGGAGTGAACTGTTGTTTGAATTGTTATTAAATGATGAAACTCACAGATTTCAGTCTGGAGACTTTGGTGGCCAGATTCTCGGCCATACGTTTGTTTTCAGCGTCCAGCAAGTCGTCCACGGAGCCATGACCTGCAGACACATAAGATTCAAAAAACTGTATATTCATTTCTATTTAAGCATCCCCAAACTCTCCTAGCAATCTGTTAAAAAGGAGGTTTTTTTTTTTTTTTTTTTAATTTCATATTTATTTATTTTTAAAATTTTATCCCACATGTAACGCTCACAAGACAAACAACAAAGTGAAGTACATAAGACAAAACGCAGACAGAGACAAAAAAAAAAAAAAAAGAATGAGTGGAAAAAATAAATAAATAAATAAAATAAAGACATATATACACCTTTATACATACATACTCCCATAACCCATATACATATATATACACAAGTGCATACATGCCCAAAAAAAGAAAAAAGAAAAAAAAAAAAAAAAAAAAAAAAAAGGAAAAAAGGACTGAGCAAAAGTAATAAAAAGAAATGATAACAATTAGCAGTAAAATAAAAAATAATAATAAAATTACCACTGTGAAACATTACATCCTTCCTTTACCGTGAGACATGTAATCCTTTATATGGGTAAATGCAGCTGTACATGAATATTGAGACAGGAGGAATGAAGAGTGAATCCTAATAAGGGGGAGAGGGGGGGTGGCTTACCCAGCCACTAACCCTATGAAGGAGCGCCATGTCCTTTGAAACCTCTGTTCAGAGCCCCGCAAAGTAAACCTCAGCTTTTCCAAAGCAAGGTGCTGCATAGCATCTCTCCTCCACATTGTATAAGATGGTGGGTTTGTCTGTTTCCAGTTTAACAGGATCAGTCTACGGGCTAAAAGAGTTGTAAACTTAGCTACAATTTGATTAGACCCCCTAAGGAGACTATTCTCCCCACAAACTCCAAAAATGGCTAACACTGGGTCTGGGTCAAGAACATGACCAAAGCAGTCTGACAGGGTCTTGAATATTGAAGTCCAGAACTGTGACAGCTTTGGGCACGACCAATACATATGAGCCAATGTGGCAGGGTGGATCTTACATCGGTCACATAGAGGGTCTGAGTCTGGGTACATTTTACTGATTTTAACTTTGGAGAGATGAGCTCTATGCAAAACCTTTAGCTGTATGAGGCCATGTTATATGTATGAACATTCCTCTGTGCACTCTTCCATTGATCTACTGACAATTCTAAACCCAAATCTTCTTCCCAAGCCTTTTTTATATGGTCTAGATTGACCTCTGCGTGTGCAGATAGTTTCCTATAAATAAAAGATATAACTCCTCTGGTTGTGGGATAAAAAAAAAAAAAGGAGGTTTTTATGAAAATATTAGAATTCATCCCAGTTAATTGGTTGAGAACCTACAGCGAAGGAATGTAAGAGTGAAAGTATTATATTGATTGGTATAAAATTATGATATTTACTATCACTCTTAGATCGTATTGTCTATTTGTCCTGCAATAACTGTGGTGTGCATACAGAATCTTAACTGTGGTGTGCATACTGACAACATTTTCAATCTGAAATAGGAATGTGTGAATCAATGAAATAAAAAAGTACACTTTAAAAAAATTAAAACACAACAGGAACACACGAAAACAGCAGTCTGTCGCTCCTTGTCGCTACGTCTGTATCCTAGTGAGACTTTAAACAGATAAAGACGCTGTTGACAAGCTTTCAGTTGATTAGTTTCCTCAGATATATTTTATTGGAATGCTTTTACATTGTTAATGTGTTTTAATATGTGTGTATTATTTGAATTTCTATTTTTTGCTGCTCTGCACTTTGTAGTCAAGCACTTTCTGATTTTATCTGTGAAAAAACGCTATAAAAATTAAACAACAGGAAAACAGTAGCAATATATGATTTAATAATAATGCTGACCAGTGATTATACTGGGCCACAGCCTAAAAGAGCTGATGATCACCCCCTCTTTATTATTAATATAATCACTTATTATTATCGTTATTATTATTACCGTGCTTTCCTGTCACTGTAATGAGCTACACTTCCGGTAGGCGGCCGGTAGGTGGCGGTGACGCACCACAGCGCTTCCTGCTAACGACAAGAAGAAGAACTCGTCTTTCTAACGGCGCGAATTAGGATTTACACAAATTTGACAAGTCACTCCTCTTCGATCGCACTGTGGTAAGTTTTTAAAAGTCTTCATCTGAGCTATCTTACTTTTTTATCTGCATTTACTCAGCTGTGTTGCGTTGGATTGCTAGAAATATGGTCGCACCCCCGATCTGCGGTATCAGGCTTTCAATTAACGTCAACGTTAGCGTACACCAGACAGTTAGATAACCTAGCCTAATTATAGATTAACGTTAATACGTGAAAAAAATCCAAACTCCTTCATCTCTTCTTTAACTTTATTTCTTAGCAGGTGGAGGCAGAGTAAAATTTACTCCTTGCTAAGTTTTCAAAAATGAATGTCTGATGCTTAGTGCTCGTTAGCTACATTGTGTTGCCAGGTAACCAGCCGGTGCTCTCGCCTCGCGCCCCTCTCTCGTCATAACCGTTGGAGCCGTTGGAACTGCCTTTTCAGTTAGCTTTAAAGTTTTCAGTTAGCTTTAAAGTTTTCAGTTAGCAGAAAAGAGAAATTGTGTCGCCTAGGTTACTGCTTTTTAACGTTAGCTGTTAACAACCGCTGGAAGTCGCTGGAAACAGCTTCAGCTGTCAAAGGTAAATTCCTGAGTTTGATAACATTGTGTGTTGACTTGGAAAACTAATCATATTGCCGCTTGTGCCCTGCTTAACTTGGTTGTTTCATTTTGTGACACAAAAATACGGTTAAAATTGTGAATTTACGATGGATTCCGACATGGCAAACCGTTAGCTCGAACAGCGCTGTTTGACAGTTGGTCTGCGACGTTTAGCGCTTTGCGAAGTTAGATCGCCGAATGCCGCGTCGTCCAATGTAATCTCAATGTGAGCGACGCGGCATTCGGCGACATCGACGTCGCGTAGGGACATCAGCCCAGCGGGGATATGAGTCAGAAATATCCACAAATCTGTCCGCATGCTGCTCCACTGTACACTACAACTAAATAGAAACATACTTTTACTTCTTTGCTGAACATAATTTAAGAAGAGGAAGCCTTAAAGCTATTTTCTTCGTGAATAGATATAATATATAATGTAGCCTATGTTTGATAGGCTTTCTATGCCTACAGACGATGAAAACCAGAATACAGTTGTCAGCATTACAGCAGAGTTGTTGATTTGAGATGTAGATCTGCTGTAGAGGATGTTATGATTTTAACATGACGACTACACCATCTAGTGGTGCTATGGAAAAAGATACCACTCCAGTCATATCCATGATGTTAAAATTTGAGTAAATAGCAAGGCTGTTTGGTGTAAAAATACAGAAAATCACTAAAAGAAAAGATAAGTCTCCCTAGCATCTGTTATGCATCTTTCGAATATGTTTTCCCATTTTAAAATATAATCAGACGGTTATCTAAAGGCATTCACGCAGTCACTGTTTAACAGTAATTCTAATAACTGTGCAGCAACTATGAAGAAAAACAGTCAAACCTATGTCCATTAAACAGCAGTGAGGGACTTTCAAAGTGACAGTACGTTAGCCCCAGAATCTAAATGACCTTTAAATATTTACAAATTACATGAAACACCCACACGAGGACACAAATATTTTACCATGAAATATTTCCGACAGTAAAAAAACGTAGTCTATCTCAATGTCCCACAGACCAGCAACAATGTGATTGTTTAGATAGTCTGCAGTAAATAAACCAGTTTCTGGGTCAGAGAAGCTCTTCTTCGCTGTAAAGTTAAACATTAACCGTGCGCAGCTTATCTGATACGTTATGACAATTTGAGATAATATTTTTTGGACTTGTTTACACCTGAGAAATGTTTACACCTGATAAAAGTGAAGCACAGCAGCCCAGTAAAAGGACTCCAGCAGCTAACTCCTCGGCTAGCTGACCCCGCTAAGTTACAGCCTTGTTTTCGGCCCAAAGTGAAGTTGCCACGGACCCAGAGACCAAACACAGCCGCTGAGCCGCTCCGTCGCTCGGCTCGTTGCACCCGGTCGACCCGCTCTAACCGGAGCTCTGCGCCGTTACACACGGTTTATCACGGCTCAATGTTTAGAAGTGAATACGTGTCGAAAAAATTGTACCTCTGTTCCAGTCCGCCATGTTGGTGAGTGACGTCACCATCAGCTGTTCCAGTTCTGTTTCGAAAGACGTGACCACGCCCCCTCCGCAACGTCACACCCTGCACGTAAACTGTTTCAGGGACGTGTTCTAGGTTTTCTCATGTTTCCCTGTGGTCCAGCATCAGTTACTGGTAAAAAATAAAATAGAATTAAAAAAAAAACATTCAAAACACAGTCGTGAGTTTTAGACAGTAAATGTCCAAATGAAGATGATAAAGGACTTTTTTTTATTCATTTCCTAAATTTATGCTACTTTATGCTACAATATAAACACATTATACAAAGAAATATGTAACAACTGAATAATCATTTATAATTTTTGAAAAAAACCTTTTATTTGACCCATTGAGATCGATATCTCGTTTGCGAGGGTGACTTGGCCAAGAAGTCAGCAACACACGTCAAGATAAATTATTACAGTACAAAAGGAAAATGATAAACTAAAATAATAATAATATTTTTAGATTAATATGAATGATGGTATCACATGTTTTGAATTTGAATTAAGGTAGAGAGCCCTTGTAAAAAACACTCACACAAGAATCAGACTACTTTGACATGGTCAAGAAGGCGTGCTGTGTGGTGTGATGACTCTGTGTGACCACTGAGTGGCAGCAAACACAAACTGTAGAGACAGGTGAGCTGATCCCAGGTAGGTTTACTCACTGCTGCTGACTGAGCCCATTCAAGCAGGAGGAGCAAGTTTAGTTCACAGACTTTTATCTCCTCCATGGCATGAGTTTATTTATTTAACCGAGAGCTGTCTCTGTTGTTATGAGTCTCACATCTGAGTTATAATATTAAGTCACTGTGTGTGCACTAGTTATAAAATACATGTCAGACATTTGTACCAGCCGTGGATCCAGATCTGTGGCCGAGTGTGTGTGTGTGTGTGTGTGTGTGTGTGTGTGTGTGTGTGTGTGTGTGTGTGTGGACGTGTGGACGTGTCCTGTCCCTAGATGAGTGTGTGTAGCTCCCATCACTGTGTGTGTGGGGTCAAACGTCACTGTAGCTCAGTGTGAAAACACTGTCATGCAGATATGAAAGTGATATCACCTTGTGTGTGTGTGTGAGTTCAGTTAATCCCTCTGCTTCTCTGTGCGCCGTAATCCACCTGTGTGTGTGTGTGTGTGTGTGTGTGTGTGCGTGTGTGTGTGTATGCAAGTCACGTGTGTGTGTGTGCCACCTGACGTCAGTCTGAATCACTGCTGCTCAAAGGGTGGGGGGAAGGGAAGTGTGTGTGAGTGTGTGTAACAAATGAAAACAACAGTTGTGAACAAGGACTGAAGTCATCGGAGCACAGGACATCACATTGTCTCTGAGTGGACCTACTGGAGGCTCAGTGGTTTCTGAGAGGGGTCGGGAAGTGGGATGTAAACTGACCTACCTGTTTTCATCCCCCAACCCCCAAACCAAAGAGAGACTCGCTTTATTGTCATAAAGGAACAAAGAAACCAGAAATATTCACATTTAAGATGGAATCAGAGAATTTGAACATTTCTTTTTCTTCTTTCCTTCCGGTTGTTTGTTTACCGAAATAGTTGACGATTAATTTAATAATTGATTATTGCTGCAGCTCTAGCATGTCTGTCTGAGCAGGAGCAGCAGCAGGTTCACTGTGGTCGGTCCACACCAGCCTGTTGGTTTAGGGTAAGTGTGGACCTGTAACAGCCGGTGTGTGTAGACCTGGTGTCAGGGCTCCAATCCCAACATTTTGCCCCTAAAATTTGAGACAGTGCAAGTCAGTGCATTTGATTTTTCATCTACTTGCAAATGTGCGACCAGTAAATTTACTGTTTTTTTGTTTTGTTGTTGGTAACACTGAAATGTGGAAGAACTTGCACTCTGTCATTACAGCTGTGTGAGGATCATGAATGAAAAGGTCAGTATTTGCCTTGCAAGTCACTTAATGGTGTGTGCGCCACTAGATATTGTGCATGTGCTCCTGAATTTATATATATGTTTTTATAGTGTAGACACAAACAATATGACAAACAAACACAAATCATACAAGACAATACAGAATAACAGGTGTGACCAACATCATGCAAGAACGAGGCTCTATGAAATGGTTGGAAACTGCTTTAATTGTTGAAGATTAGTTTGAAGAAATTGAAAGGTTCAAGTCTACTCAAATATATTTAAATGTGACAGCTTGAAAATATTGTTGGACCATGACTGATATAAACAACAACAATAATAGTAAAATGGTAGTTGAGAGAGAAAGACAAAGAAAAAGCCGGAGGAGCCACCTCTGAGTAAAAATATTAGTCTGGATCTCTGTGGTGTGTGTAGACCTGTAGATGTGGTGTGGTGTGTGTAGACCTGTAGATGTGGTGTGGTGTGTGTGTAGACCTGTAGATGTGGTGTGGTGTGTGTAGACCTGTAGATGTGGTGTGTCTCTCAGCAGGAGGAGCTGCAGCAGCGTCTCTCTCTCTCTCTCTCTGGCGCTGACTGAAGCCACAGATTGTCTAATTAGATTAAGCGAGGCTTTCCTCAGATAATCATTTAGCCAGCTCCTGTTTTTTCCTCCGATGGAGCGCTGCTGCCTGCGCCTGAGAGCCTGAGAGCTGCTGAAGGTCAAACTCAATTTCTGCAACAACAGGCGGCTTTTTTGGGGGGAGTAAAGCGCGCGGGGTCCAGGAGCGGGTCTGCAGACTCAGACCGGTGGCCGGGTTATGGGCTGTTTCTGGAGCCGTGGTGTGTGTGACGCTGCCGCTCAGAGCGATCGGACCGACGCTAACACCTGCTGCTGCTAACAGGAGGCGATGGGGGAAGTTTCTGTAAGTAAAGCTCTTCTCAGTCGCTCTGCTGCACTCATGAAGCAACAGGAGCAAACGCCTCTAAACTGTTTCTGTCCCGAGTCCACTCGTCTATCATTTGTGTAGTTCATATTACCTTGTTGCAGCAGAGTTTAGCTCTTGTGTGTTTCCTGTTGTAAATACTGTGTGTTTGTGTGGCTGGTTGTGATCAGTTATTCAGCAGCAGCAGCAAAGCTTTATTCAGCAGTTTATTTGCCGGTCCTGACTTTTGTCCCGCAGCTCTTTTCTTTTCTTTCTTTCGGCCTGAAACAGGCTGCTTCTCTTCTCTTCTCTTCTCTCGCTCAGATTAAGCCTCGGCTGACTGATTGACACAGATTACAGTTGAAGGCGCAGAGGTCACAACCTGTGAGGAACAAATATAAAGGCTTTCAGTTCACACACACACAGCAGCAGCCGGCACCAGTGCACCACACACAGTCAGATACATTCAGGCTCAGAGTGTTCGCTGGGAATCAGACGCTCCAGCGCTCGGGCTGTGGTTTGGTCCTGAGAGCAGAGTGAGCAGAAATGTGTGTCTGCTTCATATGAGTAAAGACTAGAAAACCATATGATCTACTGATGCTCAGGACACAGAGACTTTTTATTCATATTGTCTGTCGTGAAGTTTGTTCTTAGCTTCACATCATAATAATAGTAACAACTTTATTTATACAGCAGGTTCACAAAGTGCTGGACAAAACATTAGATTGAGGATAAAATATTCCTTTGTTTCCTGTTTCATTGTCCGTTGTATGACGAAACCAGGCAGTGGAGAGTGTGAAGCCTGAGTTGTTTTGGACTGATGATGAGGTTAAGTTGGGATGGTTTTTCAGAGAAGAGGTCTTTACTGTAGCTACTTTCATAGAAAGGGCCTGGAAATGAAGAGAGAATAAATTATTTGTGAGAATTCTACTTGAAACGTACAAATCTATGTAATTTGGTTTGGTTTGGTTTGGTTTGTAACTCTGCTGATTATGTTTGCTGGCTAAGTGGCCATGAGTATGAAATCTGTGTCTGGGGACCTTCACTGGTATAAGACACATACATACCATAAAATTCATCCATTCATATCAGAGACAAGTCACAAACAAGTGCCATGATAAAACCATAAGAGATGGACCGCCCAAGCAGCACAGCATGTTCACTCCTGCTGCTGCTGCCGCAGAATAAGGTTTTGTCCTGAGAGATGAAGTCTGTTCTCAGGTCAGATGACACAACAAATTCCTGTTTCCACACCAGTTCAACAGTCATCGCCACGGAGAAGCTTCAAATGCTGATTTTAGATGAAAGAAAAAGGCCATTTCACTGTCCCACCCCAACAGTCTGGGTGATACTTGAATGTGTATTTTTAATTGAGACATATCCATTAGTAACTACGTGTGATGGGATGAGATTCATTAAAGTGCATCATCAGGCAGTAACTGTCACATAAAGTTATTTATTCTTCTTGTTATTATTCCATTATTGTTTTTACTACAAGCAACTACAAGAAGTGTAATTTAACTAGAGTGATTCCTAAAGTGTGTCAGAGTCTAATTCCCCAGAACCGACACTGAGGATGTGACCTTGGTCCTGAACTCTGCCTCAACTGTTAAGTCCAGTCATGTCTCTTCCTCAGTAGTTATACCTTTGTGTTTTCTGATAATAACCTGATCCTGATCCGTCTCTTCTCTCTCCACAGTCACTGAGTCCCTGTCAGGCCGGATCTGCACCTCAGTCCCACCACTGAGCTTGTTTTCTTGGGGAAGGCCTCCGTTGAGTCCCACAGGAGAAGATGGCCAATAACTCTTTCCGTGGGTCCAAACATGGCCGACGGGCCGACACCTACCACACGGGGGAGTTCGGCTGCTCCGTCATGGATCTACGCGCGCTCATGGAGCTCCGAGGTCCGGACGCTAAGGCCAAGCTGGAGAGCTCATACACAGACGTCAACGGACTGTGTGACAGACTGAGGACGTCACCTGTCGAAGGTAAGAACCTTCAAACACTCACTGTCTGATCACAAAGTCTGTGGAAAGCAACAGGTCTGACTGTGATGCTCCAGTCTGTAGCTCAAATATTTCTATGAGATGAGTTGGTGTCACCCCGGTCTGAAATAATAGTGTTCATCTTTACTGTCACCATCCCATCCCATTACCATTCACCAGTCTATGAATTCATTTTGATTCACTGCATTTCAATGCATCACGTTCTCACTTTTCTACGTTGCCACACATGACTTTTCATAATCTTTTTATTTAACTTTAAACTTTACTTTAAACTTTAAATTTACATAAAATGAAATAGATAATATCATTTAATCCACAATGCAGCAGCTTCCTCAGAGTCTGAACACACACTCCTTTAGCTACTTAAAGGTGCGCTTGTTCATTTCTCAAAAACAAAACATAAATCTTGGCGACTTGTGCTTTAAAACCAAAATAAATCACTGTGAAGTCTCTGTATGTGAACGACATCATCACACTTGAATCAATTATTTGCATTTAAAAATCGATCATGTAGCATAACTGCATCGATTCAGAATCATCTCATTAAGAACCTTGATGCACCTCTGCAACGATTACTTTCGTCACCCCTATTATGGGATGGATGTTTTAGGCCAAGCAGCCAGTGACTCAGACCTTCCCCCCTGTGGCCTGGTCACCATCAGATCAGCAGAGGACAGATAGAGTTCAGTCTGTGCCTCGGTCTGGCTGCAGGTTGTGGTGACGGTGTGCTGGTCAAAGTCAGCTCCCACCTGCAGCCTCTGCTCTCTGTCGGCCTCGGGACAAAACACTGTGTAACACAAACAAATTTGGTGTAATAAAGGCTCAGATGTCCGGCTCCCAGCAGCTCAGAGGGATAAATGGTTCATCTGGCTCCTGGGACAGTTTCACTCATGTGAAATCGGATAAAGTTTGACTCCAAAGATGTAATTGATTTCTGTCAGCCGCAGTGAGATGAAAACTTTTGATCATACTGTAAGAAATCTAGGAACAAAACAAAAAGTGTAGAAGACAGAGCAGAGTAACAGATGTGACAGTAGGTTGTGATGAGTGAGGGTCAGGAGAGCTTCAGTGGAATGACAACTACTAACAACAAGTTGACAACAACAATTACTGGTTGATGTCAGTATCTAGACCACGCTCCTGCTCAGATAAAAGGATTTTAGCCCACATACACACGCACACAGAGTCCACCACAGTTTGTAGAAGTTGTGCTGCTGTGCACTCGTCTGCCCTTTGTCGTTTTCTTCGTGCTCATCATTAATTCATCCGTCTGTCCGTCTCCACGCTCAGTAAACAGCCTCCGTGTTGTTTACCTCTCCTGCTGACACCGAGAAGGAAAATGTCAGCAGCAGCTTGAAATCAGTGGAAAATCCATCACACTGCTTCATTTCTCTGCATCTCTGTGGGAGGTGTGTGTGTGTGTGTGTGTGTAGGTCCATTAACTTCCAGTGTAATCCCACTCACCTGAGTTTCATTCTCAGACAAACACAAAGAGAAGCGTCGTCGCATTAAGTCAAAAAGCTGCTGAGACGGAGCCAGTCAGCTGCTGCCCGAGTCCAGAGGGAGCTGAGCCAGTCCTGACACGTCTGACGCTGCACGCTGCTGCACACACACACACACACACACACACACACACACACACACAGAGCAGCCACAGTAAAAACCACATGTCAAAAGTCATGTTCAAATTACTGGAATTAGTAGATAGATAGATAAATAAATACTGCACCGCTGCACCGTTTACCTCTGGAGTGGGTCATTCTAAATACATGTGCATTAATCTAACTGCTTTTTCAGTCAATTTAATATAAACATGAATATTTTTACAGTTTGGTTTTACAGTTTTACAGCAGCTTGGTTAATTAAAACTGAAACATTTCCAAATGAATCAATGAGGAATCGAACTGGGACCTTGTCAAACGGAATCAAACCAATTGAGTAAATAAGAAGCGATACTCAGCCCTGGTCTGGTCATGATCATATGTTCCACACAACTTGTTCATTTACTAAAGAAGAGAAGGAGGTGCAGCTCCGTGGTCAGTGTTCCTAAAAACACTCCCCATGCTGAGCTAATACACTTTAGATCACACACTGTCAGGCAGAGTGCTACAGACTGAACATGAAGTCTTCTTCCACCAGGTCCATGTGCACACAGAGCTCACACACGTTTCATCCTCTGAACGGAAATGAAAAATAAAATAAAAACTCTTTGTGAACGTATTAACATTCAGGACACAACAGCTCATTTCTGCTCCGGGCGGGTTCGTCCAGGAAAAACTGAATCTGTGGCCTTTTAGTAATAATTAACTCAATTTATTCTCTCTAGTCTCTGACAGGAGGTGCACACACACACACACAAAAACACAAACATACACACAGTGAGCAAACAGCCTCAGTAAATTCATTTCCAGGCTAAAAGCAGATGTATTCTATACTCACAAACATGTAATGATGCTCACTGATGTGATTTGATGAAGCTGATGGCTCATTCTCCGTCTGGTGGCTCCTCATCGCTGTCGACCTGATGGAGCAGGAACGGAGCCTGTTAAAGTTTCCTCCTGGTGACCAACTATGAAACTATGGAACAGCCTAAAGAATGAATTAAAGCAATGTCCAAACATGAAGTTCAAAAACATAACTCTGGAGAGGGAAGATGGCGTTCAAACCAAAACTAAACACTTTTTAAAATGTATTTATTAATTTTTCTGTGTGATATCTAAATGAAAAGGAAACGGCTCGCATCAATTCTCAGTCCATTTATTCTACAGTATGTGATATCTTAAAATGGAATGAAGGGCAATTAAGGAAGTGAGACAAGTGATCAATTGATTTATGATTTGTGCAAAACAGGGGTTGGGATTCAATAAGCACAGCTTCCTCTGTTGTTCGTCATCTTGTTTATGTAATTGACATATGGAGGAACAAACTAAAAATTGTGCCTTATTTTGTTTTACATGTTCAAATTAAAAATTAAAAAAGAAAAGAAAAAGCTAAGTAATAAAAAGGAAGTTCCCTCTGAACTGGAACATCACAGAGTTGATAGTGAACGATGAAGGACGTGAGTGTCAGTGTTTTTCTTTACTTCAGGCCTGTTTTTTCAAACCCATACTCAAACCCCCAATAAACAGCAACTTTATAATGTAAATGTGAATTATTTTACGAAACTGTACATGCACAAAGGTCTGTGATGCCAAATTAGGTTCAATATAATCTGATTATTGAACTCAAATCCCTCTAGAAAGTTTGATCCTCATTATTCCTCATATTGCCAGGAATAACAATTATTAAGCCACTCATGGTTCAACAAAATGTTGTATTTGATATAAATCCAGTTGAACGTGTTGACTGATGATGTCGTCTGTGTGTCTCCCGCTGCAGGTTTAGACGGAAATCTAGAAGATATTGCCAGACGGAAAAAGGAGTTTGGACAGAACATAATTCCTCCTAAAAAGCCAAAAACCCTTTTGCAGTTAGTGTGGGAAGCCCTGCAGGATGTGACGCTCATCATCCTGGAAGTGGCAGCCATCGTTTCTCTAGGCCTTTCTTTCTACCATCCGCCAGATGCAGAGAGACAGCGTGAGTTCATGTCTTCAGATAAGTTTCTGTCTCTACATGTAATAATGAACCTGTGTTTTCCGTCATATCAGGTGCAGATGTGTGTTATGTGTTTGAACGTGATCACGACGCTGCTTCCTCTCTGCTCAGACTGTGGCAGCGCGGCCGGTGGCATTGAGGAGGAGGGCGAGGGGGACACGGGCTGGATCGAGGGCGCTGCCATCCTGCTGTCGGTGGTGGTCGTGGTCCTGGTGACGGCCTTCAACGACTGGAGCAAAGAGAAGCAGTTCCGCGGCCTCCAGAGCCGCATCGAGCAGGAGCAGAAGTTCACCGTGGTGCGAGGGGGGCAGGTGACCCAGGTCAACGTGTCAGAGATGGTGGTTGGAGACATCGCGCAGGTTAAATACGGTGAGGGAGCGGAGAGCGCGTGCAGGTCACTGATCAGATGCAGGTCCTGATTTAAAGAGTTCTCCACCTGCAGGTTTCAGTGAAGCTCGGACAAGTCAAGGCAGCAAACCTGGTTGTATATGATGTTGGATACAGATCTCATTTACAAAGCTGGTGTGAACAGGATGTAGATGTTGATAATAATAATGATATTCCTGTCATATCATCACAGGGAGTGTTGTTGTGCCTTTGGTGTTGTTAATACTTTACAGATCAATGATTATGTGCAAAACAAGAACAACAATGACAATAGAATATAAGAAGAGAGAGAAAGAATATTTAAAAACAGTATGTAAAACAAAATAAACAATCCGAGGATGATGGAGTATTAGTACTAAGCCAAATCAAATGCTATGGAGAAGAGATGGGTTTTGTTTTGTTGTGAAGACATTAATGGAGGCAAATGATTAACCAGCAGCTGAAAATGTTGGTGCTTTAAAAACAAATAAAAGTATCTTAAAATCAATCCTAAAACACACAGCGGTTCATGTTCTCTGATGATATCAAGCTCTGATCGTGTGCCTCCTGTCCACAGCTGTCAACATACCATAATAACCTGTCCTCATCACAGCGTTCCTCTGTGTGTTCCAGGCGACCTCCTCCCTGCCGACGGCGTCCTGATCCAGAGCAACGATCTGAAGATCGACGAGAGCTCGCTGACCGGGGAGTCGGATCACGTCAAGAAGAGCGTCACTGACGACCCCATGATGCTGTCAGGTACATCACATCATATGACATCATCACATCATCTCATCACCACATCACATCACACATCATCAATGAAGAATCAACAGAGATGTTGTGAGGATGAAACGAGCGGTGATGTTTGATCCTTGGGGCGTTTTGACCAATGCATGTGACAGATTTATGTCTTTAAGACACCTCGGAATTATTTGTGGAAAATAATTTATGGAAAAGGCAGAACAGGGCTCCAGAGTGCAACCAAAATCCAACTAATACTTTTTCTAGGTAGCACTAGTGCACCTGATGCCCGGGTAAAAACATAAATTTATTGTGCATAATCTCTCTGTTTGACCAAACTGTTGTCGTTGTTTCATGTGTGACTTCCTGCCTGGCTTCACGCAATCGCTCGATGCAGGTGTTCAACAAATCAATACTTCCGGATTGAAGTAGTTAAATATGCAAGAAAGACCAATTCACCTGTATCAAATATTGTGAATAGGCCTAGAACAACTTGTTGCTTGTGTCTGTTGATTTAAAAAAGTTGAAATATTTCCATGTATGACCCATACTGAGTCACATTAGAAGTCAGCTTAAAGTCAAAGGAAAAATATTCAGGGCGTTTTTACTGTTCTCAAATGTAAAAGTGCGTCACATTGGAGACTCAACATTATTTAAGGGTTAAAAAACATATTATTTAAACATTTTCATTGTGCCCCTAAAGTAGGAACTAACAAATATTAGTGTAGAGCCCTGTATAAGCAGTGTTCAGTTTTTTATGTTATAGACTAGGGATGGGCATGATTAATCGTTGATCGATTACTGATCATTAAGAATTTTATCGAGCACGGAAATTTTTTGAAATAATTCATAAATATGACGAGACGCGCTTGTGCTGCGGACTCGTTGCAACAGAGACGTGAGCTGCGACACCGCGGCTCCGCCCGCTCTGATCAGCAGGTTTGGTTTTCAGCAGCGGTGTGGAAGGAGCCTCCACTCTCTCTGTAAGTTACAAGCTACAAGTCATTTATCTAACGTTATAATTAGTCCGAAGATGTTTGACGACGGTTAAAAACTTAAGGGAGGCCTAAATATCCTGCAGAGTTTCTTTCTCTTTTCTGTGCTGATCAGCTGATCAGAGCGCCGCTTCGCGGTGTGTTGGCTAGAAATAATAGCCTTTCACATTTTGAAAGTGCTTGTGATTTTTTTTCGTACAAATGCAGCCAAACACGAGGCTGAAGAGAGAGACAGAGTTTTTAATTATGAATATGAATATTAATATTAACGATTAAATCGATAATTGATCGTTAATTTTCCCGACGATCGATGAAAAAGATTTCTTCAAATGCCCATCCCTATTATAGACCCTTTATCAAAGGAAATTTAGGTTCTCAGGAAAATCGCCGATTATCAATTAACCATTGATCGATTGGTGGTCAACCAACTAATGATGAATGAATTAGGCCTAATTGATAATTTGCTTCCCTACTCACAACCCAAAGTGACACCATAGCGGCGTGCATTTATTGGGACACAAAAATTTGGGTGCAACTAATGCAAAAAGTTAGTCTGGAGCCCTGCAGAACACGTCTCCTTTACTGTAACACAACATGATGCTGGATGAAGCTCCTGACTCCTCTTGATGACTGGCTCGTCGATCTGTGCTCTCACACCATCAACAAAGCAGTCACACCTTCTCCAAGATAACTAATGTCCAGCATGGAGAAACACACACACACACACACACACACACACACACACACACACACACACACACACACACACACACACACACACATGCTCTCTTCAGAATGTGTCAGGATAAGAAGCATCCAACCAGACAGAAGAATCCAAAAACATCAGGCAAAATACAGAACCAGAAACTAAAGCACAGGTCAAAACACACACAACACAACTCAGTGTGTGATGTTTACCTGTACATGTGTGTGTCCGTCTCTCTCTGGGTCCAAGTGGCTGCACCACAACTGGTTGTAACTCCTACAAACCTACAAAGCTGTCTGAAACTGGATCATCATATTTCCTTAGATTGTTTTAAAAACTTATTATCAAATGTTCTACAACCTGTATGTAACTGTGGATCATGACCTGATGAAATTGTTTTTTGAATCATTGTGTTTTTGTAATCAGGGCGTCATTGAAAAAGAGAGCTCGCTCTCAATTGACCTTCCCTGAATAAATGAAAATGAAATGAAACTCTCTCTGGCACACACACTCAGGTACCCATGTGATGGAGGGCTCTGGCAAGATGGTGGTCACGGCCGTGGGCGTGAACTCTCAGACCGGCATCATCTTCACACTGCTCGGCGCCGGCGAGGACACTGACGGAGACGGAGAGGACAAAGAGAAAAAGAAGAAGAAGAAAGAGGAGAAGAAAAAGAAGAGTAAGTACACTGTGTGTGTGGCTGTTAACCCTCCTGATTGGTCGGCCATGGGTGGAACTTTTCTCTCTTTTACCTGATGCACTTGAGTGAGAGACTTTTACCTGTAAAGTTTTACTGAGGCTTGATTCTGTTCATCGAACTAACTCATGCTTTGTCTTTCACAGGTAAAAAAGACGAGAAAGAAAAGAAAGGTGAGCAGCAGCTGGTCACGGCTTCAGTACTGTGAGTTACTGTGTGTGTGTGTGTGTGTGTGTGTACGTGCAGCGGCCTGGAGAGCAGGCCGTCACTGGGAGACGAGTTGTGTGAGGAATTGGTGGCAGATATGTATCCCAGCATGCATCTCACATCAATCAGCGAGTCAGCGAGTAGCGATGTATCAGTCAGACACACTGGACCATAGCAGCTGGTCTTGGCTACGTAGCCAGTAATATATACACATACCGTATCTGACCAAATAGTGGCCTGCGTGCAAACACACGCCTGTGCTCTAAGAGCCGCCAGGGGTCCGACGTCATTCAGCATATTGAATTAAACGCCGGGGCGATTAATTACACTGCTATTTGTATCTGTGATATTGAAGCAATCAGGGCTTCAGGATGCAATGAAGCAGCCAGAGTCTAGCCAGGCTAGCGCCGCCTACTGGTTCCGGCAAATTTCATTTGCCTCAATCACATAGTCAGGGAATATCTGGACCAATCAGCGAACAGATGGGTTGAAGCATTCAGGAGCTTCAGGATGCACACGTGACCACCAAGCAAGCGATTAGTTGAAGCAAAGTCCTCCCGGAAGCAAACGAATCCCTATGGCTCGTGTTCAGACGCTATATGAAATGTAATGAAATAAGCGGCTGATGCATCAGGCTAGCCAGAGTCCTGAGCACAGGGGAACTGTAGCCTCGCCCAGTTGGACATGGAACACACCTGACGGTGCTACACCTCCCCAACACAACCACAGAGCATTAGCCAATCACAGCATGCTACAGTATCGTGTCGGCATCATTCATGACACTGCACTGTTGCTCACCATAATCAGGGTTCTCACTGGAACCTGGAAAAAGGTTAACCGTGTTAACTGTGGAAAACAACACTTCTCCATAGCATGAACAATTGGGATGGATTAGTGTATGGCTTAATATAACATGTCTGTCAGACTGTCCCGGAAAATGATTTGAAGAAACGAGTGTGAACCCTGCATATGCTTGGTCCAGTTGTGTTCCAGTGTGTAACACAGTTGTGTAGTGTACAGTGTTGTGTTCCACTGCTCCTAGGTGACCTCCTTGTTCTTTGTAAATAATGGTCTGGTGCATTGATACACAACTATGATGGTTTTAGACACACTATGGTTGTCAGTGATGATGATGATGATGATGATGATGATGATGATGATGATGATGATGATGTGTCTTCAGAGCAGCAACACGTCGTTGCTGCTCAGTGTTGCTACAGAGGAGTCGGGTCGTACCGACCTCCTGTTCCTCCACACGCTTCAACCTGAAGGTGGATGAACAGATTTGTCATATTACCCATGGTTGCCATGGTAACGATGCTCTCATGTCTGTTCTGGTCACCTGGACGTGTCTGTGACTGTGTGTTGAGCTGATAGTCGAGCTGGGACTGAACTTCTATATATAATGAATTTTTGTTTGTTTTTTCTTGGGGAGTCAAACCCACAAACAGCACAATAATAAGATGTTAAATAATACTAGTTTTTCCCTTTTTTTAGTGCAGGTTTAAGATGTTGACAGTTAATGAAGGCTCCTTTACAAACATATCATGAACAACCCGACATGTGCAATTTCAACAACATTAAGCCTCGTCTCCTGTGTGATTCTCACACTTGGATTGGATTGGAGCCTCTGGGGACCGGTTATGGCCCGTGGGCCACGTGTTTGACCCCCTGCTCTGGTGTGTTTTGAACCGTTCCTGCTGTGGTTCTGATCAGACCGGTCAAAGATCAGGAGGTCAGGCCTCAGGTCAGTCAGACCGCTGGTTCTCCTCCGGTCAGCTCGTTTGTCCCCGTCCACACTCGAGTCTCCCCTGCTCCTTGTGGTCTCCGTGGTCCCACATGGAGCCGTGTGTGTGTGTGTGTGTGTGTGTGTCCTGTGGTCTAAGCAGCAGCAGCAGGTGCTCCTGACTCGGTTGATGGTGATTAGGACCAAGCAGATTATCTTCCTTAAGCTCGGCAGCTGCTTTCTTCTCCTGCCTGCTGCTGCTGCTGCCTGCTCACTAATAACCTCATTACTGAGCTGGGATCAGCACGCTCACACACACACACACAAACACACACACACACACACACACACACCCCTGCAGATACCCTCACTCTGTCACAGAGCTAAAGTGTCACTCTGCTCTGCTGTAACTGTGGTGATCCAGAGGAAGCAGAGATGACACGGTGGAGCCGGTTGGTCTGAAGTGAACCCCCAGGCCCTGCCCCTCACCGTACTGACTGTCCACTCTCTTAAAGGGATACTTCACCCAAAATCGATAATTCACCAATCATCTACTCACCGTCATGCCAAGGAAGGGTTTGCAGAACTTTCTGAATCATCAAAACGCTTTAGGAGTTCCGGGGGGGGTTGGCAACGGATTTCCATATAATGGCGGCAGATAGAGTTCACTTTGGAATTGTTCAAAACACATACTGTGAAACATCCAGATACCTCCATACTGCTCATCCGTACTGACCCAAGTGTCCTGATCCCGCCACATGAAAAAGATGTTTGGAAAAAAATGATTTGATCTGTTTTTATCCTTGTTGTAGGAGCAGCTCCCAGTGGCTGTTGATGTTTGTGACCATGTGCAAGATTTGCTGTGAGATGAAAACATGAAAACACATCAAATTATTTTTTTTACAAACGACTTGTGGTGGCGTCAGGTCACTTGGGTCAGTACAGACGAGCAGTGTGGAGGTATCTGGATGTTTCATATTGTGTGTTTTGGACAATTCAAAAGTGAACTCTATCCACCGCCATTATATGAAAACCCGTTGCCAGTCAGACCCCCCCTGGATCTCCTACAGAGTTTTGATGACTCTGAAAGTTCTCCAAACCCTTCCTTGGTATGACGGTGAGTAGGTGAGTGGTGAATTATTGATTTTGGGTGAAGTATAATATAGTATAGTATATATATTTGTTCTCTGAAGTGTAGCTTTAACACACACAGAGTAATGAGTAACCGTCCAGATGACAAACTGTCGCCTTAGTTGTTGATATCGTTGAAAGAAGGCTTATTTGTATAACCCGTTTTTACAAACAGTTTCTCTCAAAGGGCTTCACACGGCATCACAACAACATCCTCTGTCCTCACATCGACTGAGTAAAAACTCCATAGAAAACCCTTTTAACAGGGAAAATGGACCAATCACAGCGCTTCATGCTAATGGTCACATTCAGGTTCAGATGACTTTCTTCGTACCCATAGGTATTTGTCCTGCAAAATAAACCAATAAACACACAGGTTTCCTTCAGCACAAATGATCATGAGAATAAAATGAGTTTAAAAACTCACATAGTTAGCTACAATAAGTATCTGCTTATTTATAAACAAATAAATAAATAAATAAGCACTCTTAACAGCTGACTGTCATGTATTAAATGTTGGGGGATCTTTTTTAAGCCAGTCCAGGGTTATTGCTTCCCTAGCTGCTGTTACTGTATAAGCAGTAGACGTGTCTTTTTATTGCTCATGTCTTCTTCAGGGCTTCAGGTCCTAAAACTATTTCTTCAAACTTTGTTTTAAAATGACTTTAGGGCTATAAAATGTTATTAACTGCAACCTGGATGCTTCACCGACCTGCTGTGTTTCTCTGTAGGGAAAAAAGATGTGGAGATGGAGCCGCTCAACGACGACGACCAGAAGAAGGCCAGAAACCTACCGAAGAAGGAGAAGTCGGTGCTCCAGGGGAAACTGACCAAGCTGGCTGTGCAGATCGGCAAAGCAGGTACCACACCATGTTGTCCATGACACCTGGAGGAGGTGCAAGGCATGCTGGGAGAGAGAGGCTGTGTTGACTGATTATTGACTGTTGGCCAACATTATGTATTGTTTCATATTTATATATTTATACCTGTTAGGTAGAGCAGAGCTGGAGGTGGAGTAGAGGAGACGTGACGACTAAAGAGCCAATGTTGTTATCAACAGGTGTTTATTTATTTACCAGAGTGATGCCAACGTTAATGTGCCAGGATGCTCCTCACCTGCACAGGCTTAAACAGTCAACAGGCCTCATCCAGTCTTAAAGAGCTCCTTGTGGCCTATTACCCCACTAGAACACTGCACCCGCACTCTGAGGCTCCTCGTCTCCAACACAGGAACAGGAGACGTTGTGAGTCAGACTCGCCCGTCTCTGTGTTGAAGATCAAGCTCAAAATTAATCCTGCACGATATCAGCAAAATGTCTGATGCACCGACAGTGTTCAATGTTGCGCTGACGATACGACTTGTGATAAACCATCCAATATTCTGTTTCTTTCTGAACTCGACTCAGCACGCTGTAGTACATCCACTATGTCACGTCTAGCAGTGGAGCTCAGGTTACAGGTGTGAAGTGTGTGAGTGTGAAGACGTGGCGCCTGTAAATAAAACTAACTCATCGCATTTCAGGAAACTTTCTGCAACGTGTTCATCTGCATGATGACATCACGATGATGATGGAAATAAGATTAATCGTCAGCCCTACTCAAAACTTCCTTTAAAACGTTGTTTCTCTCTGGTCCAGGGGTCTCCAACCTTTTCTCCTCTGAGAACTACTTTCACAAAGTGAAAATGGCAGAGAGCTGCTCATATTTTATAACATTCATTCTACAGCGGAGCTACATGGGAAACAGCTGGACAGGGAAACCGGGATTTGACACAACACCGGACCCTTGGGTCACTGCAAAGAGTCCAGAACAGTCCAGACCTGCTCTCTTTACGTTTCATCCAGCTGTGACCCAGAAACTCTGGTTCAGTCCTTCTTGACAGACTGTTTACATCTGTAAACTAAGCTCTCTACCTGTGTGTGTGTGTGTGTGTGTGTGTGTGTGTGTCTCCAGGTCTGTTCATGTCCGTCATCACCGTCATCATCCTCTTCGCTCGCTTCCTGATCGACACCTTTGGGATTCAGGGCGTGGTCTGGTCCAACGAGTGCGCTCCCATCTACGTCCAGTTCCTGGTCAAGTTCTTCATCATCGGTGTGACGGTGCTGGTGGTGGCCGTGCCTGAAGGTCTCCCTCTGGCCGTCACTATCTCTCTGGCTTATTCAGTCAAGGTCTGTTTGTTTTCAGCACCTGTTTAATGTGTTATGTAGAATTAAAGTGTCATTTTATCATTTTAATGTTATTTTCAGCATTCAACACTTTTCGTACTTTAGTTGTTGAGCTTCACCCATTCATCAAACAGACCTAAAGCTGTGACTGTAGTGAATCAAACTGACCCTGCTCTCCTCTTGTACCAGAAAATGATGAAGGACAACAACCTGGTGCGCCACCTGGACGCCTGCGAGACGATGGGCAACGCCACAGCCATCTGCTCGGACAAGACGGGCACGCTCACCATGAACCGCATGACGGTGGTGCAGGCCTACGTGGCCGGGTCCTACTACAAAACGGTGCCGGACCCGGGCAAGATCCCCGCCGGCCTCTTGGACCTGCTCATCATGGGCATCGGGGTCAACTGCGCCTACACCACAAAGATTATGGTGAGCCGTAAAAATAGCCGTCCATTCAGGCGACGCTGGAGAGCTGCCAGGAGTCGTCTGGACAGCACACAGGAAACAAACAAGAGCTGATTAAGTCCCAGCAAGTTGTTTTTTATCACCTTCCTTTCTGTCAGACCCTCTCTTACTGACACTTTCCCAATTATCACAGCTCATTCAGTGGTTTGGTGGCTGCAGAAAGCAGGAACGGGTTTGAACAGGTCGGTCAGGGTAGAGCACTGTCAATGAAAACACAAAGCAACGTTAACACGTTTTATTCCGCGTCTAGACAAGTGTTTTTGGGGAAATCTGTGCGCATACGGTGACGCAAGAGTTTGTGGAGTTTTGTGCAAACGGTTGGAAAGTACAGATTGAGAACTCTCTCCCAGTTTTTGTTTGACGTTGACAGACCATGGAAAATTGGAGATTTTTTTTTTTTTTTTGTATATTTTTGGGCTTTTCATGCCTTTATTTGATAGGACAGTATAGAGTGTGACAGGAAATGGGAGGCAGAATTGGGGGGAATGACACGCAGAATAGGGCCGTCCGACGCAGGACTCAAACGGGGGCCGTCTGCAGCGAGGACTATAGCCTCTACACATGGGGTGGGTGCTCTACCAACTGAGCTAAACACCGCCCCTAAAATTGGAGATATTATAGTGTTCATTTAATATTACAACAATATTTATAGTGTTCAAAGTGGGATGAGACGTCAGATTTTCTTCGCTTGATATATTTGTCATTTTACAAAACAGAAAAAAGTGGTGCAACCAGCTGATATTACTCTGCGTGATTGTTGTTTATTTTTGGGCCCAATATGTAAATAAAGTTGGTTAAAGTGAGAAAATAATGATGAGATCATATACAGTAAGAGGAAAAAAAAGACACCAAACATGGGTATAGTGAATATTTTTGTGGTAAATAAAGATTCAATTTTAATTTTGATTTCGGTTCTTCTGCAAGTGGTGATGGGCTGATGGCGGTTAATAAAGTAAGTTATATTCGAATAAAGGTCAAATTAAAAGGTTCAGACGTCTGAGGGTTCAAACCAGTGCTTGTTGACGTTATAAACTCATCGTCCTCTCCTCTGTCTCCTGCAGCCTCCGGAGAAGGAGGGCGGGCTTCCTCGTCAGGTCGGGAACAAAACGGAATGTGCCTTACTGGGCTTCGCCCGCGACCTGCACCGAGACTACCAGAGCATCCGCAACGAAATCCCAGAGGAGAAACTGTTCAAGGTCTACACCTTCAACTCTGCCAGGAAGTCCATGAGCACCGTGCTGAAGAACTACGACGGCAGCTACCGCATGTTCAGCAAGGGCGCCTCCGAGATCCTGCTCAAGAAGTAAGTCCACTGTCGCACCGGCGGCAGCCGCGCGCTCGCTCAGACCGCGGTCACGTGACTCTGTCTCTGGTTCCAGGTGCTGTAAGATCCTGACGACCGGCGGCGAACCCAAAGACCTGAAACCTCGCGACCGAGACCACCTGGTGAAGAAGGTGATCGAGCCGATGGCGTCGGAGGGGCTCCGGACCATCTGCCTCGCCTACAGAGACTTCCCCCTCGCCGACGGGGAGCCGGACTGGGAGGACGAGGGATACATCCTCTCCGGTCTCACCTGCATCGCCGTGGTCGGCATCGAGGACCCCGTCCGCCCTGAGGTAAACACGCCGTCCCTCACATGACACAGTCCGGTCTGACTAGGAGGTCAGGTACCATATTTATTTATTTATTGGTTTATTTCATAGGGACAGTGCACCACTAATCAACAGTGTCAAAAAGAAACTGAAGTGGGCCGGAGTTAGCCAACAGGGCTAATTTTCATCCGTTGTCCCTAGCCAGATGTAAAGAAGGCAACCTAAAAAAAATATGATGTCACACTGGACCCCGGAGCGTTCACGCCCTCGGTGCCGAGACTAACTTTATTGACACCAGAGCCGTAGCAGGACAGAGAGCAGAGAACCTGTCTGACCAATAACTGAACCACATTTGTTGCCGCTTGACTTTTGTTTTCGGACGGTTTTAGTTTGGCCTTTGTGAGCGTAAATGGGACCAGTTTGTGTTGATTGATGTCAGAGAAGAGACGTTCAGGTGTGAACCTGTGAGGAGCTGCAGCTTTAACACACACGTCTCTTTATCTGTTTTTCTCCTCTGTTCTCATCAGGTGCCAGACGCCATTAAGAAGTGCCAGCGGGCCGGGATCACCGTCCGCATGGTTACCGGGGACAACATCAACACTGCCCGGGCCATCGCCCTCAAATGCGGCATCCTGCATCCTGGAGACGACTTCCTGTGTCTGGAGGGGAAAGAGTTCAACCGGCTGATCAGAAACGAGCTGGGAGAAGTCAGAGCCGCACACACACACACACACACACGCACACACGCACACACACACACAGGTTGAAACTCAGTGAAAATGTTTCCGGTGAAAACTTGATGGTTCTTCTTTCCTTCTCTCTGCAGATCAAGCAGGAGCGCATCGATATGATCTGGCCGAGGCTGAGAGTCCTCGCCAGGTCCTCACCAACCGACAAACACACACTGGTCAAAGGTCAGACACACTTTAACATTAGGATCAGTAGGAAATAAACCTGTGAATGTGAGTTTATGACAAAGATAGAAAATAAAAACACAAATAAAAGTGATGAACAGCAGAGAAAATGACGAGTGTGTGTGTGTGTGTCGTGCTCTCAGGTATCATCGACAGCACCGTGCTGGAGCAGAGGCAGGTTGTCGCGGTTACCGGTGATGGAACAAATGACGGACCCGCCCTCAAGAAAGCCGACGTCGGCTTCGCCATGGTAACGACCGTCACCAAACCGCTCCCTGCGGTCGACTCCACAGTTCTCACAACATGAAGCGTAAACGTGAACATGTTCACAGAGGCTGATGTTGAAACACATGTGCTAACTGAGTATTAGGAACAGATTGAAAAAAACATTCATTAACTTTGAGAATAAAGTCTTAATTTTATGATAAAAAAGCAGCGATTTCCTCCAAGTCGACCTGGTTCTTTCTGAGGAACAGATGCATTGTCTTGCATATTCTTTTCAAAGTCCTGCTACTGATGACAACGTGGTGCTGATGAGCCAAAAGATTCAGTACAACTTACATACAAGCCTTATTTTAACAGCTTTCTTCCTCTAAAACAACAGCTGAAAATATTATGACTTTATTCTCGTAATATTATGACTTTTTTCTCATAGTAATTTGATTGATTTGAATTAAATTTGAAATATTGCCACAAGTTAACTGCGTGCTCCGTCTCACAGTTCATCCAGGAAGTTAAAGCTCAGTGATTGATTCTTCTATCATTTCAGATTATTATTTTATTGATTGCATTCTGATTAATTCAGTCATTAAGTCAAACTCCAGCTCAGGATGTCCAAAGATCCTTAATTTAGGATGATCGGCACTCTTTTTTATTTATACACCTCTGTACGTGTCGAGCCGAATCGCGCTGAGCGGGGGGGGGCGGTAGGAGTCAGGTCAAATATTTATATGTGATTAATTGCGATTAATTAATTACAAAGTGTCTAATTAATTAGATTAATTTTTTTAATCGAGTCCCGGCCCTAATTATTATTTCATTGATTGCATTCTGATTAATTCAGTTGACAAGTCAAACTCCAGCTCAGGATGAAGTTTAGCGCCGGTTTATTTAAACCAACGTACAAACTTGTGTCGTGCAGGGCATCGCGGGGACGGACGTGGCCAAGGAGGCGTCCGACATCATCCTGACCGACGACAACTTCACCAGCATCGTGAAGGCGGTGATGTGGGGCCGCAACGTCTACGACAGCATCTCCAAGTTCCTGCAGTTCCAGCTCACCGTCAACGTGGTCGCCGTCACCGTAGCCTTCACCGGCGCCTGCATCACGCAGGTCAGAGCCCAGAGACGCTGCCTGGCGCCTGATAGGTTGATGTTTGATAACAGTGATGAATCTGTCAGAGTTTATTTATTAGCCATTACTTCACTATATGAGTCATGGATATTCCTCCTGTGGTCTATACAATTACAAATATATTAAAAACATAAGTAAAAACTAAACTCCAAACTAAAACCACACTACAATTATCCAGATATAGAAAGAAATAGTTAAACTGTTTAAAGATTTGCAGATAAAACAAACAAAGCAAAAAAATTAACAGAAAATAAACCAAACAGGAGATTTAAATCATGAGGGAGTTTGTGTTTCCAGACCAACAGGTTTTTTTTTACATAAATGAAAACCAGGTGGAAAAGGTGAAGCTCTTTATTTCTCTGCACCAATCAGAGTTCAGAAACAGCTAGTTCTGACATAGAGCCAACTGAAGGTCTGAACCTGGAGCCCTCACAAAATGCACACACAGGCATACAGTACAGTAGGTGAGTGAGTCAGGCCCCCTGGTGGACTGAGACAGAACTGCATATGGGCCGACAAATCAGTTACTGAGAGTTGAGTACAGTTTTGGTGAAAGGACAAGGGCTGATCATAAAGAATTAAAATCTAAACAATGTTTTGAATGAAACGATCTTCAAAGTCGAGTTCTGACGATGAGGTCACATCGTACACTCATCAAACATGAACTTTACATTATTTACAGAGTTGTCATTATTTGTAGGTTACTATGTCATTAATTTATTTAATAACAATCAGATTGTGTGTGTGAGTGGAAGAGAAAACCAGCAGGAGGTTTTTTTATTCTATGTGTAACTTCATGTTGACGAGGCCGTGTGTGTGTGTGTGTGTGTGTGTGTCCAGGACTCTCCCCTGAAGGCGGTGCAGATGTTGTGGGTCAACCTCATCATGGACACGCTGGCGTCTCTGGCTCTGGCCACCGAGCCTCCCACCGAGTCTCTGCTGCTGCGGAGTCCGTACGGCCGCAACAAGCCACTCATCTCCCGCACCATGATGAAGAACATCCTGGGCCACGCCGTCTACCAGCTGACCGTCATCTTCACGCTGCTCTTCGCTGGTCAGTGAACGCACCGTAGTGTCAGAGGAGGTTTATAGAACGAATCGCCTCGTTGTTTACAACTACCTCCAGGTAGAAAACCAGCATGAGAACAATAGTGACGGACGAGAGTTTCTCTATATCTCATTTTTCATGTCACTATATCACCGTTTAGACTAATCTGATGTTTGTAAAGTTTATAAAACCAATGACTGGACAAACATTACTATTTATTCTCTCCAGCGGATATCTGAGTTACAACATGACTGAGCTAACTGGAGTAGTTTTAACAGCTGACGTCTTGCTGTTAGCTTAGCTACTGTGTTAGCTTAGCTGCTGCCGTTAGCTGTCCCTGTCAGCTGCAGCCACTGATGCTTTCTAGACACTGTGATTCCCCCAAACTGAATGAATACCGCACACAGCAACACAAAACACACAGGCAGAAATAGTAATCTTTCTTCAATCATTTCAGATTTGTCGAAGCGGTGACAGGGCGTGAAAAATATGATAAACAGCGTAGCCAAACTCTTGTTCGTAATGACGTTCTGGTTTTCTGTACGATTCCCTCTATTCCACGTCATTAGTACGTCGATGATTTCTGCAGCTCCTCAGTGACCTCTGCCCCCCTCCCCCTCTCCCTCCGTCTCGCAGGCGAAACCCTGTTCAACATCGACTGCGGCAGGAACGCCCCGCTCCACGCCCCGCCCTCCGAGCACTACACCATCATCTTCAACACCTTCGTCCTCATGCAGATCTTCAACGAGTTCAACGCCCGCAAGATCCACGGGGAGCGGAACGTGTTCGCCGGCATGTTCAGGAACCCCATCTTCTGCACCATCGTCGTGAGCACCTTCATCCTACAGGTAGGAGACGTCAGCGCTCACATCCAGCAACCGACCGACCCCCGTGTGTGTGTGTGTGTGTGTGACATCCTGACTCCTCCTCCTCCTGCAGATCCTCATCGTGCAGTTTGGTGGGAAACCCTTCAGCTCTGTGAGTCTGTCCATCGACAAGTGGCTGTGGTGCATCTTACTGGGGTTCGGGAGTCTCCTCTGGGGTCAGGTACGTCACCTCTCATTGGTTTTTTACTTTTCAAACATATTTTTATTAGTTTTCATTAAAGGCAGAAACAAACATACCGCAGATTTGTACGGAAGAGCGTTAGGGTTAGAACAGAATCTTAATTCTCAGAATTTTAAAATAAATAAATGAATGAAAAATCTCCATTGTTGGCCCTAATGCTCTTCTGTAGATAAATAAACAGAAGAAACGAAAAAACCGAAAAAGTAAAGAGAAGAGAAAAAATAAAGAAAAAGGCAGTTTCACAAGAAAAAATAGTCAACTTTGAGTTGGGATCAAAGGAGAAAATAAATAAATAAATTTTCTTTGTTGCAAACTCCTGAAGGGTCAGAAAAGAAATCAACACAAAGTGAGATAAACAGATGGATAAATAAATATGTTATTACTGAAATAAAAGTAGAATAAGAACAGAATCAAATTAGATAAAAACAGAATAAGAATAAATAAAAGTGGAGAAGCATCAACCTTCTCACCAACAGAGCGACACATTTTGTTATTTGAAGTTTTGTTCCGATCAGATTCTCCTTGTTGACCTCCACCAGCCCAGGACGTCTGATAGAGTTTCATGGACCTTATTTTGATAGTACAGGAACAGGAAGTGCTGCTGCTGTTGTGTCTCACTGTGCTGTGGTGTGTCCCCCCCCCAGGTAGTGTCCAGCATCCCCACCAACTGGCTGAGGTTCCTGAAGACGGCGGGTCACGGCACGCAGCAGGAGGAGATCCCTGAGGAGGAGCTGGAGGAGATGAAGGACCAGGACGCCATCGACCACGCCGAGATGGAGATGAAGAGAGGACACGTGCTGTGGTGCCGCGGCCTCAACCGCATCCAGACGCAGGTACGTCCTCGTCCAGACAACAAAAACTTGTTATGTTCCCAGTCTCCATTGCCATGGTTACCTACTAGAGTTTGAGCTGGTGCAATGATTTAGAAGAACGGATATCAGGCAATTTGACCGGAACATCTTTGTGAGTGTCGTGTCGCTCCCTCAGCCAATCAGGATCGAGTATTGACCCAGACCACATGGTATAAGTTAGAATAAGTCACTGTGATGTTGTTTATGATGCGTTCACTGTCTGAGTCGAGTTCGGCTGAACCCAAAGATCAAGATGTGGTTCCTCGTTGACGGCGTCTCCGTCTGTTTCAGATCCGTGTGGTCAACGCCTTCAGGGACAGCATGTCTCCGTACGAAGGCCTGGAGACGCCCGAGGCTCGCAGCTCCATCCACAACTTCATGAGCCACCCCGAGTTCCGCATCGAGGACTCGGAGCCTCAGATCCCGCTCATCGACGAGGGCGAGGGCGAGGACGAGCCGCCGACCAAACGGAACTCCATCATCGTCCCGCCGCCGCTGTCCGGGCTGTCCAACCCGCAGCCGCCGCCGTCCTCGCCCAACCAGAACAACAATGCCATGGAGCGCGTCCTCACGCCGCACAAGGACGGCGCGCGGCCCGGGCTGATCCCGTCCAACTCGGCGGTGCTGCCGCCGTGTCCGGGGAGCCCGCTGCATAGCCTGGAGACGTCGCTATGAAGCCCCCGACGACCACTTCCTGTTCCCGTGGTCAGTCGTGTTCGTACTGTGTTCCACCACGCGCCCTCTGCGGCGGCGGCGGCGGGGCGGGACGCGTTCCCAGACGCAGACTGTTCTTGTCCCACCTGATGTTTTTCTTCTTTTCCTTTAATGAACTTGTTCCGTAGGTGAAGAGTGTTTGTGAAGTGGTCGATCAATAATCAGTTTCTGATCTGTAAATATCGATGTTGATGTTCAGACGTAGTCGGGCTCCGTTAACCAGGTGTCCCCGTGTGTCGGCCGGCGAGCCGACGAGAGCCGGCGGCGACCAGCTGAGGCTCAAGGTTAAAGGTTAAAGGTTAGTTCCTGTGGAGGTTGTGACTGAGATGTGTAGTCAGTCGGTTTTAACGAGGGGGGAGGAGGGAGGATGGGGGAGGGGGGGTCTTAACGAGACACGTTGGTAGACAGAAATGTTTAAATGTTTAAATGTCTGAATTTTATTCTAGTACTTTTGTAAAAAAAAATGTTTTAGGTTGTTTCAAAAGGTGTAAAACCGAAAGTTATTAAAAGTTGAAAAAAACGAGTGAGAGGTGTTTGTGACACGTTCAGGTTCACGTCAGAGTGTAGGACAAACGGTTCACACCAAACATAACAAGTTACAAAGAAAATACAAAGATAGATCCTTCATCTCATTAGTTGTAATAATGATAATAATATTTAATAGTAATAAACAATACTTACCCATTAATATTAACCATGAAGCTCATCACCTGATTAACATCAAACACACACTCATAAAAACACGATAAACAAACCTGGAAACAAACAAAACATGGCAGAGACAGTTGAGATAAATCATCTTTTTAGATTCATAGATAAAGTTTATTTGCCATTTCTGCATTTGTTAAGGAATTCTTGTGCAGAGAAAAAACATTCAACAAACAAGTAAAGACAAGCAACACAATTTAAAAGAAAAGATAAACATTTAAGAGTAAAACCTGTCAGTCAGAGGAAACTGTCGTGTTGTTGTTGTCGTCGTCCTGTCTCTTGATTTAAAAAAGGAAAAGTCTTTGGAAGTCTTTGTTCATCCTCTGATCCACACTCCGGTCCAGCAGGGGGCGGTAATGAGCCTGTAAGACGGTCTGTTAACGGCCGACAAACACCAAAGAAGAAGGAAGCTGACACCTGGAGAGAACAGGTAAGAGGAGGAGGAAGAGGAGGTTTGACTGACAGGTAGAGGGTCAACTGACTGAACCTTTTTTAATAAACAACAGAGGAGGAGAGAGAATCTATCTATCTATCTATCTATCTATCTATCTATCTATCTATCTATCTATCTATCTATCTATCTATCCATCCATTCATAATGCTCTTCTTGCCTCGTTTTTATTTTCATTTTATTTATTTGTTCCATGCATGGACATCTTCAACTCAAACAACTTAAACAAAGAAATCATAACAACAGCAACTACTGTACCTGCGAGTTCATATGAAATTTTCTGTTAAACTCTGAGTTTAAAGGAATAGTTCACCAAAAAATAAAATGCAGTCATTATTGGGTTGACTCACCCTCATGCTGATGAATACTCTGCAGTAGTTTTTTGTTCCTCAAACAGCGCCCCAGGCAAATTCAATACAGGACTGTTTAGGCTGTAAAAATGTCCTAAATGACGTTGTTTCCAGAAAACTCTGGACTATCTCCCTTCGGGACACTTGGATTGCAGTGGACGAGCAGTGTGGAGGAATATTATGGTTTTTGTGTAGTTTTATGGACGTTTTTGTGTCAGGCACTATTATTATCTCCTTCTTCTTTGGAGGAGAGTCTGGCGAGCGAGACTAGGCACTATTGACTCTCATATAAGGATTTAGTTGGACTACGAACTGGCCTCCTGGGTCTCCAGATGCACTTTGAGGTATAAGGTATAGTGGTATAGTGAATGAATTTCTTTCTTTTTTTTGATGAACTATTCCTTTAAGAGAAGGCACAAACCATGCTATCCATGCCATACACGCTTTTAACAAACTCTGGTAATGTTTTTATTCTTTTAATATTGTTATTTTTTATTGCTTTATTTAGCTGTGACTGTTTTTAAAGTGCTTTATAAATAAAGTATGGTTCAGTTAAAGGGGGAATAATATTTGTTTTGTTTTTCTTCATAATATTATAACAGCTCTCTGTGGCCTGGAGCAGGCGCTCAGTTTGCTTCTGCCTCGTCCTGTTTTCACTTCTGGTTTTGTTGTATGTACGGTGGCCCTGAGTGGTCAAACAAACCACAACTTATAATATCATGATTCTCCACATGAACCTCATCATGTGTTAAATGTGTTGCTGCAGTTTCACCTTTACGACGTGTAGTTGTCGGTGTCTGCGTGTGGGGGGCGCTGTGTGTGTGTCACCTGAAGTTAAACCAGTGACCACCAGCAGGGCCCAAAGACGCCGCCGACGTGCTGCTGCCGCCGCCTGCTACGGTGTATCGATCACGAACAGTTTATCAATCGATCATGATCAGTCACATAACGTGTAGGTGTGGTGGGTGATTGATTGATTGATTCAACACGTGATCCACGGATTATTATTATTATTTTATTTTTTTTACGTCTTTCCTCTAACGGAGTCTGGCAACCCATCACCACCACCGCTACCACCACCACCGCCGCTGCTGCATCTCCGTGTCCGGGGCTGTGCGCTCCCTCCCCCGGGTGAACAGGTCCTGACAGCCGGCTGGAGGTGTGAACCAGTGCCATGCGAACAGCTGGATGAACGGGTAAATGTCTCTCTGAGCTCCCGGTGGCTCGGTGTGTCCGGTTACCGGCTGCTAATACTGTTATTGATCCCGGATAACGGAGCTAATGCTAACGGCTAATCAGCTGAGTGAACCGGTGTTGTTGTTGTTGTTGTTGCCTGATGCTAACGGGCTAATCCTAACCCCTTAAATATCTCTTATCTAAATATAAAAATGTTTTTAACACACAATATATATACAAATAAACACACATATATGTGTCGGCGGTAAAATCCGGAAGAGAAACCGCATTAAAAAGCTACCAAAGCCTTTATACAGGTTATTAAGCTAACCATATGTCCAGAGTGACCGTGAACGCATCACCAGGACATTTTTAATATCCTTAAAATAAAAGCTTACAGCGCAGATAGAGCGATGTAAAAGTATACAAGTAGACGATATTTTATTGAAGAGAAGGGCAAAGTCAGACACAGAATGAACCTTTGGACCCGGAAGATTTTATTAAAGGTTCAATTTCTATTTATTCTGTGTTGTATTTGATCCAGGAAGCAAATAAATAATACATTTAAAAAAAAGAAAAAAGGATGAGGTTGGTTTAATGTTATTTTCCCTACGTGTAGCTTGTCATTGTCATTACATTTATATCAGTTATTAAATTACTTTTGAGTTTTAGTCTGAATGTGAAGGTTTTGTGGTCGATTTTAACACCAGATTGTTAATCGATAAAGGTTTTATTTTGAAAATTCTCCCGGAAGCTTCGCCACTTCTCTTTCTCTCTCTCTCTCTCTCTCTGTGTGTTGTGTTAAAGGTCAGTTGGCTCTGTGTGTTGTGATTGAACTGTTCCCAGATCAGAGACTGATCAGAGATGAGGAGAGGAGGTGGTTAAAGGTCACAGGGTGGAGGCGTTTCCTCTCATCCTGCTCCTGTGATGTGTTCATGACCCACTCTGCTCCAGCGTGTAGGAGGAGGAGGAGAGGAGTGGAGTGATGGTGGGTGTGGTGGAGGTGTGGAGAGAGTTATTGATCCGGTGTCTTGTTTCGTCCGTCTGATCGTCCTCCATCTGTTCTCTGATCTGTGGTCAGTGGTCGGAGCAGGAAGAGGCGAGCTGCTGCTGGTTTAGACTCTTATTGTTTTCTCCTGCTGCTTTTATGCCTCTGTTCATGAGATTGAACGGCAGAGAAGAAGAAGAAGAAGAATATTATGGTATATTATTGATATATTATTAGTATATTATTGATCAGCTGTCTGAGTGGCAGGTGCTCGGTGCAGTGATGTCATAGCAGAGTGATGTCATCGTCACAGGAACAGACTCTCAGCTCCTCGTCCTGGTCTCGACCATTTCGTGAGGAGAACTGATCATTAACGATCCTTTAATGATTATTGTACGATCACCAGACCTGATCCATCCGATCCGATCACCACCCCAGCAGCAGCAGGGCAGCGTGAGGACGTTTCCATGGAAACACGCGTAAAAGTCAGTGATCAGATGATGGAGGTCTCTTCTGAACCTGTGGATGTTTTTCCTTCAGCTGGACTTTAACCTGATTATTTCAGCTGAACTCGTTTTCCACACACACACACGCACACACACACACACACACACACACACACACACACACACACACACACACACACACACACACACACACACACACACACACACACACACACACACACACAGACCTTAAGCCCAGGAACGTCTGAGCGAAACGTAGCGAGTGTGTCGCTGCACATTCCTCCGCTCCATTGATTAAACGCCGTCAGAGCTTCGAGCCTCTGGGAGGTCACGAGGAGCCCCGAGCCCCCCTGGGGTCACGTGACTCATTCCTGAGTTTCATCCTCCAGGGGGGGGAGGGAGGAGGGAGGAGGGAGGGAGGAGGAGCAGTCGTCTCTCCTCTGCTCAGCTGGTTCAGTCGGTTCCCAGTCGGTCGCTCCGGGAGCCGAGGCAGGATGAAGCTGGAGTCGGAGCAGAGGGACGAGGTGAGACCAGACCAGGTTGCCATGGTTTTACATTGTCATTAGTTTTAGTTTGTTCAACAAGTGATGAATCAGTTTTATTTTTTATTTTTGATGAATGGACTGGTTTTAGTTCAGGTTTCATGGAGTCTCAGCTTTAGTGTTTCAGGTCTCAGGAGGAAACTCTGTGGGTTCTTTCAGACAGACACGGTTCTGGTTCTGGTTCTGGTTCTGGCTCTGGTTCTGGTTCTGGTTCTGGTTCTGGTTCTGGTTCTGGTTCTGGCTCTGGTTCTGGTTCTGGTTCTGGTTCTGGCTCTGGTTCTGGTTCTGGTTCTGGTTCTGGTTCTGGCTCTGGCTCTGGTTCTGGTTCTGGTTCTAGAATCTCAGTGCATTCTGATGAACCGACCTCCGTTAACACCAGCTCCAGTGGAACCAGTGTGAGCACGTTTCTCCGCTGTCTCTCCGTCTCAGTTGATTAAAAAGTTGATTAATTATTTGTTCTGGTTCAAACTTCAAAGATGAGAATGTTTTTATAATTCAGCTCCAAAGTGAAGTTCATCCAACTTGTCGACGCCACCAGACTTTTAGTTTTCCTCAGCCGACCGAGACAAATGACTTTTCTCCAGGTTGCAGTCGCTGCTCGTCTGATGATGATGTCATGGTTCCCAGGAAACAACCACCTACTTCAGGTTCTGAACCTGTTTTTGTCTGAAGGCGCCGGCCTCTGTCAGACTCTGAAGATGAAATTTGAAATCTTTCCCTTTTAGTTGCATCCCATAATGTTCCCAACCAGGTTCCATTCACCCTTCTCCAAGTCGTTTTCTTCCTGCAGCTGTCGACGTCTCCAACTAAGCTGATGTTAGTTTGAGTTCGTTTACAACATATTGTTTGTTCTTGTATTTAGTTCTTGTCATTTTTATTTTCGTGTCAGTTTAGTAAATTATTTTTTCACTGCTTGGTTTTAGATTTAGTGAACTGTAATGACCCTGTAACCACAGGTCAATGTCGTCTCAGGTCAGATCCAGGAACAAAACCAAACAAAGCAGGAACCTGTCATAGTGTTTATGGTTATTATGTAGGGCTTTTATTTTGAAGGCCTTCAGACTGACGTGTCGGTATCTTTGTAGTCTATGTTCTGGTGTTGTTGTCTGACGGTTGATGTTGACACTCACAGTGCTGAGTGTGTGTCGCTCTGCAACATGAGCTGGTCCTGGATCAGCTGCAGACGCACTGAGCCGCGAGCTCGACTGTGGACTCTGTGTCTGTGAATCTGATTATTATAATCCAGGAAATCACATCTCATCTTGTCGTAAAATGCTTTTTTATGATGTTTGTGTTTCATTTTTATAGTTTTTCCGTTGAGTCACTGAGGAACTCAAACACAAACATCGGTCAGTGTGATGATGAACCACAACTCTTGTCATAACAAAGTGCCGGCTCAGTCAATCAGTGTAATCCTGAAGAACAAAGCTGTCGTTGACACAAACTCACTGTTACTGACACATCTGGATAATCCACAGCATCTGGATCACAGCGTAGAGGTTAAATACAACAAAAGTCTGAAGTTTCAAATGTAAAGCTAAAAATTTACAAGAAAAAAACTTGGATGTGAGAAAATACTCATATAAATCTTAAATAAATTTTTGTTTCGAGTTTTTCTTAAAGGGATAGTTCAACATTTTGGCAAATTGGCCCATCGCCATAATCCCTATAGTCATAGCAGTAGCTTCGTTACCTTTAATTGTCGGTGCAAGCTATTTTTAGAACAGCGGAGCAGAGCCGTGAGCTGCTCAGAGCTACGCGTCGGAGGTCACAACTTGTCCACCAGAGCGTTGTGGAGTTGTTGGATTGTGTATTTGATGAGTTTGATGAGGGAAACCAAGAAATCCCATGAGCCTCCGTAGCGTAGCTCTGAGCAGCTCACGGCTCTGCTCCGCCGTTCTAAAAATAGCTTGCACCGACAATTAAAAGGTAACGAACCTACTGCTATGACTATAGGGATTATGGCGATGGGTGAATTTGCCAAAATGTTGAACTATCCCTTTAATGAACTGAACCACATGGTTGAGGCTGAACTGACTCATGTTGAGTTCCTGCTGTTGTTTGTGTCCATTAACAGTCATGAGGGTGAAGAGCAGTAGAGACAGTAGAGACAGTGGGACGTCTTGTCTCAGCTCCACTGCACCAGAGTCTCTGTGTCTGAGCTTTATTCTGGGATGGAGACGAGGTCACACGTTTCCGTCTCACGAGAGAAATCACACCATCGTTCGAACCCCGAGGCGCTGCAGCTCGTCTCGACTTCGTTCTCCTCCTGACCTCTTTTCATTCATTCGTTTCTGTCTTCCCACTAAAACAAAACTGAAATCCATCCCAAACAAACCTAAGAAAGAAAGAAAGAAAGAAACTAGGATCATATTCATTCATATTCTAACCTCACTTCCCCCTTAAACCACATTAATACAAATACTTGAGAATCTTTTTGTCCTTTTGCAGCCTCAGAAACATAATAGCAATTATAAAACTATAGTACATTAATTAATAGTAAAAAGAAAAGATGGAAATAATGACTTACAGAAACAACAACAACAATTATGAGCCGTAAAAAAGAAAAAGAAACCTATTTAAAGGGATAGTTCAACATTTTTGAAAATTGGCCCATTGCTGTAATCTCTATAGTCATAGCAGTTGGTTCGTTACCTTTAATTGTCGGTGTAAGCTATTTTTAGTACGGCGGAGCAGAGCCGTGAGCTGCTCAGAGCTACGCTACGGAGGCTCATGGGATTTCTTGGTTTCCCTCATCAAACTCATCAAATACACAATCCAACAACTCAAAAGCGCTGTCATGGACACGTTGTGAGCTGCAGAACCACCACACTATGAGATGAGACAGAACGTTACGAGACGGAGTTGTTTTAGAGGTAAATTCATGCAAAACCGCTGATGCGCGTTGCGTTCAGGGACAGTTTTTCAGCAATCCGTATTTACCCTGTATTTACCTCGAAAACGGCTCCGTTTCGTATCGTTTATTTATTTATTTATTTATTTAAAGGTTTAAAAATCAGGGACAGTGCACATTAATAAAGACATTTTTGTAAAAAAAAATGTAAATATGCCAGAATTAGCCGAAGGGCTATTTTGCATGTTCTTTTTTGTGATCAAATTTTTATTTATTTAATTTTTTCTTTCGCAAGCAGTGCATACAAATCATTTATGAACATACACATAACGAGACAACAATCAGTTGTACAGAACACAACAAGGACAAAAACAAACAAAAAGGAAAAAAAAAAAGACAGACAAACAAACAGAAAAAACAGAGAGAAAAAAAAAGGGAAAAAAAAGGGCGGCAGGAGAGAGTTAAAAGGCAGAGGTACTACATAAGGGCAATCATGTACATAACTTCATTTTCACCATGATAATGTTATCTTGTTTGTGAGACCACAAGTGTCTTAAACATTTCTCTTCCCCGTTCCAACAGTGCCACATTCCTCTGTTTAGCACCATGCATTTTTGCCACTGAGACCTCCAGGTTCAGGATATCCACAACTGAATTCAGCCATTGTGGGATGTTTAGTATATCATGTTGCTTCCATCTGATAGCTACCATTCTTTTAGCTGCGGTGATGCCAGCCAGGAGAATGCGGCGACTGGCAACTGAGAGATGACAGTCAGAGTCATCATTTAACAGGATCAAAGTTGGCATGTTCTGTTATTATCTCAAAGCGTGGTGGTTCTGCAGCTCACAATGTGTCCACAACAGCGCTTTTGGGGTTTTGGGATTTTGTATTTGATGAGTTTGATGAGGGAAACCAAGAAATTCCCTTTGCCTCCATAGCGTAGCTCTGAGCAGCCTGCTGCTGCGCTCCGCCGTACTGAAAATAGCTTACACCGACAATTAAAGGTAGCAAACCTACTGCTATGACTATAGGGATTATGGCAATGGGCCAATTTTCAAAAATGTTGAACTATCCCTTTAAAGGGCGATAATGTTGACTAACCTGCAGTTGTGAGTTAACTTTAATGTGAAACAGAGAATAAAGACAGTCAGAGGTTCTTCCTGAGAAGAATCAGTCTCAACAACAAATCGGTAGAAAATTATGGGAAAAAATTGTGTCTTCAGAGATAAACATAGAAACAACAACATGTGCAAATCACAAGATCTTCTCTCTTATGTCTTGACAAATGTCCAGTATTTCCACATGTTGTTGTTGTTTTTGTTGTCTGGAAACTTATTATTTATATATTACATTATTTATCCATCAGTTCCTGTCTGGTATTAATAGTTTAATCCATGAATTTCTCCTTCTCTCTTTTTTTGTACAACAAATAAATCTTATTAAAGTTGAGATATCGATATTATTTGAAGTTCTGGTTCTATTTTAATACCCTGAAAGTATTAAAGCCTCCGTCCACAGAGATTCATTCATCCTTTATGTGAAGTTGGGAATACATCCAGGCAGAGATGTGACTTACGAAAGATAAATTAAAAACTCCAGGACACAAGAAACTCCAACGTTGAGCTCATGGCGTAAATACAGTGGGAAACAAAAAGGCAAAAGGATTTTTAAAAAAGTGTCATGAAATAAAAACAAAGTAAATGTGTACAGATCAGCCAAAATATTTAAGTGTGCAGTGATGAAACCCAGTTCCTTTCACACTGTAAAACCAGCCGTCAGGACTTCCTGTAACTTTGTGATGTCACAACAAAGCCCCGCCCCCTCACCACTTGGACAACAACACCATCCAACAACTTGCAGGATTTAGTTTCTGAGTGTTTTACTCTGAAATCTACTCTATTTTTTTCCATCACTTTAGAAAACAGTCAGCCAATCAGAAGAGAGGCTCAGAGCTCCTCCTCTCTTCTGACTGGCCGTTACTAGAGCTCCAGAGAGAAGCTGAGAGAGGAGATGGAAAACTACATGAAGATGGTTCATTAGATCTTCTCATGTCTTCTTCTTCTTCTTCTTCTTCTTCTTCTTCTTCTTCTTCTTCTTCTTCTTCTTCTTCTTCTTCTTCTTCTCCTTCTTCTTCTTCCCCTCCTCCTCCAGGATCCAGACCTCCAGCTCCTTATGGCTGTATATGATGAGAACATCCTGAAGAATCCTTTCTACCTGGCGTTGGAGAAGCAGAGACCCGACCTCTGCAGCCGCGTGGCCGAACTCCACGGCATCGTGAGTCTCACACGTTTCTCTTTTTAATGTTTGATTTAAACGCCTGACATTTGACCAGGAAACATGTTATTGAACAAAACCATGAAGAAAAGTATAATCACAGTTAAAACCCTAAAGATGCTCATCCCTCCCTCACCACCACCTCTTTGGAGCCAAGATGGCCGACTTAGTGTAATAGGCTTAAGCTGCGTCCCAACACGTCCACGTCGTCCTCTGAACTCAGACTGGGCTTTAGATTCCTGACTGACATCTCCTCCTGGTCGCGGCCGTTCAGAGTTTCCTGGCCGCTGGTTTCTGTCTGATCCGTCCTGCAGGGTGGACGTGAGTGGACGTGGGAGATAGCGAGAGAACGCAGGAAACATTTCCTGGTGTTCACTTCACACAAAGCAAAAGGAAAACAGCGTCATGGCTGAAATGTGAAACAGGAGACACAGACTGTGGAGTCATTCTGCCTTTTTTTCTGTTTCCATCGACACCATTTAACGACCTGGTGCTTTACATGCAGTGTGTCATTTCGGCCACTAGGGGTCTCTGAATCAAAACAGTCGCTAATAAAGACGTATTTCAATGACGTATCGTCGCTCCGATGATCAACAGGTTGATCTTTAACAGCAGAACATGCAGGTTTAAGAGCGACTGTGATCCATAATGAGTGATCGATACAAAGTGTTCTTCTGCTGCTACATCAGTCCTCCAACTTCTCCTTCTACTGTATATAAGTGTCGGGTGCTTCCTGTAAAAAGAGACACAATTGACCGGCGACACCAAGGACAGGATCTCTCTAGATCTCTGCAAAAAAGAAAACGTAACTTTTCCTTTTAATTTTAATCACATAAGAGAGAAAAAACAAATTAGGAAACAGAATTAACTATTAGCTAATTAGCTAGTCGATTGAAAACAAGACATTTTTCTGTCCATGGACGTTGGTGTTTGTCTTCACCTCCAGTTAAAAATGTCGCAACAACAAACAGGAAGTCGACTTTCTCAATTTCCTGATAAGTAGGATCTTATCAGTGGTAGATTTTACAATGGGACCTGGTGGGTTTTAGCAGAAGCAGCCAAAGCTGCCAACAGCAGCAGCAGCAGGTGTGAACCAACCGACCACAACGTTTCCTGTCATAACAAAACTCTGCAGCAGTTCCCACCGGCCGCTTCCTCCTGTCTGAGGAACTGGCTGCACCTCCTTCACCCTCCTTCAGTCCGTCGGTTTCACCCTCCAGACTGACTCCAGAGATCAAACCTGGTAGATCAGGAGACAAAGGAAACGTCCTCTGGATAATTTTATGATAAAACTAAATGTTTTGTGTGTTAGACCACTTCCTGTTTTAGTAGTAGGGTGTTTTTTGTTGTGGTTTTAGCTCTCCCCTCTCTCTGACGCCTCACTGCTTTCACTATGTTTCTCAAATATTGTCGATGGGAAGGAGGTGATAAAGTCTGAGTCAGTCTTAGATGAACATGATGCTCGGTTGTGATGGATGGATGAGTTTTCTCAGCTTCAAACACAAAGACAGAAAGTGCAACGGCCTTGAAAATCAACAGATATCAAATGACAACTGCAAAATGACTCGCTGACAAGACTCAGCAGATCAGGATCAGATGTTTGGACACAACAGCTCCGAGGACTCGTCTCTAACTGCATTACAGCTCGTCACAGTCGTTTCACAGCAGGCAGACTGCTGACCCAGGATCAGTTAAGACACAAGACACAATGTAGGACAGCGTTCGACTCAGGGTTTTACAACTTCCTCCTGCTCGTCATGACCACGTTTTAGACCCTGAACTCGTGACTTAGTAAATAAAGTGGATTTTCAATCTGTCACATGGATGTTAAGAGTGATTGACGTTTGGTTTTTCCAGCTGTGAGATCATGGAGGGAGTGAATAAGGATGGATGGATATTAGATTTCCAACCCTAAAGTAGATTTGTGAAACACGCCCTTGATAAGAGCTGCAGCCATAAAGGTTTAAATACATGAACCGAGGAGGAGCTGCTGCTTCACACTGGACTTGGTATCGGAAAATAATGAGACGATGTGCGTGAAGGCTGGGGCTAGCTAGTTAGCATGCTAGCTTCAGCTCATTATATAAATAGCAAAAAAAAAATTAACAGTCTTAGTTGAAATGGTAATTTTTCAATTTAATTTTCACAATTTTTTTTTTCTTGTATCAGACATTCCTGATCTTATGTTTGATTTGTTGTTTTGAGCAACTCCAAAGCACCACAGTATGATATTTATGGTTATTTATGATTTGGTCACAGTGCAATTATGATCATTTAAATCGTTTGGTTCTAGTGCATGAAAAAATAGAAGCAAAGCAGCCAGAAGGCAGTAGTCGTACATGCTAACGTTAGCTATGTAGCAATTGCAAAAACATACAAGTAGCTCCTTTAAAAACAATTTAAAGTTGTGTTTTTGCATCTCTATTTAATATCAGTTGGTAGGAAAAACCACGAGACAAGTTTGAACAGTTTATTTGCCCGTTTTATTTATTTTATCGTCAATGGCGTTCCTCAGGGATCCGTTCTGGGTTCACTCCCATTCTCCGTCTACACTTCACTGTAGGACACATGATACATGAGCTGGTCTCTTATCATCGTTACGTTGATGATGTGTAGCTTTACTTGTAAATTGTATGACATTGTTGGAGACCTACACTTCCTTTACACATTTTATTGATGCTTCCTGTTCTGTTTTTCTTTTTTTTAATCGTTGTTTTGTCTTTTCTTATGCTTTTGTTTTTGCAGCTTATGAAGCTATTTGATAATTATTTACTCACCTACAGAGAAAAAGTTGTTGAAACACTCAATATACTGTATCTCCTTGAAGTGATGAGTAAAACCAGAGCTGCTTCTTCTTCACTGAGAGATTTTGCCGTCAGATCTCGGGCGGCTCAGACCGAATGAAAAGTGAATTACAAGGAAACAAATGGGGAAGAAATTGGAGAGATTGGATTTAGTGTTGGATTCGTTTCAAAGCCGTCAAGTTCGCTACAAGTTGATAGATGGTTCATAAACAACTTGGAAACATTATTTTTTTTGTCTCTTCTCCAGGTCCTTGTTCCTTGTTGTGGAAGTTTGAGTGTCAGCAGCTTCTCAGACTCTCAGTTCGACAGCTATGTCCTGCAGCCGGCGGAGGACGGATACCGGACGGCGGACGGAAAGGTTTGAATTACGATCCAAAAAAAAAACAATAAGCAGGAATTAATTGCGTTGACTGAGATGTTATGATACACTCGGAAACACATGATGCGGTCGATCAGAACTTTATCAGCTGCTTCATGAACAAAGCCCCGATTCACATTTTGACTTGTCACAACAGGAACTAATGACGTTATTGATTAATGTCACTTGGCCAACACAAAACAACAACATGGGATCAAAACAGCAGAAGAGACAAGACCATTCATGTACAGTTCGTCGTGAAACATTTTGTATTTTTGTGTTCACAAATTGTACCATGAATAAAGTTTATTTTTGTCTCCTGGCTGAATCCCAAATTAAAAACAGAAGGTTTCTCATTGGTTGCAACGAAATCAGGATTGAACGGAGGAAACATCAATTGGCTATCCCCAAATGTGACCTAAAAACCAAATAAAAGTCAAGTTTGATCTTTATGTCAGACAAACACAGCATCATATGCACATGGAGAATGTGATGTTATCAACAGGCGACCAAATGAAATGGTCGGAAAAATCTAAGGATGCAACTTGACATATAGAAATAAAGGTTCACTCATTTTTAATGTGGAAAACCTTCAGATTGTAACTTAATATCAAGACTCTTGTTACTCAGTCACAGTTTGGAGGACTTTTACTTTGGTAATTTGTAGGAATGCACGATATATCGGCATTAATATCGGTATTGGCCAATGTTCGTCATTTTTTAACATATCGGTATCGGTCCGATGAGTAATATCCGTATGCAAAACCTGCAAAGTTGAGGTAATGCGAGGAGGATGGTAGCCTGTAACCTTGTTATTTGCAAGTAAAATACATTCTGAAAATAAAGGAAGACATTCAAAAATTCAGTTTGCATGATTTTCAGTCTGTACAAAAATGTATAATCTCAGACACTTAAAAAAAACCCAACACATATCTATATCGGTAAATATCGATTATCGGCCATAACAGAAAAATTAATATCGGATATCGGTATCGGCCAAAATCGGTGCATCCCTAGTAATTTGGTTTAAAATGAAGAAACAGAAATAAAATGGGTTTATAAAGCTGAAGAAACAGCAGTAAATGACATAAACCCTGACTCCTTCGCTGTAAATTTTGTTAATTGAATTGTTCTATTTTATTATTGAACTCATGAGGATTTTCCTACATCGTCTTCATTCATCTGTGAATGTTGTGTGTATAAAAACTCTGCGTCTCTTCTGGACTGGCGTGTTTTCAGGAGGTCAGGATCCAGGACAGGCAGGTCCTGCTGGGATCCGGCTTCCCGGCTCCGGCATCGGTCCCGATCCTGTTCGAGGAAACCTTCTACAACGACCAGGAGCAGAGCTACAGCATCCTGTGCATCTCCCGGCCCATGGAGGTGGAGCCGAACTCGGCCGAGCAGAACCCGCCGCCGCCGTACTGCCTGAAGAGCGTGGAGGACGTCCGGGAGTTCCTGGGCAGCCACGCCCAGAAACTGGAGAAGTTCATCCACGGCTTCTGTCAGACCTTCAAGGAGCAGGAGAGGAAGGGACTCCGACACCACATCGTAGGACCAAACTTCACTATCAGCCATTCCTGCAGTATTATGAAGCACAGCATGTGGATAAATAAAAATCTTGATATGGTTTCTACTGATGTAATCGCAACGGACTAAAAAATTTGTGTAGAAAATTGAATCTGTTCTTTCTTCTCTTTTCCGCCCAGGACTCGGTGAACGGTCTCTACACTAAATGTCTTCAGTGTCTGCTGAGAGACTCTCGCCTGGTGAGTCCAAAAGCTTCGTCCTCTGCCATGATTGTTGTGAAACACGTTTTTTATACTTAAAACTGAAAACTGAACTGACTTCCTCATTGAGAAACCTGAATCAGGCCTTATGCCCTGCCCACCACCTGCTCTCTCCAGGTGATGAGAGGAGGAAATGTCAGAATGGTTAGCAGCACCGTTAGCAACTTGATGAGTAGCCTAATTGTTAGCATTTCTTCAGAACAGTTAGTGTAGTTTGCATCTTTTTAGAATAGTTAGCTCAGTTAGCATCTCTGCAGAAAAGTCTGTGTAGTTAGCGACTTTTCAGAACAGTTGGAAGAATAGCCAGGCTAATGTGCTGGAGCTAATGGAGAGCCAATAAATAGCCTAAATAAATAAATAAGTTAGCTTAGTGAGCATGCGCCAAAAAAACGTAGCTTTGTTAGCATCTTTTTTTCAATGGCTAACCAGTTAAGCTGTGTCCCACTTCAACGGCTTCATCCTTCAGAGGCTCAATTCGAAGGTCGACTCATCCGGCCGTCCTTTACCCGTTCTAGGGGGACGCACCTCACCGATGGCCGCCGTTTATTATTAGCCACCTAGCATGCTAGCTGTCTGAACGTTGAGGCTGTAAAAAAGTGTAAAAAAAAAAGCCGCCACTTTCAAATGTTTAATGTTAGGACAATGATTATGTTCAATCAGGAAATAAAGGAGCTGGCTTCTTCAGGAAGTAGTGGAGCTGTGCATAAAAAGCCCACTGAGACACAGCAAGTGTTTGACACAGAGTTAGCTCTTGTGCTAATGCTAACTCTCTCTGCGCTGGCAAAGCTCCAGGTTTATTTGTCACACGTATCAAACTGAACCATAAATAACAGACTCCAGACAGAGGCTCATCTGTCTCAACATGTTTTGTAATCACAGAGCATCACAGGATTTTATGGACTTAATTACCGTTAAAGAGTCAAACAGTTGGTCAGTTTTTTTATCACGTGATGTTTACGGTTTCATAATCTTTACTCTTTCATTAGACATGGTCATATTATCCACTCTTGCCCTCTGACCCTCGACCATGTTGGCGTCATGTGTGAAAGACGCTTCACTCTGACCCGATTGTCAGTAAACGCCACGTCTCCAGGAGCTGTAGCTGCATCCTCTCAGTGATCTGTGCTGCTGAACTGGGACACGAGTCTTAACGAGATTATCTGTGACATAACTGGTCTTCGCTGGGCCCCCCTCCGTGGTCTCGGCTCAATTTTCTGCCTAATCACAGTAATACGTGGAGTTGCATCACATCCTGAGGTGCAGTGACTAATGCATTTCTCTGGTTTCGCTGCTCTGATGGATGATGCTGCTACTGCTGTTGTTGTTTTCTTTTCTTTCTGCAGAAACTCCTGGCCAAGCAGGAGCTTCAGATGACTCTACTCAAACAGGCGGTGGAGGTCAGTTCACTGAAGTTAAAGTTTCCATGTGCACACAGTTTTCAGAATTAAAGTTTTGACTTTTCATCTCCAGGTTGGTCTGTAGCCGCCACAACTATAGAATAATAATCTTCTTCTTCTTCTTCTTCTTCTTCTTCTTCTTCTTCTTCTTCTTCTTCTTCTTCTTCTTCTTCTCCAGATGTATGTTCATCATGGTATCCATGAATTAATCTTTAACTTTGTGGGAACGCTTGAAGCCAGTCAGGTGAGTCTGAGCTCTCTCTGCTCCACCACACACACTCACACATCTTTATCTTTGTGTTGCTTTAGTTGCATTTATTGCTCTTTAGATAATAATAACTCGGCTTGAGCATTTTAAAACGTACACTTCAGTTCGTTCACATGTAGCGTGCAGACAGAAGTGAGAGTTCATCAAAGCGCTGAATGAAGCGTGAAGGAATGCATGAAACATCTGAGACGATGACGAATCAGAGAGTTAGAGGAGATCAGATCAGAGCGCGGCGCCTTCGCCACGTTAAAACCTCGGCTTCTCTTTTACGTGACTGTATCGAAATATCCTCATCATGATGTTAGACGTTCAGCCTTTTTTTAACCTGCTGCTGCTGCTGCTTCTCGCCAACAGGACGCTGCCTTCAACAAAACCACCAGGAGTCTGCAGGAGCTGCAGCAGAAAGACCTGGGAGTCAAACCTGAGTTCAGGTGAGTGGGACGGACGGAGACGTGGACGTCGTCTCTGTCTTTGTCTTTCATTCATGAAGGAAACTGTTGATGGTTCAGAGCGTCTGCAGCAGCTGCTGATGACTCTTCTTCTTCTTCTTCTTCTTCTTCTTCTTCTTCTTCTTCTTCTTCCTCCTCCTCTTCCTCCTCCTCTTCCTCCTCCTCTTCCTCCTCCTCCTCCTCCTCCTCCTCCAGTATAAACCTGTCGCGGGCGAAGCGGGAGCTGAGTCAGCTCAACCAACAGACGTCTCCGCTCCTCAAACTGCTCTGTCTGCGCAGGGTCGCCATGACGGCCACGCAGACGCCCAAACGCACCGGTAATATCTCATCTATAATCAATAATCTATGCTGCACCTGCTACGATCAGAGCAAATGGAGATTTTGTTTTCCTGATCACTGATACTGAGGCTCTGATGAGATTATTGATCTTCCTCTTCCTTCTCTTCCTCCTCTTCCTTTCCTTCGTCCTGTCCTTCATCCTCATCCTTCCTCCTCCTCCTCTTTTTTCCTCCCACCTCCTTCCTCTCCCCTCCTCCTTTCTCTCCCTCTATCTCCTCCTCTCTCCTCCTCCTCTCTCCTCCTCTCTCCTCCTCCTCTCTCCTCCTCCTCCTCCTCTCTCCTCCTCCTCCTCCTCCTCCTCCTTCTTCTCTCACCTCCTCCTCCTCCTCTCTCCTCCTCCTCTCTCCTCCTCCTCCTCCTCCTCCTCCTTCTTCTCTCACCTCCTCCTCCTCCTCTCTCCTCCTCCTCCTCATCCTCCTCTCCTCCTCCTCCTCCTCCTCTCCTCCTCCTCCTCCTCCTCTCCTCCTCCTCCTCTCCTCCTCTCCTCCTCTCCTCCTCTTCTCCTCCTCCTCCCCCTCCTCTTCCTCCTCCTCCTTTTTCCTCCCACCTCCTCCTCCTCCTCCTCCCCTCCCTCCCCTCCTCCTCTCTCTGCTCCTCCTCCCCTCCTCCTCCCCTCCTCCTCCTCCTCTCCTCCTCCTCCTCCCCCTCTCCTCCTCCTTCTCTCCTCCTCCTCCTCCTCCTCCTCTCCTCCTCCTCCTCCTCTCCTCCTCCTCCTCTCCTCCTCCTCTCCTCCTCCTTTGCTCCCTCTCTCCTCCTCCTCCTCCTCCTCCTCCTCCTCCTCCTCCTCTTCCTCCTCCTCCTCCTCCTCTTCCTCCTCCTCCTCCTCCTCCTCCTCTCCTCCACTCCTCCTCCTCCTCCTCACCTCCTCCCTTTCTCTCCCCCCCCCTCTCTCTCCTCCTCCTCCTCCTCCTCTCCTCCTCTCTCCTCCTCCTCCTCCACCTCCTCCTCCTCCTCTCCTCTCCTCCTCCTCCTCCTCCTCCTCCTCCTCCTCTCCTCCTCCTCCTCCTCCTCCTCCTCCTCCTCCTCCTCCTCTTCCTCCTCCTCCTCCTCCTCCTCCTCCTCCTCCTCCTCCTCCTCCTCCTCCTCCTCCTCCTCCTCCTCCTCCTCCTCCTCCTCCTCCTCCTCCTCTTCCCTCTTCCTCCTCCTCCTCCTCCTCCTCTCCTCCTCCTCCCTCCCTCCTCCTCCTCCGCCCCCTCCTCCTCCTGCATCCTCCTGCTCCTCCTCCTCGTCCTCCTCCTCCTCCTCCTCCTCCTCCTCCTCCTCCTCCTCCTCCTCCTCCTCCTCCTCCTCCTCCTCCTCCTCCTCCTCCTCCTCCTCCTCCTCCTCCTCCTCCTCCTCCTCCTCCCCTCCTCCTCCTCTCCTCCTCCTCCTCCTCCTCCTCCTCCTCTCTCCTCCTCCTCCCTCCTCCTCCTCCTCCTCCTCCTCCTCCTCCTCCTCTTCCTCCTCCTCCTCCTCCTCTTCCTCCTGCTGCTGCTGCTCCTCCTCCTCCTCCCTTCTCCTCCTCCTCCTCCTCCTCCTCCTCCTCCTCCTCCTCCTCTCTCCTCCTCCTGCTCCTCCTCCTCCTCTTCCTCCTCCTCCTCCTCCTCTCCTCCTCTCTCCTCCTCCTGCTCCTCCTCCTCCTCTTCCTCCTCCTCCTCTCCTCCTCCTCCTCTCTCCTCCTCTCTCCTCCTCCTCTCTCCTCCTCCTCCTCCTCCTCCTTCTCCACCTCCTCCTTCCTCCTCCTCCTCTTCCTGCTCCTCCTCCTCCTCCTGCGTCCTCCTCCTCCTCCTCCTCCTCCTCCTCCTCCTTCCTCCTCCTCCTCCTCCTCCTCCTCCTCCTCCTCCTCCTCCTCCTCTCTAATCTCATCAGCTCCAGAACAGCGCTCCTCTGTTCTTCCAGTTTGTTTTGTAAATCCGTCTCAACAACAACTCGTTCTGCTCCTAATTAATGTTTGTGAAGACGCCAATTTAGTCATTTGCTGTGTGGGCAGCGGGAGGGGTTGTCACGGTGACACCGCAGCGTTAACTGTGTGTGTGTGTGTGTGTGTGTGTGTGTGTGTGTGTGTGTGTGTGTGTGTGTGCAGTCAGCATCGAGGCCGTGAGCGCAGACGACCTCCTGTCCGTCATCCTCTACCTGCTGGTGAAGACAGAAATCCCAAACTGGTGAGGCTGCTTTTGTTGTTGTTGTTGTTGCTGTTGTTTGTTTGTTTTCTTTTTTTACCCCGTTGTCATGGAGATGAGACGAGGCAGACAAGTTTGTCCAATTAATTAAATCAAATCACGTGTTTGTATGTCGACAACAATTTGATTAGAAAAATGAAGCCAAAGACCAAAAAAAACCAGTTTAACAAACTGAGGATTCTTCAAAACAAAGAAACTTTATGTAAAACAACAGAAAACAAAAGATACAGATGTTTGTGTTAAAGCTCCTTCAAAATAAAGGTAGATGTTTGTGTTAAAGCTCCTTCAAAATAAAGGTTGATGTTTGTGTTAAAGCTCCTTCAAAATAAAGGTAGCTGTCTGTGTTTAAGCATCAAAGTCTCCGTCCACAGAGAAATGCACACAGCCTTTATTCAGAAACTGAGCCTTAAGACTTCCTGTCTCTTTGTGATGTCACAACGACACAGGATGGCCAACCTGAGCTACATCAGGAACTTCTGCTTCAGCCACTCGAGCAAAGACGAGCTGAGTTACTGTCTGAGCACCTTCGAGGCGGCCGTCGAGTACATCAACCTGGGGAAGCTGACGGACACACACTCTGTAAGACACACACAGACACACATATAAATAAGGTTTTATGATGATGATGATGATGTCATCGTTCCCCTCAGGGCTCCTGTGAGCTGAACGACAAGGCGCTGTTCAAGGAGAGGATGAGGTCGTTGTCGCAGAGCGCCGCCACGCCCATCAACTGTCTGTTTGAGGTGACGCACCTTCCTTCCTTCCTTCCTTCCTTCCTTCCTTCCTTCCTTCCTTCCTTCCTTCCTTCCTTCCTTCCTTCCTTCCTTCCTTCCTTCTTTCCTTCTTTCCTTCCTTCCCTTCATCTTTACTTCTTCTTCCTTCCTCTTTTGATCCAGTTGACCTGATCTGTTCCCTCCCTCCCTCTTTCTTTCTTTCCATCCTTTTTACATTCCTTCTTTCCTCCCTTCTTCCTTCCTTCCTTCCTTGAATGAATCTGTTTCCTCCCTCCATCTGTCTTTCCTTCTTTCCTTCCTTCCTTCCCTTCATCCTTACTTCTTCCTTCTATTTGACCCAACTGACCCAGTCTGTTTTCTCCCTCCATCTTTCCTTCCTTCCTTCCTTATTTAACCTTCCTGGTTAAATAACAGAGTTGATGCCGACTGACTGACTGACGGTTTCCGTGTGTGTGTGTGTGTGTGTGTGTGTGTGTGTGTGTGTGTGTGTGTGTGTGTGTGTGTGTGTGTGTGTGTGTGTGTGTGTGTGTGTGTGTGTGTGTGTGTGTGTGTGTGTGTGTGTGTGTGTGTGTGTGTGTGTGTGTGTGTGTGTGTGTGTGTGTGTGTTGCAGCACATAGCGAACGGCAGCGAGGCCGAGGTGGAGCGTCTGCTGAGCGAAGGAGAGAGCGACGAGGACGTGAGGACGTGTCACCCGCTCTGCTCCTGTGACCTGTGTGACCTGCAGCTGTCTGGGTCGGCACGCACACACACACACGCGCACACACACACGCACACACACACACACACGTCCTCTCCTTCTCAGTCCGTTCATGTTGCAGAAGAAATGATTCACGTAGTTTAACGTAGTAACGCCGCTGAATCGCCGTTTATGGTCGGAACAATAACGTCTTCCAACCTCTGTTCGTTCTTGATGAATGAAAACGGTCCAAGAATTTCACCGTGTGCGCTGAGGCTCATGGGAAATGTAGTGAAAACACTTTGCTTTCCGAAACTCCTCGTTTTAAAATGATCATTAAAAACACCATCTTAAACAACTGTATCTATATTTCCACTGTCTCCAATATAAATCTAGATTAAACAAAATGCAGCGTCTAAAAACATCTGAGCTGAAGAATCTTGACTGACGACTGCGATAACGTGACTGCACGTGAGGTCAGGGTGAACCAATCACCTTCCAGCAGCCAGAACAAGAGAAATAACTTTATTAGAGTTATTTATTATTGATTATCTAGATTTTTTAAAGTCTGTGTTTCTAACTTGCCGTCTCATTGAGGATCAGATTAACAGACTTGTAGTTCTGTCTGTAGAGAGTTAAAGGGATAGTTCAACATTTTTGAAAATTGGCCCATCACCATAATCCCTATAGTCATAGCAGTAGGTTCGTTACCTTTAATTGTCGGTGCAAGCTATTTTTAGAACGGCGGAGCAGAGCCGTGAGCTGCTCAGAGCTACGCTACGGAGGCTCATGGGATTTCTTGGTTTCCCTCATCAAACTCATCAAATACACAACCCAGCAACTCAAAAACGCTGTCTGGACACGTTGTGAGCTGCAGAACCACCACGCTATGAGGTAATTACGGAACGTTACGAGACGGAGCCGTTTTAGAGTTAAATTCATGCAAAACCGCTGATGCACGTTGCGTTCAGGGACAGTTTTTCAGCAAGCAGACACTGTATTTACCCTGTATTTACCTCGAAAACGGCTCCGTTTCGTATCGTTCCGTTATTATCTCATAGCGTGGTGAATGTGCAGGTCACAACTTGTCTACAAAAGCGTTTTGGAGTTTTGGGATTTTGTATTTGATGAGTTTGATGAGGGAAACCAAGAAATTCCCTTAGCCTCCGTAGCGTAGCTCTGAGCAGCTCACGGCTCTGCTCCGCCGTTCTAAAAACAGCTTACACCGACAATTAAAGGTAACGAACCTACTGCTATGACTATAGGGGTTTTGGTGATGGGCCAATTTGCCAAAATGTTGAACTATCCCTTTAAGTGTTTCAGCCTCTGGTCGCCCAGCGATCTAACTCAGGACCAGCTGCTGCTCGGCCTCCGTCGGCTCCGACCACTTCTTCAAAGGCTTCATAATATCACGAGAAAGTGATGTTAGAGTTAGATTCAAATGAAAAGACGACCACATCTACATCAGTCAGTGATTCTCGCCGCGGCCGCAGACGGTTCCTGTTTTTTTTCCCCCACAGAAAACGTCTGCTTCCTGTTTCCTCCTCGGTCGCCATGACAGCTCCATTGATTTAGCTCCGACTCTCGTCTTTACTCCAGATTCATTTCCTCGTTTTTTGTTTTTTTCATATATATATTTTTGTCGCGTCAGTTCCTCAAAACGAGAAACAAAACTTCTCACTTCAACACAAACACTCGGAGGGATTTTACACATTTGACCTCCTTTTATAAAATAACCAAACAAGTTCTAATATCACTGACACTCGTACCGCTACAGTGAGAACAAGCGATGTGTGAAAATATATTATACATTCATATTATATTTTATTCTATCTGACCTCACACTGATATCAAATACTTTATATATATTTTTAAGATTTTAACCCTTTGAGTGCCAGGTGTTTGTAATGATGCTGCTATGAATTATTTTCAATATATTATTCATTCATTCAAAACAAAATAGAAAAAAGAAATTTTTTAAAGGAATAGTTCACATAAAAATGGAATTCAGGCATTAGTGCCTCCTCCTCATGCTGATGAATACTCCAGAGTAGTTTTTTATTCCTCAAAAAAGTCTTATTTCTTGTCAAAATGTCTCATTTCTAGTCAAAACTAATCTCCTCACCTAAAATTATCTTGTTTTCAGATAAATTTCACTTGTTTCAAACAAATTTTCACTTGAAATAAGAAATCTGCCCCATTGGCTTGATTTTGAGTTTTTGCAGTGTAGTCCAACCAAATCCTCAGGGACCGACACAAAAACCATTTAATCTTCCTCCACACTGCTCGTCCACTTCCAAGTGTCCAGATTTACTGGAAACTACGTCGTTTAGGACATTTTTACAACCTCAACAGTCCAAAACGACATTTAGGAATTTCATTTTTTTGGTGAACTGTTCCTTTAACCTCAATGATCCAGAACGACTACGGAGGCCTGAGAGGGACAAGAGTCATGTTTGCATTGAAGCAGCTACGTGTCTAAACGTGTGTGTGTGTCCTGGTTGGTCCTGCAGGCGTCTCAACGACCCGTCCATCGTCACGCCGTTCTCCAGAGACGACCGAGGCTACACGCCGCTGCACGTCGCCGCCGTCTGTGGTGAGAGAGAGAGAGAGAGAGAGCAGTGTGTGTGTGTGTATGTGTGTGTGTGATTGATGTGTTGACAACCTGTGTGTGTGTGTGTGTGTGTCAGGCCAGGCCCAGCTGATCGACCTGCTGGTGTGTAAAGGAGCGCCGGTCAACGCCACGGACTACCACGCCCTCACGCCGCTGCACCTGGCCTGTCAGCGCGGATACCAGGGCGTCACGGTCGGTGAACACACACACACACACACACACACACACACACACACACACACACAATACACACTCAGAGTCAGTTGCATTGTGGGTAGTGTAGTCTGTGTGATGACGAGGCTGCGTGTCGTCGTCCTCCAGCTGCTGCTGCTGCACTACAAGGCCAACACCGACGCTCAGGACAACAACGGCAACACGCCGCTGCACCTGGCCTGCATGTACGGACACGAGGACGTGAGTCACACACACACACACACACACACACACACACACACACACACACAAACACACACACACACACACACTCATTCACCAAGACTGAATAATCAGATGTAATTTGTTTTCTGTAAGTTACTGTAAAGGGATAGTTCAACATTTTGACAAATTGGCCCATCACCATAATCCCTATAGTCATAGCAGTAGGTTCGTTACCTTTAATTGTCGGTGCAAGCTATTTTTAGAACGGCGGAGCAGAGCCGTGAGCTGCTCAGAGCTACACTACGGAGGCTCATGGGATTTCTTGGTTTCCCTCATCAAACTCATCAAATACACAATCCAACAACTCCACAACGCTCTGGTGGACAAGTTGTGACCTGCACATTCACCACGCTATGAGATAATAACACAACGTTACCACACAGAGTTGTTTTAGAGGGAAATACAGAGACTGTTGATGAAAAACTGTCCCTGAAGGCAACGTGCATCAGAGGTTTTGCATGAATTTCCCTCTAAAACAACTCTGTGTGGTAACGTTGTGTTATTATCTCATAGCGTGGTGAATGTGCAGGTCACAACTTGTCCACCAGAGCGTTGTGGAGTTGTTGGATTGTGTATTTGGTGAGTTTGATGAGGGAAACCAAGAAATCCCATAATGAGCCTCCGTAGCGTAGCTCTGAGCAGCTCACGGCTCTGCTCCGCCGTTCTGAAAACAGCTTGCACTGACAATTAAAGGTAACAAACCTACTGCTATGACTATAGGGATTATGGTGATGGGCCAAAATGTTGAACTGTCCCTTTAACAGGACATTCTCCATCCATCCATCTCAGTCATTAGACTCTCATAATACTCCTGTCTGTGTGTGTCTGTGTGTGTGTGTGTGTGTTGTGCGTCCAGTGTGTGAAGGCTCTGGTCTACTACGACGTGCAGTCGTGTCGTCTGGACCTGCAGAACGATAAGGGCGACACGGCGCTGCACATGGCGGCGCGGTGGGGCTACGAGGGAATCATCACGGTGCTGCTGGAGAACGGAGCGGCCACGGAGATCAGCAACAAGAGGCAGGAGAGCACGCTGCAGTGTGCGCTCAACTCCAAGGTACACAACACACACACACACACACACACACAACACACACACACACACAACACAGACACACAGACACACACACACACACAGACACACACACACACACACAAGCTGCTCCTCCGACCCACGTCTGTCTGTCAATCAATCAACACTGTTTAGCTTCTTCCTCCTCTTCCACCTGCTCCCCCTCTTTCTCCTTTCTTCCTCCTTTCTCCTTTTCCTCCTTATGCTCCTCCTCTTACTCCATCCTCTTTTACTCTTTCTTTTCTTCCTTCTCCTTTTCTTCTTTCTCCTTTTCCTCCTCCTTTTCAACCTCTTCCTCCATCCTCTTTTACTCCTTCTTTTCTTCCTCCTCCTCTTCTCCTCTTCTTCCTCTTCCTCCTTCTTTTCTTCCTCCTTCTTTTCTTCCTTCTTCTTCTCCTCCCCTTCTTCTTCCTCCTCCTCCTCTTTCCCGTCTTCTTCCTCTTCCTCCTCATCCTTCTCCTCTTCCTCCTTCTTTTCTTCCTTCTCCTTTTCTTCTCTTCTTCCTCTTCCTCCTCATCCTTCTCCTCTTCCTCTATCTTCTTTTCTTCCTCCTTCTTTTCTTCCTTCTCCTTTTCCTCCTCCTCTTCTCCTCTTCATCTTCCTCCTCATCCTTCTCCTCTTCCTCCATCTTCTTTTCTTCCTCCTCCCCCTCTTCCTCCCCTACTTCTTCCTCCTTTTTCTCCTCCTCTTCCTCCCTCCTCCTCCTCAGTTGATCTGATCCGTTGTTGTGTGTGTGTGTGTGTGTGTGTGTGTGTGTGTGTGTGTGTGTGTGTGTGTGTGTGTGTGTGTGTGTGTGTGTGTGTGTGTGTGTGTGTGTGTGTGTGTGTGTGTCTCCTGCAGATCCTCATGCTGCTGCAGTCGACCCAGAGCGGCCGTCAGCGCAGAGTCGACGTGAGTCTGACCTGTGAACCTGGAGAGGTCAAAGGTCACAGGATCCACAACCTCTCACACACACACACACACACACACACACACACACACACACACACACACACATGGAGAATAAATGTATGGAAGCCTGGAAGGAAAGAGATTCATTATTCTGAGAGACGTTACTAGTCACTACGTAGTTGTGTAGCGCCGTCCAGATGTTTAGTGAGTCTTAATATTCACTAGTAGTTACAGTCGTGTCCAACCGATGGTCACTGAGGAAGTAATACATCCCATAATGAGTCAGTCAGAGAGGAAGAAAACTCAGTCTGTTGTTATTATTTTATCATTTTACTGTTTTTAAATAATCCAAGATTTCCTCCCTCCTCCTCCTCCTCCTTCTCCTCCTCCTCCTCCTCCTCTTCCTCCTCCTCCTTCTCCTTCTCCTCCTCCTCCTTCCTCCTCCTCCTCCTCCTCCTCCTCCTCCTCCTCCTCCTCCTCCTCCTCCTCCTCCTCCTCCTCCTCCTCCTCCTCCTCCTCCTCCTCCTCTCTCCTCCTCCTCCTCCTCCTCCTCCTCCTTCCTCCTCCTCCTCCTCCTTCCTCCTCCTCCTCCTCCTTCCTCCTCCTCCTCCTCTCTCCTCCTCCTTCCTCCTCCTCCTCCTCCTCCTCCTCCTCCTCCTCCTCCTCCTCCTCCCCCCTCCTCCTCCTCCTTCCTCCTCCTCCTCCTCCTCCTCCTCCTCCTCCTCCTCCTCTCCTCCTCCTCCTCCTCCTCCTCCTCCTCCTCCTCCTCCTCCTCCTCCTCCTCCTCCTCCTCCTCCTCCTCCAGTCTCCCAGTCGCTCCCCTCTGGCCTCCGACTGCAGCAGCCGTCGCTCCTCCGTCTCCAGCTCCTCCTCTCTCGGCTCCGAGGCCAAACCGGAGGAGCAACGGGTCCGACACCGAGAGGTAACAGTTACGGGACCCACGGGTATTATGGGATATACAGTATAGGAACACCTGTGTCCACGGCGACTGACGACATGCATGCTTGTGTGATTGACAGGTAGAGAAGCTGCTGAGAGCCGTCGCCGATGGTGACGTGGAGATGGTGAGACGACGCGCCGCAGCAAATACACAGAAGAAGAAGAAGAGTGTGTGTGTCTACAGAAAACTGATGTGTGTGTGTTTCAGGTGCGTTACCTGTTGGAGTGGATGGATGAGGAAGAGGAGGATGAAGGAGAGATCCGGTCGGAGGTTCTGCTCTGCCACCCGCTGTGTCAGTGTTCGAACTGCGCTCCGACTCAGAAGGTCTGTGACCGTACATCTGTCCTCAGTCGGCCAATCAGAGGAGAGGAGGAGGCTCTGGGTCTCTCTCCTCTCTTCTGATTGGCCGACTGCTTTCTAAAGTGACCCAATTAAAGAATAGAGCAGATTTAACATAAAGATTTACCTTTATTTTGAAGGAGCTTTAACACAAATATCTACCTTTATTTTGAAGGAGCTTTACCACAAATATCTACCTTTATTTTGAAGGAGCTTTAACATAAAGATTTACCTTTATTTTGAAGGAGCTTTAGTACAAACATCTACCTTTATTTTGAAGGAGCCTTAACACAGACATCTACCTTTATTTTGAAGGAGCCTTAACACAGACATCTACCTTTATTTTGAAGGAGCCTTAACACAAACATCTACCTTTATTTTGAAGGAGCCTTAACACAAACATCTACCTTTATTTTGAAGGAGCCTTAACACAGACATCTACCTTTATTTTGAAGGAGCCTTAACACAAACATCTACCTTTATTTTGAAGGAGCCTTAACACAAACATCTACCTTTATTTTGAAGGAGCCTTAACACAGACATCTACCTTTATTTTGAAGGAGCCTTAACACAAACATCTACCTTTATTTTGAAGGAGCTTTAACGCAAACATCTACCTTTATTTTGAAGGAGCTTTAACACAAATATCTACCTTTATTTTGAAGGAGCTTTAGTACAAACATCTACCTTTATTTTGAAGGAGCCTTAACACAAACATCTACCTTTATTTTGAAGGAGCCTAACCTGTCCGTCTCCTCCTCTTCCTGTCCTCCAGTTGTCCATCCTTCAGGCCGGCGCTCTGGGCGTCAACAGCTGTAACGTTGACGGCTTCACGCCGCTCCACGTGGCGGCGCTGCACGGCCACGCGGCGCTGGCGGCGCTGCTGATTCGCCACGGTGCCAACGTCAACGCCCGCACCAATCAGAGCGCTACGCCGCTGCACCTGGCCAGTCAGAACAGCCACGTGCAGGTGAGAGGCTGTCGTTGCTGCTCTTCCTCTTTCTCCTCTTCTTCCTCCTTTTCTTCTCTTATTCATCTTTCTCCTCCTTCTCTTCCTTTTCTTCCTCCCACTCTTCTTTTGCCTCCTTTTCCTCCTCGTCCTCCTCCTCCTTTTTCTCCACCTCCCTTTCCTTCTCCTCCTTTTCTTCTCTTCTTTCTCCTTCACCTCCTCTTCCTTTTCTTCCTCCTCTTCTTCCTCTTCCTCTTTCTCCTCCTCCTTCTCTCTCTGTTTTCTTCACCTCCTCTTCCGAACTCCTTCCTCTTTCTCCTCCTCCTCTTTCCTCTTTTTCCTGCTCTTCCTCTTCCCCCTGTTTGTCCTTCTCCTCTTCTTCCTCCCCTTCCTCCCTTTCTTCCTATTCCTTCTCTTCCTCTTCCATCTCCTTCCTCTTTCTCCTCCTCCTCCTCTCCCAAATCCTTCCTCTTCCTCCTGCTCTTCCTCTTCCCCATCTTCCTGCTCTTTGTCCTCTTCCTCCTCTTCTTCTTCCTCCCCCTCCTCTTCCTCTCCCTTCGTCCTATTCCTCCTCCTTCCTTCCTTCTTCCATTTCCTCCCTCTTTCTTCCTCCTCTTCCTCCTCTCCCTCCTCTTCTTCCTAATCTTCCTGTTCCTCCTCTGTTTAACTGAGTTGCAGAGACTCAGCAGCTCCACCGTGTGGCGTAGACGAGGCAGCGCAGGGAAACTTATGATGTCATACGTGTGTGTGTGTGTGTGTGTGTGTGTGTGTGTGTGTGTGTGTGTGTGTGTGTGTGTGTGTGTGTGTGTGTGTGTGTGTGTGTGTGTGTGTGTGTGTGTGTGTGTGTGTGTGTGTGTGCAGGTGGTCAGGTTCCTGCTGGAGTGCAACGCCAAACTGAACAAGAAGGATCACTATGGAAACACGCCTCTGATTCACGCCTGTCTCTGTGGAAACGTGGAGACGGTCACCACGCTGCTGCAGGTACACACACCTCCTCCTCCTCTTCCTCTTTCTCCTCCTCTTCCTCCTCCTCCTCCTCTTTTTCCTCCTCTTCCTCTTTTTCCTCCTCTTCCTCTTTCTCCTCTTCCTCTTCCTCCTCCTCCTCCTCTTTTTCCTCCTCTTCCTCTTTCTCCTCCTCCACTTTCTTCTTTCTCCTCCTCCTCCTCCTCTTTTTCCTCCTCTTCCTCTTTTTCCTCTTCCTCTTCCTCCTCCTCCTCCTCTTTTTCCTCCTCTTCCTCTTTTTCCTCCTCTTCCTCTTTCTCCTCCTCCTCTTCCTCTTTTTCCTCCTCTTTCTCTTTCTCCTCCTCTTTCTCCTCCTCCACTTTTTTCTTTCTCCTCCTCTTCCTCTTTCTCCTCCTCTTTTTCCTCCTCTTCCTCTTTCTCCTCCTCTTTTTCCTCCTCTTTCTCCTCCTCCACTTTCTTCTTTCTCCTCCTCCTCTTCCTCTTTCTCCTCCACTTTCTTCCTCCTGTTCCTACTCGTCCTCCTCCTTCTCCACCTCCTTTTCTTTCCCCCTTGCTCTTCTTCTCTCTCCTTCTGCACTTCCCTCTACTCCCCCTCCTCCTCCTCCTCCTCGTCCTGAGTCTCCCTCGTTGTTACCTCACCGTCTCCGTCTCCGTCTCGCCCGTTTCCAGAGCAACGCACTGGTGAACGTGGCGAACCTGCAGGGCAACACGGCGCTGCACGAGGCCGTGAGGGGGGGTCACCTGGCGCTGGTGGAGCTGCTGCTGAGGGGCGGAGCCTCGCCGGGGCTCAGGAACAAGAGGCAGAGGACGCCGCTGGACTGCGCCTACGAGCTGGGCGGCAAGGTACGCACACACACACACACACAGACAGATGCACACACACAGACAGATGCACACACACACCGGAGCGTATCCGTGGTTACTCAGCATGTTTGTTGTTTCCTCCTCAGAACACCGAGATCCTCCGAGCGCTGCAGAAAGCGTCCGGACTCTCACCTGACGCCGAACCAATCAAACTGCTCTCTGTGCCCAAAGGAGCTCTGGGTAAAATCACACACATATACATAGAAATATATTAAAGGGATAGTTCAACATTTTGGAAAATTGGCCAATAGCAGTAGGTTCGTTATCTTTAATTGTCGGTGCAAGCTATTTTTAGAACGACGGAGCAGAGCCGTGAGCTGCTCAGAGCTACGCTACGGAGGCTCATTATGGGATTTCTTGGTTTCCCTCATCAGACTCATCAAATACACAATCCAACAACTCCACAACGCTCTGGTGGACAAGTTGTGACCTGCACATTCACCACGCTATGAGATAATAACACAACGTTACCACACAGAGTTGTTTTAGAGGGAAATACAGAGACTGTTGATGAAAAACTGTCCCTGAAGGCAACGTGCATCAGAGGTTTTGCATGTAAAAACCTGCTGCTACAACTATAGAGATTATGGCAATGGGCCAATTTGCCAAAATGTTGAACTATCCTTTTAAAAACAAAAACAGAATAATAAATTTAAAAAGAACAAGAAAGAAAGAAGGAAAATAAAGAGCTGGAGACATCATGTACCATCTCTTGTCATCTGCAGCTCATTCGTTCGTGCAGCGTCTGAGGCTCCAGGATAACTCCAACGGCCGCAAGCAGAAGCTGGCTCAGTCCATCAGCAGGTAGTCGCAGCGGCAACCACATGGAGGATGGCGTTTGACTGGTTGCTCGATCGGTCACTTTTATGTTTTTGTGCTTCCCTCCAGGTTCCAGCAGATGAAGAAAGGCTCCTCTGGTTCTGGTTCTGGTTCTGGTTCTGGTTCTCCGCCCAGATGTTCTCCGCCACTCCACCAGGTAACTCCCTCACTTCCTGTCTGTCCTGCAGCTGCTTCTTGGTCGTCCTCACATCTGTCCCTGAAGTGGACATGTGTAGAGTTGACAGTGCGTCCATGTGAGGCGTTCAGGGGACTAAAGTAATCTACAGCATCTTTAACACAACTCTTCACATGAGGTGTTTAGGGGACATCTGTAAACTGCAACGTCTCCCACTTGTTCTCCCACATTTTGTAAACCATGTTGGCTACGAAAAGAGGCGTTCACAGGATGTCTGCAAAATGTGTTCAAACTTAAAAAAATCTTAAAGGGATATTCCGCTGTTAACCCATGGCCAATTTTCCAGTCATGGAAAACACATGAAAAAAAAAAAATTCTAAAAAAAATTGATAGAAAAAAGAAGTTTGAAAATTTTCCAGAGAAAAGTGGTTAAATTTCTCAAAAGTTTTAAAAAAAAATCTTTGCAAAAAAAATCTTAAACATCTTAAAGGGACAGTATGGGACTTTACCGGCTTTTTATTGACAAAAATCAAATATCGCTTTCATAAATACATATTTCAATGAAGTGGAATCGCGCCCGCATACAAACGAGCGCTTTCTCGTACCTTAGAATGAGATATTACAAGTCATTACAAACATACAGGGGGGGGGTTCACCGAACCTTCTCTGCCATGTTGAATCGCCATGTTTTACGTTCAGTGTCACCGTCGCTGTAGTTAACCACAAACTCGGGCCGCCGGACCTTCTCGGCTCGGGGAGAAAGTTTTCCAGACAGCGCCTGTTAAAACTGTCACCGCCGTGTCGGCTAGTGTGAGGAAGGACGGAGGCACTGGTGTTGCCTTCAGGTGCAGTCAGACACCTGAATGACGCCGAGAGTGACGCCGTCGGCAAACCGACTGGATGTTATTTTACTCGACGAGAGAAAGACGGTAAAACGTGGGCCAGGTAAACAATACGACGTTACCATGACAACGTATTGTCACGCCGGTATTGTTTTGCCTCGTGCTGGCGGACCGTTTGTTTACATAGAGGCTTGTTTATCCTGTTACATGCAGCGTCGGTTGTTTTTCTGACTTCTGCCCGAGTTTACGTAAACGCAACAGCAAGAATACGTGCCGACATGCAACCGCACCGCTAGATGGGGGTAAATCTCACATACTGGGGCTTTAAGGGGAAAAAAAGAGTGGTTATATATTTGGTAAAAACAAAAAATTCTTTCAAAATTTTTTGAAACAAATTTCTTTCAAAAAAAAATTTTGAGGGGAAAAAAAAGTGGTAAAAATTTCTCAAAAGTTTTTTAAAAATTGTCTTGAAAAAATTTTTTTTGAAAAAATTTCTTTCAAAAAAATTTTGGAAAAAAATGTCTTTCAATTTTTTTTTTGGAAAAAAAAATTTTTCCCAAATTTTTTTTTTGAAAAAAAAATTCTTAAACATCTTAAGGGGAAAAAAAGAGTGGTAAAAATTTGGTAAAAACAAAAAATTCTTGAAAATTTTTTGAAACAAACTTTTCAAGTACCTCGGGGTCCTGTTCACAAGTGAGGGAAGGATGGAGCGCGAGATCGACAGGCGGATCGGTGCAGCGGCTGCAGTTATGCGGTCATTGTATCGGTCCGTTGTGGTGAAGAGGGAGCTAAGCCGAAAGGCGAAGCTCTCAATTTACCGGTCGGTCTACGTTCCTACCCTCACCTATGGTCATGAAATCTTGGTAGTGACCGAAAGAGCAGGGTCTCTGTCACCCGGGAGGAGCTCGGAGTAGAACCGCTGCTCCTCCACATCGAGAGGAGTCAGCTGAGGTGGCTCGGGTACCTGAATAGGATGCTCTCTGGCCGTCTCCCTCGTGAGGTGTTCCGGGCATGTCCCACTGGGAGGAGGCCCCGAGGAAGACCCAGGACACGCTGGAGTGACTACGTTGCTCGGCTGGCCTGGGAACAGCTTTAAAAAATTGTCTTGAAACTGAGCTTTTTTTTCCAGAGAAAATAAAATTTTTTTAAAAAAAAAAAAAACATTTTTGAAGTTTAAATTTTTGAAACAAATTTCTTTCAAAAAAAATTCAAAAAAAAAGTTTTTTTCTTGAAAAATTTTTTTTTTAAACAAATTTCTTTCAAAAAAATTTTTTGAAAAACATTTCTTTCAAAAAAAAAATTTCAAAAAATTTCTTTCAAAATTTTTTTTGAAAAACTTTTTTTTTTTTCAATTTTACCATGATTTTACCCTTAAAAAAATTTTGAGGGTAAAAATAGTGGTAAAAAATTCTTTTTAAAAAAAATTTTTTGAAAAAAATTTCTTTCAAAGAAAATTTTTAAGGGAAAAAAAAGTGGTAAAAATTTCTCCAAAAAAAAGTTTCAAACAAATTATTTAAAAAAAAAATTTCAAAATTTTTTTTTAAGGGAAAAAAAGTGGTAAACATTTCTTGATGCTATTCTGAGTCGTTGTGTTTGTTCCTGTGCAGGCGACAGCAGAGCGGCGGCGGCTGCGGCGCGGGGAGACGGTGGAGGTGAGCAGCCTGGACGCCAGCCCCCGGCTCCGAGAGCGACCACTCGGGCGCTGCCACACCCTGGACTCTGGAGAACAGGCGCCGGAGCGTCTGCTGCCGCCACCGCAACAACAGCAGCACGCCATTCCGGACACACTCCCCGAAACAAGCGACACGCTCTCCCCGCCCACAGACGACTCCAGCTGCTGCAGCAGCGACAGCAAGACCTCGCTCTCCCCCCCACCACCGCCGCCCGCCAGCGAGTCCCCGCAGGACGCCAACGACTCGTCCGAAGCCCCGCCCACCACAGCACACATCTTCACCAATCACTCTGCTGAGTCCGATGAGTCGCCCGTCGATGTGAACGGGCCGTGTGACCGCAACAACACCGAGTCGTCGGCGACAGACGCTAAGGACGGGAACTCCAACCCCGTCCTCACCGGGGGCGGAGGAGGAGACGGCGCCGATCAGACGGGCGCAGGGTGGAAACAGGAAGTAGACGAGGAATTTTAACGTTCGCCAAAAGAAAAAAAAAAGTGAGAAAACTCAACTTTGTTTTTATTTATCGACACAAACGTCGTGTTTCTGCGACGGAGACGAGAAAATCACTTAACGATCGGAAGATTTTAACGTTTGGTGTCGCCGTTCACCTTCCTCCTCCTCCTCCTCCTTTTCCTCCTTTTCCTCCTCCTCCTTTTCCTCCTCCTCCTCCTCCTCTTCCTCCTCCTCCCTGAGTTTGAAGCACTTTCTTCTTCTGGCCTTCACAGACAAGACAAAACAAAAAGGGATGCAAACTGACTGACTTTAGTTTCCTAACGTTCGAATGTTGTCGTCGTTGTTTTTCATGTTTTTATTTTTTGCCACTAAGACTGAAGCTCCACGCTCTCCGTTTGTTTGGACTTGAACTCGGCAGGTTTACGCCCGACGTCGCCGTTGTCGTGTCACCGGCGCCACTCGCCTGGTTTTAAAACAGAACGACTTTGATTTTTTTTTTTTTTTATGAACCTGGTTCGTTGTGTTCAGAGAGTCTCAGCTTCTCCTGAACGTCGGGACGTGTTTCTGTAGTTGAACGGTCACAGCTGTTGTTGCTGCTGCTGCTGCTGCTGCTGCTGCTTCTAAAAAATAATCAATCAATCGATCGATCATTGACGACTGTTTCTCCAAATCACATCATCAAGGTTTCATATTGATTTAATCCGTTCATGTCTTTAAAATTAACTTCAGCTGAGACTTGAAACTTGCTGCAGGTCGTTAAGTTCATATGAAGAAAGATAACAGAAAAAAAACTGTTAATTATTAAAAGTTACATATTTTACAGTTTTCTTTGGTGTTTGTTGGTTTAAAGTAGTTTTAAAAAACCAAAACATCCTCTCTCAGCTTCTCTCTGGAGCTCTAGTAACAACAGGTCGGTGTCAGCCAATCAGAACAGAGTAGGAGGGTCTGAGCCTCTCTTCTGATTGGCTGACTGTTTTCATAGTGTTCTAATAAAAAATAGAGCAGATTTCAGAATAAAACACTCACAGAAACCAAATCCTGCAAAGTGTTGCTGGACGATAATGTCGTGGGCGGGGCTTTGGGTGACTGCTTCGTTGTGACATCACAAAGTCACAGGAAGTCACGACGGCTGATTTTAAGGCTCAGTCTCTGAATACAGGGCTGAGAGATCACTGAATGTTAGAGGTTTTTTCTAGTTTTGTGTGGATTTATATTGAGATTAAAACTCTGTCATTGCTTCAAAAAGACTAAAAGTAGGATAAATCTGCTTTTTAATCGATAAGTCCGGTGTTGATGCTTGTTTATTCTCACCTGAAATGAGTTTCAAGTCTCTGTGAAATGAAAACATCTAAAAACTAATTCACACTGATGATCTGATTTGTGAATGGAAGTTAATGAGTGAGAGGAACCCAGCAGCCTTGACCTTTGACCTTTGACGTCTAGAGTAGATCTATAACCTTAACTTAAAGACTAGTAGTATATCTCACCACGATGAAGAGTCCAGTACTGTATAAGTGTTAGAATAATAATAACTCCACCTGTTACTACGTCTGAAACGATGTCAACCCCCGCGCAGAGGTTCAGTCCAGTTATTTTTGTACCTGTTTTCATTTCCTGGTTTAGATGTTGAAGATGATGATGATGATGTGAATGTGCCTTATTTAATTCACACCCAGATAACCCACAATAAACAGACGATTTTAATTATGGCTTGTTTTGGTTTTTATTTTTTATCAATGGCGGGGGTTTTTGTCTTTTTTAAACAAAATTGCAGTGTGAGGCGTTCAGGTGACGCTATCTTTACAGGTGTTTAGGGAACGCATGTAAGAGTTATCATCGACATGCAGCATTTAGGGGACCTTTAATCTTCATGTGAGGCGTTTAAGGGACATGCGTAAAGTATAGTGTTCTCCCATAGTCGATATGAGGCGTTAAGGGGACGTATGTAAGCTTTAGCATCTACATTTGCCCCCTAAATGCACATTGTAAATTACAGTGTATTCATGTGGGGCGTTCAGGGGACTACTGTAATCTATGCCATCTACCTACAGTATAGTCTATTGTGTTTAACAAAACTCTTCATGTGATGTGTTTAGGGGACATCTGTAAACTGTAGCATCTACAGGGTGTCTTCATTTGATGCGTTTAAGGGACGTAGCATCCTATCTATCGTCGATATGAGGCGTTCAGGGGACATGCGTAAGCTGTAGTGTCCTCTAAAAGTCTCACTTTTGTCCCCTAAATGGAAATGTGTACATTGCAGTGCGTCCATGTGAGGCGTTCAGGGGACTAATGTAATCTATAGCACCTACCAATAGCCCATGTCTAGCATGGAGCGTTTAGGGGACATCTGTAAACTGCAATTTCTCACATTTGTCTTCTTGTGAGGCTTCTAAGGAAAGTTTTTTTTACTACAGAACCAGAACCCGTGAATTGAATTGAATACCTTTATTGTCATTAATACCGAGGTATTAACAATATTCACAACCTGCATTTTAAAGCTGCAGACTACAAACATGAAAAGAGTTCAGGAGCAGAACGAGAGCTGCTCTGACTCTGAGGTCTGGATGTTATTTCTCTCCACCTGTGAAGCTGCTCAGTTTTCCCACCGACAGGTTCTGGTGCCGGTTAATCATTTCTGATCTTTACCTTCACACACACACACACACACACACACTTCACACCATTCATTTTCATCAGACATGCCGTCGAGGTTTCTCTGCCTGTCTCTGGTTCTGGTTTTCCTCGGGGGTCCGGTTCTCGGCGGGCCGCTGACGGACCCCCACCCCAACATCACGGACCAGGAGCTGTTCTGGGGCGCGGACCAGTACGACTTCTCCGTGGTGCTTCCCGCCGCCGGCCTCGAGTGCTTCTGGCACTTCGCTCATCGAGGAGAGAGATTCTACCTGACCTTCATGGTAACCAGGAAAATATTTTTACTATCTGTAATAATCTATGATCAATAATCACATCGCACTCAGAGAAACAAGTCAAGATAGAATTCATTTTCCTTATAATAGAAGATAAGATTTTTTTTTTGTACATCATAGCAGTTTTAAGTGAAGTATTTTCATTAAAGCTCCATACAGTACAGCTCTAAACCAGCTGTGAGGTCTTCCTGTGACTTTGTGATGTCACAAGGAAAGCAGTCCCTAAAACACCGCCCACCATCTGACATTTTGTAGGATTTCAGTTTCTCTGAGTGTTTTATTCTGAAATCTGCTCTGTTTTTATTGGGATCACTCAGAAACAAGCAGTCAGCCAATCAGAAGAGAGGCTCAGAGCCTCCTCTCTTCTGATTGGCTCAGACCGACCTGTTGTTACTAGAGAACACCTCGAAATAAAACAGTGGCGAAATTTAAGTCACATGATTCATGTTTGTCAGCGTTTGTTTCCCGTTTCCTGTCCGTAGGTCCAGTGGGTGACGGGAGTCGGCCATGACAGACACCTGTCCGTCTCCGTCAACGCTCCCAGCGGTCTGCTGCTGTCGACGATCGACGATGCGACCGGTCAGATCAACTTTGAGGCCGAGGAAACAGGTGTGACACACTGATGCAGTTTTATTCCCCACTTCCTGTTTGTCACAAAAATAAAAGCATCATTGACATTTTTTTTTTTACATTTCGATAAAACAACCAAATACATAGAAAGTGTTTCCATGGGACACAAAAAAGGAAATAACCCATCTGTATCATAATATATACCATAATTAGTTAAGTTTATTTATTTATTTCATTTTTTTTAACATAAAAACAAAAAAATAAAAATAATTTTAAAAAATGACAATACTGTAGGCTAACTCTTGAATGAAAGGGGGCAGAAAGAAGCAAACTTATATTGTCTACCCCTTGTTACAAATAATTGATTCACAAATTAGATAATATACAGTCAAACAAAGAAGAAATAGAAGGAGAAGAAGAAAGACATCAACAAACAACAACGTCTACAACAAAACGTGGCATAAAATAAGTTGAAGTAACGGCTGCAGCCAATAACCTACAATAAGATGCACTTGTTGATCGATACTTTTCTGCAAAAGTCACAAACCATTGAACAAGTGCAAGTCTCAGCTGGGTCCATCGCATTTTATTGTCCTCTGGAAACACTTCCTGTTAGAATTAGTAATTTTACCTTTTAAGTCTCTCATCACAATATAAATACTTTCTCTATTCTTGACATTGTTTTCATATCTTCTAATAAATAACTTGTAGCTAGCTGCAGTTCAGTTTCACCACATGGGGGCATCAGTCAGACAGTGATTCGTACTGTGTTGTTTCCCTCCAGGTTTCCACCAGATGTGTTTCAGCAACTTCCACAACCACTTCGGCACCATGCAGGTCTCCCTCAGCTTCGGGGTTTACTACGACGACCACCAGGACGCCGGCGCCAGCAAAGACGAGCAGAAGAAGAAGAAAGAGGAAGTGAGCAAAGACCTGAACAACACGCTGAGCATCATCGAGGTAAAACACCTTTTTTGAGTTTTGTTGGGTTAGGTAAGGACAACGGTGACGTCATCAGAGTGTCTTTGTGTGTCTCGTCAACGTCGACACAGGATGCGACTCACAAAGTGGAGAACCACGTCTTCCACATGTTCCGCCACTACAACTTCGGCCGGATGAAGCGCGGCGCCGACCACTTCCTGCTCCTGTCCAACTCCCAGTACGTCACCTGGTGGTCGACGGCGCTCAGCCTCCTCATCGTCACCTCCGGATACCTGCAGCTCCTCTTCCTCAAACGCCTCTTCATCACTAAGACCGGCGCCGAGGAGGAGAAGCCTCGCTGCTGACGGACCCCTCCCTTGTTTTCTACCTGTGTCGCAGCACTTCCTGTCCCCCCGCTCCACCTCCTTCTCCTCTGTCTGTTTCTGTTGGTTCCTGCTCAGGTTGACTTCTAAATAAACAGCTCAGTGAAAGGAAAAAGGCTTTGAGTTTTTTATCGTTCTATCGTTCTATTGATGTATTGGTTGTAAACAAATGCACATGGCCAGGAGAAGGGTTAGCAACACAATGGAAAAGCATGGTTCCCCTTTAAAGCTCCACTGTGCAGCCCGTTTGTGGGGCGTCCCTGTGGTCAAGTGGTGAACACCTTATGGACAACCTGGAAATGTGTTTGAGTCCGTCAGTTCCTTCAACGCAATTTCTCACAAACGCCTTGACGAGTCTTTCTCTCCAATTTGGCCCAAACGTCCACATGGACTTAAGGATAAATTCTAGGGATGCCCCGATACCGATACTGGTATTGGGTATCGGTCTGATACTGTTGTAATACTTACTTACGTACTCGGTATCAGTGAACTTAAGCGAGTACAAGAACCGATACCAGTGCATGCAATTGCTCTGCATCAAGACCGCGATCAGAGATCTTTGCATCTTTGTTGTATCTTTTTAGATCCCAGCAGAGAAGAAAATAAAATTTGCCTTCCAATTCATTGCATTTGTTTGTTTTTTTGTTGTGGTAGAAGGATCGGCATCGGTACTCGGTATCGGCGAGTACTCAGATCCAAGTATCGGTATCGTATCGGTTTGAAAAAAAGTGGTATCGTTGCATCCCTAATAAATTCATTACATTATTATTATACAACAGCTAAAGAGTTTGTCTTAAAATGTTCTTGAGAACTTCAGATGTGGACTCAAGGGCGAACTGATCAAAGATCAAAGGTTGGTGCGACTCCATAAAAGACTTTTTTAGCCTTCACACAGTAACTATGACAAAACCTGACACAGATAGTTCATGCTTTCTATCAATCTGGATAAAGTGGGATGTAACCTGATACCAGTCGTCCAAGAGGCGGAGGGATACGACCTCTAGTATCCAAACACACAATGCATGATTTTGGCCACATTACACTGATAACGTATCAAACATAAAACGTCGTGACTGAGAGTTTGTGGTCATGGTTAATGATTCTTCTCTGATACCTGAGAGCGAACAGGACGAAGCAGCAGACTCCCGTCGTCATGCTGCTCACCGCTCTGCTCGTCGTAGCTCTGAGCTCTCGGGGCGTCTGGACCAGAAAGTCAGAACCGGTCCTGGACGATGGCCACGGCGCCGGGCTGTTCAGGGGCTCGGACAGGTACGACTTTGCGGTGGAGGTTCCTGCTGCAGGGACTGAGTGTTTCTGGCACTTTGCCCATCAGAGTGGAAGCTTCTACCTGACGTTCATGGTGAGACCTCTGAGGTTCATCTGGTCTGTGAATTTAACAGTCGGAGACGAGTCCGAACTGTTGTTGTGTGTTTCGTCATTTAACACGACCTTCAGGTGAAGCAGCAGTTGGACTTCACCAAATAAGAGTTTCCTGCAGAGGTCACCTACCTTCTTATTGTCACTTGAAATTTTTGGACTGTATTTCAATAACATGAGGTGCTTAAGTCCAGTTGGAGAAGAATTATACCAACAATGGACTGAAAGCCACAACTTTTCTTTTATATCAAGAAGAAGCATACGGAAAACAGTGAGGTCTTTACACCATTCCTTCTTTCTTTTTTCTCATGTGGCATAAGGACTAAATTGAAGTGAAATTAAATTGATAATTGGGGGATTGAGAAATTGGGACTTTGTTGGGAGTTTGATGTAGAACAATTCATTAGCCCAGATTAGAAATTGCTGGAAAAGACAGTATAAGGATAATACATTTTAGTCATTTTGTTGCTCAAAATACTGAATGGGTCAAACCAGTCAACCCGGTGTTACTGGCCTTTCAAAACTTCAAGACACAAAGGACTATTTTTTTCTCAGCAGATAGATAGATAGATAGATAGATAGGTAGGTAGGTAGGTAGGTAGGTAGGTAGGTAGGTAGGTAGGTAGGTAGGTAGGTAGGTAGGTAGGTAGGTAGGTAGGTAGGTAGGTAGGTAGGTAGGTAGGTAGGTAGGTAGGTAGGTAGGTAGATAGATAGATAGATAGATAGATAGATAGATAGATAGATAGATAGATAGATAGATAGATAGATAGATAGATAGATAGATAGATAGATAGATACAATTACTGATCAATGAGTCCAAACGTCTGAACACAGGTGCAGTGGGTGACGGGGATGGCCAACGACCACCGGCTGTTTGTGACGGTCAGCTCTCCACGCAGCGCTCTCATAGCGTCCACCAACGAAGCCGTCGGTCACATGATTTTCCAGACAGAGGAGACAGGTGAGGTCATCGTCAAACTCTTCAGACTCAAACACACCGCGTAGACACAATAACTGCAGCTTCCTCTTTCCTCCTCCTCAGGATTTTACCAGATGTGTCTGAGGAACCACAACAACCAGTTTGGAGCAGTCAGGGCGTATCTGAACTTTGGCGTTATTTACGATGGATCGAAGGAGGCGGAGGTGATGGGGGAGGAGGAGAAGATGAAGGAGAAAATCCTGGATGGCACTCTGATTGGTATCGAGGTATGTGTCTCTGAGGTTTTAAGACATTAATGCAAACTCTGGATCCTCTACTGATGCAGTACCAGGGGTCGTCCAGAAGGTGTCGACATTTCTTCTGTATTTTGTACTTCAAATCGATGGATCAGAAATACTTTAGCCCAGGAAGGTTCAAGTATCTTTGTGCAGCAGAGGAAACACTGGAAATGAAGGAAATAGGAAATGCTGTCCCATGATTCTTTGCTACATTAGGAAATGACCTAATTTATAATCCCAGTGTTATAAAGGTTAAAATAATCTAAGTTTAGACTAGTTGTCTTTATACTGTAACTATCTGTTCTTCTTTTTAGGTAAATGGAAGTGAGATTCAGTTTCATTGTTGGCTAATTTACCAACAATTAACTGTAATTGACAGAGACACAGCTGAATAACTGCATCACTACATTATGATCGCTGTTATGTGACTTTAAACTGAGAAATGTGCTGCGTGTGGTTTAGGACAGCATCCAGAAGATCGGGAATCAGATCATCCACGCATGGCGTCATTACAACTTTGCCCGCATGAGGAAAGGGAAGGATTACTACCTGGTCCTGTCCAACCTCGACTACGTCACCTGGTGGTCGGCGACTCAAAGCCTGGTCATCCTCCTGACTGGATACCTGCAGCTCCGCGTCCTCAAGGGACTTTTCCACACGGAGCCTGGCAGGCCCAGATGCTGAGAGCAGACAATGCACACTCTGGATCATTGTGATGGTTTTTGACTTCTCTTAAGAAATATTTGTAGAAAGAAAGAAAAGAGGCAAAAAAATAAAAAATAAAATAAAAATACCTGCAACTTTTCATTGAAGCTCCATAGATAGGTAGATGTTTGTGTTAAAGCTCCATACAGTATAAAGGTAGATGTTTGTGTTAAAGCTCCATACAGTATAAAGGTAGATGTTTGTGTTAAAGCTCCATACAGTATAAAGGTAGATGTTTGTGTTAAAGCTCCATACAGTATAAAGGTAGATGTCCATGTGTAGTGTGATTATAAAGCAGCTCTAGGTTCTATATTAACACTGTGAAAGTATCAAAGCCTCAGTCCACAGAGAAATGCACACAGCCTGTATTCAGAAACTGAGCCTTAAAACCAGCCGTCAGGACTTCCTGTCACTTTGTGATGTCACAACAAAGCCCCGCCCCCTCACCACCTGGACACCACCATCCAACAATTTGCAGGATTTGGTTTCTCTGAGTGTTTTATTCTGAAATCTGCTCTATTTTTTTTATCAGATCATTCAGAAAACAGCCACTTACTGAGGTTTTATATCCATCAGCAACAGTAACTTTATTCAGTCACGTTACATGTGGATGCCTGGGTAATTGGCACCTTCTTGGCACTGGCTCTTAATTACATGCTGTAACATGGAAATCAGGTTTGACATAATTTCAGATAAACCCTCTGCAGCAGCCGGGAAGTCCTCTGTGCCAATTAAATCCTAAATTAGTTTCATTTATCCACCACAACCACTTGGACTACTGGACTCATAGTTGCTTCTCGACAACCTCAGACAGGTACATATATACATTTTATCAACTTGAACTGAACTCATTTTACATATTGATCTAAATTGTCCTGTAGAAATATCAAATAATAAGGTTTGTTACTATAAAGTGTGAGTGAAACTAGTTTTGCCGTGACAGTCATTGCAACTCCTTCACGTTTTACCTGAAGCTAACCTGAACTCTGAAATCAAGAATGTGTCATCCAAAGTTCCCGTCTTTTTTGTTGCCAAATTGTGACGGACAGCGTTTCCTCATCAAGTTAGAAAGTAGGTAGTAAAGCCAGAGAAACAACCTTGGTTTGTCTGTAGATATAAGACAGCTGTTATAAAAAAATAATAAAAAGAAGAATAAAACCTGGTGGACATGTGACCACTGACTGATGGATTTAGTGAAGAAAACACAGCTAAAGATGGAAGAGTTTGTAAATATTTAAAGCTTTAACATGTGCAAAAGGTCTCACCTTTCAGAAGCCCCACCCTCCATACATCCCTAAAAATAAAACATCTCTAAGACAGGTGTGTAATTATATAAGTGTTACTATTAGGGATGCAACGATACCACTTTTTTTCAAACCGATACCGATACTTGGATCTGAGTACTTGCCGACACCGAGTACCGATGCCGATCCTTCTACCACAACAAAAAAACAAACGATTTGGCAAAATGCAATGAATTGGAAGACAAGTTTTATTTTCTTCTCTGCTTGTTAGAACAAAATTTGTTGTAACAAGCCTCTGATCTAAAAAAAAAAAACATACAACAAAGATGCAAAGATCTCTGATCGCAGTCTTAATGCAGAGAAATTGCATGCACTGGTATCAGTTCTTGGTATCGGTGAACTTTAGCGAGTACGAGTACAAGTGTATTACAACAGTATCGGACCGATACCAGTATCGGACCGATACCGGTATCGGTATCAGTGCATCTCTAGTTACTATTATACTATACGATCCTGCGCCTCTGTCTCCACAGTTCATCATGGACAGCCTCGGGGTGATGGAACTGATCTTGTCCCTCTGTGAGAGAATCTACGATATGGTTGGTAGAATAAAAACCAACAAGCAGCAGTGCCTGAGCCTCGCCGAGCGGGTCAAAGGTCTGGAGGGTTTGGTTCTGACCATCGTAGAGAGGAACAGCAAAATCTCCCGCGTCGTTCGCAACGCTCTGAAAGATCTCAGCAAGACCTTGATTACCGCCAAGGAGTTGATGGAGAAATTCTCTGGGACAAAGACTTTCAAGGCGTTCCTGAAGTCCGGCAGCCATGAGGAGAAGTTCAGAGAGGTGAACGAGAAGCTCTCCCACAATTTCCAGGTCCTGTCGGGAGCCCTGCAGATCGAACACGGCGCCATTCTGCACAAAGTCTACAAACATGTCGCAAAATCAGAGGATGAACTCAGTCTTAGGAGCTCCACACCGCTGATGTCTCCACCCATACCTTCGAGGGCAATGTCTCCATCCATACCTTCGAGGGCAATGTCTCCATCCATACCTTCGACGGCAATGTCTCCATCCACGTCAGTGATAATGATGTCTCCCACTATGTCAATGTTTCAGTCTCCACCTCCTACACATGCCCAGGTCGTCACATCTATGTACCAGAACGCGTCGCCCATGCAGCTGTACATGTACAACCCGCTGACCCCCAGGCTCCTGATCTCCACCACCGCGGGCCCTGCGGCTTTTTCAGTGCCAAATATCCCTGGAACATATAAGGTTTTCATGTAAATTCTAGAAAAGACTCCAGATATGTGTTTTTTTTATTCATGTGATGTGTGCAGATCTGAAGGGAACAATATGTGGACCCTCTGTCACATATTTGGTGGCATCCAGTGCCCACAGGAGGTCAAATGTGTTCAATATCAGCGTTTAATAACTGGTGTTTGTTCTTCCAATGGTTATCCATGACTCCTCCCCAGACTTGATAACAAATTGTGTTTAACCTTACAGTTTAGGGTAGACCAGTATACACTGCATTGGTGCTTGTTGACAATAAAAAGAATCTCTTTATCTTTTAAGTTTATGCATGTTGTTCACTGGCTTCCTGTTGTCTTCAGAGTTCGATTTAAAATACTCCTTATGCCATGACATATCATGTTGTTGTTGTCGTCACATACTCCGACATGAAAATCAGGTTTAACATGCCAGTGCGTGGGTTGTGTTTGTTGCAGTAGCTGGGAAGTGACGTCAGTTCGTGTTAATCCAACACTTATTTACTTTCATTTCTCCACCGGCCGCAGTCTCTGCTCCTGGACTCACAGATGCATCTCGACAACCACTGACGGGTAAAAATGTGTTTTATCATTTCTAAACAAACTCTTTTTATATGAGATATAACATAATCCCGTAGGGATAGTATCAAATATCAAGGTTTATTTTGCTGAATATGTGGGAGAATTTTTCACATAAAACTTGGTTTGTGTAAGTGAACTAGTTTTATTTGCACTGAAGGATTTTATGCATCTGTGGAAAAACACCCTTTTCGTTTACCAGAAGCTAACACAAAGATTTAAATCTGAAATCAAGAGGGTGTCAAAGTTTCTGTCTTTCTGCTGCCAAGTTATCGCGGACAGTGTTTCCTCGCCGAGTTGAAGTGGAGCCAGAGAGAAGAATGTGGTTTGCTTGAAGGCATGAGACAGCTGTAACAAACATCTGGTGGACAGGTCACCACTTGCAAAGGTATTTAGGCTTCGGAATGGTGCTGGACATAAAACAGGCTTCAAATGGTTAACAAAGCTGCTGTGTCCTTTTGTTACCATCTCACAGAAACATGCGGAAAGATGTCCAAAACAACACACCTCTCAGACAGGTGTGGTGTTCTAAATTCTTTAACACCGTGACAACATTGCTTCATCTTAAAAACTGATAAGAGATCAGGCAGAAGCATCAAGCTGTGACTGTATTTAAAAAAAATGTCCCCATGTTCCCTGGGTCCTATGTTCCCCAATTTGTATGGGACAGGGGAACATAGAACCCTTTTTCTAAAAAAAAAAAAGGCCCTATGTTCCCCACTCTTCCCCAAAAGGGTCCTATGTTCCCCGCTTTTCCCCAAAAGGACCCAGGGAACATGCAATTTTTGGTCTCATACCTGGAAGTGGAGTTGTGACTTTGAGTGAGAAGTGTAATTGCCCCATTGGTTGGGTTTAGGCAATGAAGAAGGGAGTTGGTTAAGTTTAGTAAAAAGACTAGGTAAAGGTTAGACAGGCCAGATAGAGTCCATTGATCAGCAACAGCGGGGAACATAGGACCCTTTCTTTGAAAAAAGGTCCTACATGTATGTTCCCCAGTATGTATTGCGACTGGGCCTTTTTGGACCCTTTTGGGTAAAAACGGGGTACATAGGACCCATTTTCAAAAAGAGGGTCCTGGGGAACATAGGTACGCTCCCGATGACATCCATCCATCCATCCATCCATCCATCCATCCATCCTCTCCTGCCTCTGTTTGGTAAGATCCCAAGGTGTTCCCAGGGTAGATGTCCTGTTCTCCACCAAGTTGGACATGCCTGGTGCTCTGGAGGCTTCATTATCAGAAGCTTGAATGATCTCAACTGAGATGAGATGATTGGTTATATTAGTCCGTAGCTGTAACGACATCCTTCGTCTGTCCCCACAGCTCATCATGGATCAAGTGGAACTGGTCTTGTCTCTGTGCCAGCATATCTACGGGATGGTTGAGAACACGAAGGCCAACAAGCAGCGATGCCAGAGAGTCGCCCAGAGGGTCAAAAGTCTGGAGGGTCTGCTTCTAACCATCAAAAACAGGGAGAGTAGCATCTCTCCCACTGTGGACGAGGCTCTGAAGGAGCTCAACGTCACCCTCATTTCTGCCAAGGACTTGATGGAGAAGTTCTCCCAGACAAAGAGGTTCAAGGCGTTCCTGAAGTCCGGCAGCCACGAGGAGAAGTTCAAAGAGGTGAACGAGAAGCTCTCCGACAACTTCCAGGTCCTGTCAGGAGCCCTGCAGATTGAGCATGGGGCCATTCTGCAGAAAGTCTACGAAAGCGTTGCAAGACCAGAAGAGGAGCAGAGTTTTACTGACTCAACAGCCCGGATGTCTCCACCCACACCTACAACCCCAATGTATCTACGCATGTCTTCTACCGAGACGTCGCCACCCCCACCCATAAATCCGATGTATTCACCCATTCCTCCAACTCCGACGTCTTCTACCGTGCCTTCAGCTCCGACGTCTCCTGTCATGCCTCCAACTCCGATGTCCCCCACCATGCCTACAGCCCCTTTTGCCCTCACCATGCCTATGTCCAACCCTCCGGCCCGTATGCCCGTCTCCGTGCCAGTGTATCAATCTCCAGCTCCGAGACCTGTGCAGTACATCCTGCCCCCCAGACAGGTGTGTGTCCCTGTGCGTCAGATCGTGTCACCCATGCAGGTGTACAACCCAGTGATCACCAGACCAGTGATCAGAGCCGTAACCATCTCCCCCACCGCAGCTCCCGTGACTCGGGTGGCACTCGTTGCATCTGGGGCCCCCGTGACTTTTTCAACACAGAATGCATATGGGTTTTTGCGTTAATACAAGAAATAGACTCTGAACATTGATTTGTATTCCTGCAAACCAGGAGGGAACAACATGCCTTGACTCCTCCCACCTCCTCCCATCACCCAGCTTCAGTTTTCTCCCGAGAATCCGCCCCCACAGTGGAGGCACACAATACGTTTGGTGACATCTAGTGGCTGCAGGAGGGATGACAGAAAGAAAAGGTGCTTGTTCAATATTAGTGTTATCTCACTGGTTTTGTGTTCTTTCTATGTATCCACGACTTTTCCACAAGCTTGAACATGTTTTTATTATTGTAACCATGAGAACAAAGGTAGAGTATCACTGTTGCCACAGGGGGGCGCCATTTTAGCACTGGATAAGAAGGTGGAAACCTGTTTGTTCAGGTTTATTATATTCAACTGTTGCATGATTTTCTTCTCAGATATTCTGAATTTATTTAACTGATGATAGAGTCAGAACATATTTAATGTCAGTATATTTTAGTTTCTTTATTGTCAGTTTTTATTTATACAAGACACAGCAAGTTTATTTCCACAGTATCATTCAGACGCAATGCAACTTGGTTTACAAAGGCAAGGAGATGAATGAATACCAGAACAATGAAGTCACATTTTGAAGCAATAACAGCAAATATGACTAAATAAAACTGTGAAATACAATAAGATCAGGTAGGAGACTTTACATTTAATGAAAAAGCACAATAAGAAGCCGTGTGTGATTTATTCATTGAGACAGTGATGTTTACATTGTAGTATATTATACTCCTTAATGTTCTTAGTTTTATATCTTGAATCATCATTATGCATTATGTTCTTCTTTGTATGTGTGTTTTGTCTGTAACTGAAGGAATGTGTAGGTCTCTGCTCTGCTAATGGACCTGACTGCTTAGAAGTCATCTGACTTTATGGTATGCGTCTGGTTAATGTCAATGATTGGTTCTTTTGTTTTCCTCTTCCTCTTCTCTGTCCGGAGAAAGGGGGAGTCAGAAAAGGTATGTAAAGTCAGAGTTCTGGGCCAGTCGCGAGGACTTCTCATGTTGACCCCCGGGATGCTCCAGGATTCAGCATTTTTGTACACTGTTCTTTTTCTTGTTAATAAACTTCCTTTTTGAATGCAAGTGAAGACGTGTCGGCGGTGATCCCTTCTTTTCATCAACACATCAATAGACCACATAAACCAGTGAATGTCAGTATATAAGAGAATTAATAACCTATGTGTTGCATTTGTATTTGTATGTGTATTTATTATTATTTGGGTTTATTTTAAGTTGATTTCAATATTTTGCTCTACAAATTAAGAAAACAACGAATGCACAAATATATTACAGTATATCTTTACTTTTTCTCTTGGGTTTTTCTTCACAGCAGGACACAGTAGTACGCTCTGCTCTCTTGGGCGATTCTAGCCTCCACTCTCAGCAGCACGTCCTCCTGATCTGCTAGTTTCTCCTCCTGTGCAGCCATCCTCCTCTCCTGCCTCGCCAGCTCCACCTCCTGCTCCTCCAGCTTCTTCTCCTGCTTCTCCAGCTTCACCTTCAGCTTCTTCTCCTGCTCCTTCTCCGGCTCCTCCAGCTTCTTCTCCTGCTCCAACAACTTCACCTCCTGCTCCTCCAGCTTCACCTTCAGCTCCACCTTCTGCTCCTCCAGCTTCCTCTCCTGCTCCTCCATCTTCTTCTCCTGCTCCTCCAGCTTCACCTTTAGCTTCTTCTCCTGCTCCTCCAGCTTCCTCTCCTGCTCCTCCATCTTCTTCTCCTGCTCCTCCAGCTTCACCTTTAGCTTCTTCTCCTGCTCCTTCTCCTGCTCCTCCAGCTTCTTCTCCTGCTTCAACAACTTCACCTCCTGCTCCTCCAGCTTCACCTTCAGCTTCTTCTCCTGCTCCTCCAGCTTCACCTCCTGCTTCAACAACTTCACCTTCTGCTCCTTCAGCTCCACCTTCTGCTCCTCCAGCTTCCTCTCCTGCTCCTCCAGCTTCACCTCCTGCTTCAACAACTTCACCTTCTGCTCCTTCAGCTCCACCTTCTGCTCCTTCAGCTCCACCTCCTGCTCCTCCAGCTTCCTCTCCTGCTCCTTCATCTTCTTCTCCTGCTCCTCCAGCTTCCTCTCGTGGTAGACGTGCAGAGCCGCGGACAGATTCACAAACGTTTCCGTGAGGCTTCTGTTCAGGTTCTCGAACTCTAATTTGAAGTCGGCGGCTTTAAAGGCCTGATTCAAATTAGATAATGACTTCCTGAATCTTTCCATCATGTCAAAAGCTGACTTCATGATGGTCTCCAGATTCTCCCAACTCTCCATCACCTTGTCAGAGAGTTGGTCCTTCCTCTGGTCTTGGACGGAAGCCCACACTTCTTCCAGGGACTCCAACCTCTGCAGAACGTGAGCATATTGCTCCTTGTTGGTCTTCATCCTGTCGAACACGCCGTAGGTGGCCTGGAAGGCTCTGACGACCTCCATGATCAGCTGGCGAGAGAGGAAGTCCGTTAAATAAGAACAAAATTGATCAACCAACCAACGCCCATCAGGCAACTGATATCATTCTCATTTAGATCGGGTTGGGCTGAGATAAGAAGACATGGACTAATCAATCATAAACCTGACGTTGTGCTTCCTTGACTCTGATCGCTTGTGATATAACATTGTTTTCAATGAATAAATATGCAAAATCTTTGAAATTACAGCAAATGCCTGAGGTAGGAAGGAAGCTAGAGTTTAGTATTGGTCAATATGACATTATTGGGTTCTGAAATCCCAAAATATCAAAAACTATATCAGTTCAAAAATCATGGATTTAGCAGATTAATTAAAGAACAGTTCAGAGCTTCTGTTAGAGTTGGGATAATTTAGGGAAAGTTTCTGACAGTAAGAAGAAGAAAAGTAGTAAAATATGGAGAGGAAAATCCTACTTACTGTGAGGTGGAGACAGGACTGATCTGTCTGAGTGTCAGGAAGTGAAGTGTTTATTTAATATCATCTAGGCTAAGGTATGGCTTATGAATCTATTTACCTTTGTCCTCTGATCTGACGCAAAGGACAAAGGTGACACATCTGTCTCCGCTGGTTCCCGTGGAGTTTATCTATCTGTATGGTATGTTAGTCTTTGCTTGTGGGTCTCTGTATGTTTCTATAAGTCTCTGCAGACCTACAGGGACCCTGAAGCCTAATAGCTCCTTTAGATAATCTGAAAATACAGTTATCTTTATTGGTTTATTAATGGTGTTCATTCAATTACACTTCAATACATGATCATGTACAGTAACTCTGAGGTCATGTGTCATTTTCTCCAGATGAGATGAATTAAACTTTGTTCACTTTTCTTGTTTCTCTGCAAATATGAGACATACAGGGAGTGTAGATTGTATACAAACAAATATATAATAACAATAATAATACATCTTATTTAGGGGAGACCGGGGAAAGTTGTAACACTCTCAGTTTGACCACTCAGAAACAAGCTGTGGTGATGTCATCGATACAGTCCATGCCCACTTACAAACTGAGCTCACAAGCCTCGTGTCTCTGAGTTGAAAACTGTCTCTTCTGGAGCCAAAAAACGATTTTTCAGGTAAGAAAGTAAATATTTCCATCACAACTATTTTTTTTTTTGCATAGTGTCCATTGTGTTGTAGATACAGTTGTTTCACTTACATAAGCTCAAGTAGTAGTTTCTCTAGTTTAATTTGATATGTTGCATTAGTGCTAGCTTTGAAGCTAAATGCTAAAAATGGTTAGCTTTTTAATGGCTGCCTGGCATGGGGAGGGTTGTAACTGTTCCTCTTGTATTGACCTTTTGTATAGGGGGTGTCCCTGCAGACGTTCTCCTAAAGGGAACAGCTGAAGTCATCCAGGGAACATCTGTGAGACGAGTCGCCAAGGCTAAAAACATACACACACACACACAACACACACCAGTTTATACTTTATTATTCTTTATTTTTACTTAATATATATTTATTTATTTTATTGTATGTATTTTTTTTATTGTATTTAACTTGTACTTTTTATTTATTTTCTTATAATTATTTATGTATTCTGTCAAGTTTATGGTTCTGGTCTCCCGTATTACAACAGAAACACAAATATATTATAGAATATCTTTGCTTTTGCTCTTGAGTTTTTCTTCACAGCAGGACACAGTAGTACGCTCTGCTCTCTTGGGCGATTCTAGCCTCCACTCTCAGCAGCACGTCCTCCTGATCTGCTAGTTTCTCCTCCTGTGCAGCCATCCTCCTCTCCTGCCTCGCCAGCTCTTCCTCCTGCTCCTCCAGCTTCTTCTCCTGCTCCAACAACTTCACCTCCTGCTCCTTCAGCTTCTTCTCCTGCTCCACCTTCTGCTCCTTCAGCTTCTTCTCCTGCTCCTCCAGCTTCACCTTCAGCTTCTTCTCCTGCTCCTTCTCCTGCTCCTCCAGCTTCTTCTCCTGCTTCAACAACTTCACCTCCTGCTCCCCCTGTTTCACCTTCAGCTCCACCTTCTGCTCCTTCAGCTCCACCTTCTGCTCCTTCAGCTTCCTCTCCTGCTCCTTCATCTTCTTCTCCTGCTCCTGCAGCTTCCTCTCGTGGTAGACGTGCAGAGCCGCGGACAGATTCACAAACGTTTCCGTGAGGCTTCTGTTCAGGTTCTGGAACTCTAGATTGAAGTCACCGGCTTTGATGGCCTGATTCAAATTATTTAATGACTTCCTGAATCTTTCCATCATGTCAAAAGCTGACTTCATGATGGCCTCCAGATTCTCCCAACTCTCCTTCACCTTGTCAGAGAGTTGGTCCTGCCTCTGGTCTTGGACGGAAGCCCACACTTCTTCCAGGGACTCCAACCTCTGCAGAACGTGAGCATATTGCTCCTTGTTGGTCTTCATCCTGTCGAACACGCCGTAGGTGGCCTGGAAGGCTCTGACGACCTCCATGATCAGCTGGCGAGACAAGAAGTCCGTTAAATAACAACAAATCAACTTTATCAAATTTATGGATCAACCAACGCCCATCAGGCAACTGATATCATTCTCATTTAGATCGGGCTGGGCTGAGATAAGACCAATCATAAACCTGGCGTTGTGCTTCCTTGACTCTGATCGCTTATGATATAACATTGTTTTCAACGAATAAATATGCAAAACCTTTGAAATTACAGCAAATGCCTGAGGTAGGAAGGAACCTAGAGTTTAGTATCAGTCAATATGACATTATTGGATTCTTAAATCCCAAAATATCAAAAACTATATCAGTTCAAAAATCATGGATTTAGCAGATTAATTAAAGAACAGTTCAGAGCTTCTGTTAGAGTTAGGGTTGGGATAATTTAGGGAATGTTTCTGACAGAAAATAAGGAAAATATGCAGAGGAAAATCCTACTTACTGTGAGGTGGAGACAGGACTGATCTGTCTGAGTGTCAGGAAGTGAAGTGTTTATTTAATATCATCTAGGCTAAGGTATGGCTTATGAATCTATTTACCTTTGTCCTCTGATCTGACGCAAAGGACAAAGGTGACACATCTGTCTCCGCTGGTTCCCGTGGAGTTTATCTATCTGTATGGTATGTTAGTCTTTGCTTGTGGGTCTCTGCATGTTTCTATAAGTCTCTGCAGACCAACAGGGACCCTGAAGGCTAATAACTCCTTAGATAATCTCAAAATACAGCTATCTTTATTGGTTTATTAATGGTGTTCATTCAACTACACTTCAATACATGATCATGTACAGTAACTCTGAGGTCATGTGTCGTTTTCTCCAGATGAGATGAGGGAAACTTTGTTCACTTTCTTTGCAAATATGAGATATACAGCGAGTGCCGATTATATACTAACAAATATATTAAGGATGCCCTGATACCGATACTGGTATCGGGTATCGGTCCGATATTGCTGTAATATACTTGTATCAGTATCGGTGAACTTTAGCGAGTACAAGAACCGATACCAGTGCATGCAATTGCTGAATGAAGACCACGATCACAGGGTGGTTTTGCATTTTTGCATTTTTTTCAGATCAGAGGCTTGTTACAACAAATTTTGTTGTAACAAGCATAAAATAAAATAACATTTATTTCCAATTCATTGCATTTTGCCTAATCGTTTGTTTTTTTGTTGTGGTAGAAGGATCGGCATCAGAACTCGGTATCGGCAATTACTCAGATCGAAGTATCGGTTTGAAAAAAGTGGTATCGGGGCATCCCTATTAATGACAATAATAATACAACAAAAACACAAATATATTACAGTATATGAAGAAAAACGAATCTCCCTGCACAGCCACAGTTCCTCAGGTGCAGGTGGGTAGCAGGAGTACATAAAATAATAGGAAAAAGACAACCACCGCACACTGATAGGACTCTGCTGATACTCTACTTTATTCATGAACAACGCGTTTCGCTTGTAGCTTGTAGCGTCGTTCTTCACAGCAGGACACAGTAGTACGCTCTGCTTTCATAGGCTATTCTAGCCTCCACTCTCAGCAGCACGTCCTCCTGATCTGCTAGTTTCTCCTCCTGTGCAGCCATCCTCCTCTCCTGCCTCGCCAGCTCCACCTCCTGCTCCTCCAGCTTCTTCTCCTGCTCCTCCAGCTTCGTCTCCTGGTAGATGTGCAGGGCCGAGGACAGAGTCACGAACGTGTCCGTGAGGCTTTTGTTCAGGTTCTCGAACTCTAATTTGAAGTCGGCGGCTTTAAAGGCCTGATTGATCTTGAACGACCCCCTGAATTTCTTGATCACCTCGGCGGCCGACAGCATGACCGTCTCCAGTTCCTTCAGACTTTCCTTCAGGTCGTCAGAGAGTTGGTCGTGTTTCTGGTGTTGGATGAAAGCCAGCAGTTTTCCCAGGGCTTTCATCCTCTGCAGAACGTGAGGACATTGTTCATCATTGTTCTTCATCTTTTCAAACACCCTGGAGGTGGCCTGGAAGACTTTTATGACCTCCATGATCAGCTGGCGACACAGGAAAGACAATCATTTAATACGGCAACTGATATCATTCTCATAAAAGGGACAACGAGGAGTTTCGGAAAGCCATTAACAAGTGTGGTTCATCCATATTAATAAGAGACTTTTTTATTCTCACAGAATTTTTTGTGTCGATGGAGAAACTCGTCATTGTCCCTTTAATTACAAGCAGTGAACACAAATGGGTTGAGCTGAGATAAGAAGACATGGACTAATCAATCATAAACCTGACGTTGTGCTTCTTTGACTCTGATCTCTCGAGATACAACGTTGTTTAATTTAATTAATAAATATGCAGCACCTTTGAAATCACAGCAAATGTCAAATCAGTCAATACGACATTATTGGATTCTTAAATCCCAAGATAACAAAAACTGTATCAGTTCAAAAATCCTGGATTTAACCGATTGATTAAAGAGCAGCTTCTGTCAGAGTTAGTGAAAGTTTCTGACAGAAGTTTGGAGAAGAAGTGACTACTTACTGAGATGTGAACACAATTCTAGCAGACGGGACTGATCCAGGTTTGAATAGGACGGAGCGACGTGTAGGCTACTATTTTATATCGGGTATATAGGGTTTATGAAGCTATGTACCTTTGTCCTCTACTCAGACTTAGAGCAGAGGACAAAGGTGACATATACTCCTTCTCCGTGTCTTCACAGGTTTATTAATTCAACTACACTTTGATACATGATGACATAACTCTGAGGTTACGTGTTTCTCCAGATGAGATGAATATAAACAGTGTACAGTATGTCTCATAGAAACAAGAAAGAGAACAAACAAATGTATTTGATCTATTATTTAGACAGGACAGTGATATTTATTTGATTTTATTTAACCTTTATTTAACTAAGCACTTTGTGTTACACTGTTTATGTATGAAAAGTGCTATATAAATAAAGTTTGATTTGATTTGATTTGATTAACTAGGCAAGCAAATTAAGAACAGAATTTCTTATTTTCAAGTGCAGCCTGGGGGGTAAGGGGAGAGGAGTGCTAAAAGTGAAAAACAAGGTTATATACAATACACACGAAAAAAACATTAAAACACAATACAAATTTGGCTTTGGGTTGACTTATAAGTAAGTAAGTAAATTTTATTTGTATAGCACTTTTCATAGAAAGGATTCACAACAGAGCCAAGGAATCGCAGTATATGCAAAGAATAAAACAAGAAAACAATTTAAAATACAAAAGAGCATAAAAACATAAAAACATCACAGTATAAAGCAAAATTGAAAATTAAAAACAATTAAAAACAGAGACATCACAAAGTCACACGAAGTCCTCACAGCTGGTTTTAAGGCCCAGTGTCTGAATGTGTGCTTTATAATCACATTACACATGGACTTTATACCGTATGGAGCTTTAACACAAACATCTACCTTTATTTTGAAGGAGTTTTAACACAAACATCTACCTTTATTTTGAAGGAGCTTTAACACAAACATTTACCTTTATTTTGAAGGAGCTTTAACACAAACATCTACCTCAATCAATATAACCTTTATTGCCCCCAGAAGGAAATTTGCCTTGGACAATCAACCAATCACCTCCTGCAGCTGCATTTCATAAAGACACAAGACAGACATAACAGTACATTTAAATAACATAAAACGTTTTTCCATTCACTCCTGAATGGGCACAATTCATAGACTATAGATATTGCATAGCCCTTGTTGCCTTGTGGTTGCAACCAAGAAAGAAAAGAAGTAAAACTACAATAAATATGGTAAATAAATAAGTACTGATAAGAATTTATAAGAATTTATACTATATATGGAGCTTTAAGCAAAGTGAATAATATCTTTGTGTATGAATATATTTGTCTAGTCTTCAATTCGTCTGACAATGGCTAATTTACATGACTATAGTGTGTCTGAAAAGCACTGAGTCATGGATAAAGAATGCTCTGTCTCCTCCCTTATACTTCAAGGAAGAAGCATGCGTGTCTGAGCAGAAGCAATAGGGAAAAACAGGGGGGAGGGCTGTAAACTGCCTAAAACAGAAACAGGAAGTTGTCGAGCAGCAGAGTCAGAGTGTTTACAGAGTCGAGTCCTGCGGTGCAGACATACGACTTCAACTTCAAGGTAAATCTTCTTTTTGTTCCCTGCTGGTAGCTCTTTGAGTGTCGTCTGCTTGTTGAGCTTGTTGAGATTGTGTGTTTCATCACCGCTCATATAGTTTGCAGCATGATTCCTTCATCTTTTATGCCTCGGGTGGAGTTGAGTTGAGTTGAGTGAGTTGAGCCAGACCGGTCACATGAATATGAATCCATGAACAGAGCTGTAATTACACGTTCAACACATCTGTACTGCATGAGATCAGATTACAGACAAACTAGTCCTGTAGGGTACGATTTGCAGCTTCAAGTGGAAACGTGGAGGAGATGTAGGTCGTGGTTTTTCACTGAGCAGCTCGGCTCACGCACAGGCTATAAATCACCAGAAGATTTGTCACGACACCAGTGGTGGAAGACGAGCTGAGGTTTTTGTTTTAAAGCGTGAACTCGAGTCCTGCTTTTGAAGTCACGGTCAGTTTATTATCAGGCGTGTTATCAGCAACATGTCAACTGAAAGCAAACAGTCGTCCTGTAGGGAACTGGTGCCACGTTAGTCAAACGCTTTCTAACTTTTCTAACTAATGGTGAGGCAAAAAGAAAAACTTCCTCATTTACTGAATAGGACGAAACTGATTTGTGGACATGAGAACAAGATTCTGCTTTTTTTTTCACAAGAGGACTGCGTTATATATAATAATGTGCTTAACGTCTCCTGAAAAGCTGTTGAACCTATAGTTTTAAAGGTCCTATAGTTGCAGAAATGCACACAGCTTCAGAAAACCCTCAATACTATGAATTTAAAACTGTGAATGTGAAATACATGTGGGAGTTAAACTCAAATCTTTTCTCATATATATTGACCTAGTTTGTTTTCTTTGCTCTTTGCTGAGAATGAAATGTCTAATTTCTAGTCAAAACTAATCTCATCACCTAAAAATGACCTTGTTTTCAGATAAATTTCACTTGTTTCAAACAAATTTTCACTTGAAATCAGTAGAAAAATCTGCCAATGGAGCAAGTTTTTTGTGCTTGTAATAAGAAAGAAAAGCTTGCTCCATTGGCAGATTTTTCTACTGATTTCAAGTGAAAATGAGTTTGAAACAAGTGAGATTTATCTGAAAACAAGGTAATTTTTAGGTGATGAGATTAGTTTTGACTAGAAATGAGACATTTTGACAAGAAATCAGACAAATATTCTTTCTAGATTTTGGGTTTTTGCAGTGTGAGACAGCTAATGCAGCTCAACCCACAGCCATTCCCCCCTGGACAGAGTCTAAAAGTTACAAAATATGGCTTTGAAATGTTCTTTATGTTCCTCAGAAAGGGCAAATCTGCAAAAATCTGATGTGGCAATATGCAAAAGAAGTCTTTCACATCAATCAAGGCAGTTTCTAGCAAATTTGAATAAGTTTACCAGTGAACACCAAGACACTGTAAAACCTGCATGTGTGGAAAATCCTTATCCTGACAGACAAACCTTTGTGGTTTGTTTACATGAACACATTCTCTCGAGTCAACTCTCACATGTCTCTGCACATAACTTCACACAAACAGCAGCTCAGTTCAGAAATTAAATTAGAGAAATTCCAAGGTCTGTTTTCTGCCTCAATGCTCAGGTGGTCAGGTCAGAATTTGGTGTCGACAGCACGAAAGCCCGGATCCTTCGTGTCTGTATCGATGGTTCAGGTTGGTGGTGGTGGTGTTGTTATGGTTCGAGGGAGATTTTCTTGTAACTTGGTGCCAACTGAGGTGAACTGGAAAGCAGTATAATAATTCTTGAGAATAGCAGAGTTCGGCCTGATGAAGCCGAATGTGTGTCATTTCATTGCTAAAAGTCGATTTCCCCTCTATTGTTACAGGAGATCATGGAGGACGTGGAGTTCATCCTGTCTATTGCCAAAGAGATCTATGAGCTCTATGAGACAGTGAAGGACAACAAGGAGACCTGCCAACGTGTTTTGAATCGGGTAGAATCCCTGGAGAAGCTGGTGGCTTCCATCAAACACAGGAAGACGGTTTGTGTCTCGAAGGATGTCGAACGGAGCCTCAAGGAGGTGAAGGACATCTTTCTGGCGGGACGGGAGCTCATCAGAAAGTGCACAACGGACAACTGGTTTAAGCGTGTCACAAGAGCCTATAAGCGCAAAGAGAGTTTACAGATTCTGATTGAACGGATCAATGAGGGCTTCCAGCAGCTGGCTGTAGCGATGCAGCTGGAGCAAACGACTGGGATATACATGGTGTATAAGGAAGTCTCCAAAGAGAAAGACGACGAGGCGGCCAGAAGGAAGGACGACAAGGCGCTGAAGGACTGTGAGAGAAACTGATTTTGTCTAAATACAGAGGGCCTAAAGTTTGAATTAAATGGTTATGCAGGTGTGGTAAGAAACTAGGGATGCAACGATACCACTTTTTTCAAACCAGTACGATACCGATACTTGGATCTGAGTACTTGCCAATACAGAGTACCGATGCCGATCCTTCAACCACAACCCAAAAAATCAAACGATTAGGCAAAATGCAATGAATTGGAAGAAGTTTTATTTTCTTCTCTGCTTGTTACAACAAAATTTGTTGCAACAAAATTTGTTGTAACAAGCCTCTGATCTAAAAAAAGATGCAGAGCAATTGCATGCACTGGTATCGGTTCTTGGTATCGGTGAACTTTAGCAAGTACGAGTACAAGTATATTACAACAGTATCGGACCGATACCCGATACCAGTATCGGTATCGTGCATCCCTATTAGAAACCCAACAAGGGTTCATGTAAAAACCTCACCACAATATAAGAATTTAGATTAGACAATGACATGTCTGCAGATGGGCTGAGCAGAGTGGTAACCAGTAAAGGATGATAACTGGAGTCACCCGAAGGCTAATATCCTGCATAATATTCTGTTGTGTTTGTGTCTATTCCTCAGTGATCGAGAAGAACCTGAAGGAGCAGCCAGAGACTCTGAAAGAAATCAAAAGCGATGTAGAAAAGCTCATAGAAAAGTGTGAGTACACTGAAACAACCCAACACAAGCTCCTGCATTGGGGTTGTTATTACAGCAAGTACCAGAAACTGTAGTAGCTGCCAAAGTAACTCTAAGATCCTGCACAATGACTTGTGTCTTTTCTCAGTGAGTCGGCCCCAGGACAACAGGGACGGCATCCAAATGATCAAACTGGACGAACTGGTGTACGACAGTGAACCATTCATGAAAACACCGACCTCAGAGGTCTACAAAGGAAAGTATCGTGGGTTCCAAGTCGCCATCAAGAGATACATGCAACCTGTGAACCACAACAAAAGGTCTGTGCCCCCCTCTGAACCGTTATCAATTGGATTATAAAGATTTTTTTAAGCAGTTTAGCGCTTAAAACACAAATAGTATTATGTTTTGTGTGTATAACCTCATGTTTTCTCCATATGTAGCCAGATACGTGCTTTTTTCGAGAGGGAGGTCATCACCATGAAGCAGTTTGAGTCGCCCTATATCTTACGGATGTATGGCATCTGTGTCCGGGATAGAGCCGGTGAGCAATGACAATGTCAGTCACAGAATATTAAAACACCTTTAAAACTATAAATAATGCATTGTGTCTTCACAAATTCACAAATAGGAGCCAACCCTCAGTTCCTCATCGTCACTGAGTTCTGTGAGAGGGGAAGTCTCCGGCAGGTCCTGGACAACACTGAACTGTCCTGGGTTGAAAAAGCTCGGATGTGTCTGGACGCAGCACAAGGACTCTACCGGTCAGTCTACACACTCTATATCTCCTACAGAAATGTCAAATTTAAATGTATGTGGAGAAAGTGAAGGTCTTATTTTTCTTTGTCAAGAGGGAAAATGATTTTTCGAAATATCAAGCTTATATATCTGCACCAGTTTGGCTCAAATAATAACAAAACAATCTTTTAATTTTTGTGGCACTACCAATCAATTAACACAGAAACTATATTTTGAAACATAATTGAAATGTTTTGGTGACTTAGGACATTTTGCCGAAAACGAGCCAAAAGGACTGAAAACATATCTGTAAGGCGTCATCAGTGTAAACTGTGGTTTGATCCTGTAGCCACTAGGGGGCAGAGTTACATTTTATGACGAAAGTTTACAAGGAAACTTGCTGATGACTCTCTGTTTTCTCGCAGACTGCACAACACTGAAGTAAGGAGTCGGGTTCATGGATCCATCACCAGCAGCAAGTTCCTGGTGGCGAAGGACTTCACAGTCAAGGTACGGAAGTCAGTGTTTACTGGTCTTGCCTCCGACCAATTGAACTGTGGAATTTAAGGGACTGGGGACAATGCATGACGTTTTATGCAGCATTAGCCTACTATTTTTTTTTCGTTCTAATTTGCAGCTGGGAGGTTTTGAACTGGCAAAAACAGAAACGTCGCTGAAAAGGTCAGACATTAAGGAGAGCAGGTCCTCGTGCTACGAAACTCCTCAGAAGCTCAACGACATCAACTATGAATACACCAAAGAGTGTGAGATCTACAGGTCAGACATCCAGAGGTTCATCTACGGCTACATAACAGGGCTAGAAATGCCAAGAGGTCAATTAGACCACTGAGAAAGGGAATATTGAAATCTTAAAATCTTGTTTCTAAACTTTCAAGACATGCTAACAAGTTGTTGCTGCTGCTGTCGATCAGTTCTTGTTGAGAAATTCTTCTAAAACCTCACCTGGAAATGTCTCTTTCAGCTTTGGTATCGTCCTGTGGGAAATTGCCACTCGTAAGATACCTTTTAAAGGTACGTACCTGTTCACCAGTCATCAAAACCCAACCCTAACTACTGTTAAATGCACCAATAATGCAGTAATTTGATTGGACGACAGGCCTTACATGAATGCTGATGTTTTAAGGACATGTTTAAGTACATTACAATGATCAAATACTCCACTTGTATGCGTTGCTGTTTTTCCAGACATGTCAGTTAAGCAAATCCGGACAAAAGTGTGCGACAAGGAATGGAGGGAATCAATCCCTGACTGTCCCGAGCCACTAGAAAAGGTGATCAACAAGTGCCGGGCCGTCGACCCCTTCCACAGACCATCTGCTGGAGGTGAACCAGTCACTGTCATCATGCCACCACGCCATGCACCACAATCAACATCAACTATAAAACCATAAAGTGTTTAAAGTGCATTAGAAACCATCTAAAATAACAATGCTATTCTTTCTGCTTCACAGCGCTGGTGGACAAACTGCAGATCGTGGTGGCAAAGCTGGAGGAGCAAGAAAAGTCTTAGCAAATATTCAGCATTTTGGAGAGCTGAGAAGAACCACATTCATAAAGTTTTCAACCTGACCTGTAATTTGTCAAACAACAACAACAAAGAAAGGTCGACACAGCATTCATGTTTTACATGCTGAATTGTAGGTGCTTATTTTGTATCATTGTTTCAGCAGCTGGGAACGTCAGGGAAATTTGGAGCCAGTCACAATTCAATACACTGTGATATCAAGGCAGTGCAGCTGTATTTTATAACATCCAGTATAAATATGCTGTCTACATAATGAGCCATATAAATCTCTGAACACCAGCTATGGAGTCTGCTGCAACTCCATTATATTAAACTGAAAATGGCTCCACCTAGTGGCGATAACAGAAGACATCAGGTAATCTTTACAAAATTTCAACCTCCTGTGTCATCTTCCAGCTTTGATTATTGAATCTGTGAATGATTTAGTGTTTGATGCTATGTTGAAGGTCCCATTCACTAAATTCTTCCATAAAATTTCCTGTTTTAAACCCTAATTACTAAAAAAAAATAAACAAACAAGAAGTGTTTATTTCTGCCTGTTTCTATGGCCATCCTCCTCCTGCTTTTCCCCCTCTTTGCTCACAATATTATCTCATCACTTTTCATGATCTCTTTATGTTTTGTTTTTTCCCATCACTTTCACTTTTGTAATTCCAAACTGAGAATATTTCTGGGTCCGTGAAATACAGTTTATGGCCCTAAAGCTATATAGGTCTATGAAACTCCAGTACTAAGTTGTAAATTTCAAAACAATGACGTCAGCTGACGTCACGTTCTAGTAGCGCTTTGGCTCACTTGGAACCAGGACCGAGGAGGTACTAAAACCTACCTGGTACCAGTAGGGCTATGGGAAAAGCAAAAACCAACAACAAACGGGTCGTGTAATGCCGCACCAGTGGAAAAGCGCCATAAAACTGCTACATTACAATTTACTATTGCATTTTTCCGATTCATAGGTTGGTTTTCCGAGTGCAGAGTGCAATTGAACGCAGCAAGCTACCGGGGCGGCTTGTATCATTAACAAAGACAAATTCTGCATTTGCCCCATGGACACTACACTGTTGGCTATTTTCTTTGTAAATTTAGTTGTGGCTCCCCCCGACCTATCTTTTGCATTTCATCTTATTTTATATCATTACTGCTGTATTTGCGATAATGCACCTTTAAATGCACAGCCAATATGAATTGGTCTTTCCTGCCACCACACTATGATGATATTTATTCTGATATATGAATTACAGCTTAAGGATGTTTATGAAAAGTTAGGATGTCATCTTCACAGCGAACAATCGCCTGGGTCCTTTCAAAGCTGTACTTCTTCCCATGCATTTCATTAATTCTAACGTGAGAATATTTGTGGGTTTGTGAAATACAGTTTTTGGTCTTTGACAGATAATTTATTAGATTTCATTCCAACAGCCAGTTGTTTTACAACAACACCTTTCTGTGCGAAGCAACAGCAAATCAACATCTCTAATTGCAACATAAACTGAAGACCATAAATTTGACTCGTATTAGTTTGAGCTAGCTGTTTCTGATAAACTGCCAACGATGCAGTATTGGTGAAGAGGTAACTCTAACCCTTTAATTTGTCTTCTTTAGATATAGCTGCTATTATATTTTTTTGTACTTTTACTCATTTAACTATCCATCATTCTTGTTGTTTGCATATGAATATATTTTAATGACTTTGTTTATTCTTTTCGTATGTTTTTTTGCTGTGTTTGTTTTGAGCATGAGTTTCAATCTTTCAGATCAAGTTTCCAGGGAACACAGTGTTAACAAACCTCTTCTAGGGAAAACAGACATGTTTATTTGTCTGTCAGTTATTTTGTCAATTCAAGTCTTTATGTTTTGTTTTTTTACCGGAAGACCTGGCTCTGAATCTGAGGGTTAGTTAACTCCTCCCCCACTTCAAGCACAATATAAGTAACCGCTGAGAATGTCAGAGCATAAGCGATAAGAAAAGCCAGAGGGGAATTTCCTGACAGAAACGGAGGGAAACAGAGTCCAAAGGCCTTTCCTTTGTGTGCCTAGTCTTGCACCACAGACATCTCAACTTAAAGGTAAATATTGTTTTTGTTAATTCATATCATTTCATAACCTTTACTTAAACTTGGAGATATATTGAGGAACAACCTCATTTGCAATATAGCCGAGATGATAAGAAGACAAAACAATTGAGACGTAGGCCTACACAAATATTCAGACATAACAATAGGCATGACTTGAAAACAAAAGTAAAAGTGTAGTAGGTAAAATATGATGTAATTATCGATTTAAATAGCCCTATTGATAAAATTGAGGTAAGTTTCGGGTGATTTTGCTTAGAGTTCCAGGTTGTAGGTGCACAGTAAGAAAAGCTGGTCTTTCCAAGCTCGGTGTGGGAACCTGCAGTGTGAATTGTTTTTGCTGGTAGCATCAAATGAGGCAACATGAACTGAGGCAGAGGGCAACAGTGTAGGGGTTTGAGGTCGGAGGTCCGTGTACGTTTTGTTAGTTTGATTTTTTCCTTTAAACCGAACTGTCAGAAAACGAAAGTAAGCTTGTAATTTGGTTTCAAACCAAAAACCAAAAAAAACAAAATTCAGGCTGGTTTTTTCTTTTTTTAGTTTTTGGTTTGAAAAAAACAAGGAAACCAAAATCAAATTGCGGTCAAATTTTGATTGTCTTTTTGTTTTTGATCTTAAACAACACATTAATGCCGACGATAGACCGGAAACGTCTGAACTTCAAAATAAAAGCCCAGTGACTTGTGTTATAGCCACAGACAGTAGATGAATGGCCTATTTTCTTTTTCTTTGTAAATGTTGTGTTTTGAGCACATGGATACATTTTCACAGCTGTGTTTATTTTTACACATAGCGACAAGCTGAGCATTAACTCATCTTCCTCATGTAGGCTACTACGCTGTAGCGCTTCGCTTACATTCAGTCAGATTATTTTGACAACCAAGTGTTCTGTGGCCGGTCTCCGGTCCCACCCTAGCTCCGGACATCCTGTCCCTCTCTTTAGCAGAGGGTGAGGTCAGCTTCACTCCCAGCCTGGAAGTGTCTGAACTTCAAAACAAAAGCCGAGTGAACTCAGTTATAGCCACTGTGCTGTAGCCTATATAAATGACTTATGGTGCGGTGGCATGAAGTGAGCATGAGTGCCTGCACGCACACATTATGTACTCATGCACTACAAAATTCAAAATCTTTCCAAGAATATTTTTCTTATTTCTTGTCAAAATGTCTCATTTCTAGTCAAAACTAAACTCTTTAAAATAAGACTCATCACCTAAAAATAAAGTTGTTTTCTGATAATTTCCACTTGTTTCAAACAAATTTTCCCTTGAAATAAGTAGAAAAATCTGCCAATGGAGCAAGTTTTTTGTTCTTATTACAAGAACAAAAAACTTGCTCCACTTCAAGTGAAAATTAGTTCGAAACAAGTGGGAAAGATCTAAAAACAAGTTAATGTTTAGGTGATGAGTCTTATTTTAAGTGGAAAGAGATTAGTTTTGACTAGAAATGAGACATTTTGACAAGAAATAAGACAAATATTCTTGGAAAGATTGTGAGTTTTTGCAGTGTGCATGCACATGCACACGCAAACACACAACCACACGGTTTTGGCCATAACCAGTTGTGTCTGCAAAACCCATATCTAGCTAAATTACTAACTCGGCCTCGGTTCGAATCCTGCATCGGGCGGCCCTTTACTGCATGCCATTCCACCTCTCTCTGCTTCCCAATTACCCATAAAAATATGCACAAAAATATAAGAAAACAAAACCTCAATATTTTATTCTTGGGATGCGACTGCCACAGTCGTTACATTTCATCAATGAGACCAGCATTTATCTCCTAAAAAGAATGTAACTACCCGGCGGAAAACCGTTAAAAACCTGCAAGTGAGTTAATTAGCGATGGTCTTTTCTACCGGGATTACGTCGGGAGGGTGGCCGGCTGACAAGCCCTCCGGACGGGGTGGTGTCTTGCTATCTGAGCAAACGTCTAAATAGCCGTCATTTGGATAAACCGACCCCACATTGGGGATCTAAACAGCTACTTTAGCCCTCGGTTTGTAGTGTGCCCCTGGAAAATCGATAAAAGATAGCCCTACCACTTCTCCCTAACCTGAACGAGTATTGGGACATCTGTACCACTTCACGTGAGCACGCAAAACGAAGGGTTAGGGCCGAGGGTGAGGGCTAAGGGGAGAATTGGAATTCACCCCTTAGTGTGTGTCAAAGTCAATTTCCTCTCTGTCTCCACAGGAGATCATGGAGTCTGTGAAGACCATCTTGTCCATTGTCCCAGAGATCTATAAGCTCTATAAAACAGTGAAGACGAACAAGGAGACCTGCAAAATTGTTCTGAATCTGGTGGAATCCCTGGAGCAGCTGGTGGAGTCCATCAAAAACATGGACACGGTCCATGTCACAGAAGATGTAGAACGGATGCTGAAGGAGGTGGTTGACAGCTTGAGGTCGGGACTGGAGCTCGTCAAAAAGTGCACAAAGAGCAACTTATTAGAGGATGCCTGGAAAGCCAACAAGCGCGCAGAGAAATTAAAGATTTTGATTGAACGGCTCGATAGAGGCGTCAGGAACCTGGCTTTTGCTATGCAGGTGGAGCAAAGGACTGAGCTATGGAAAATTGATGAGAAAGTCTCCAGAATACTAGAAGTGTATGAGGCGGCCAGAATGAAGGACGACAAGGAGCGGAACGACAGTGAGAGAAACTGGTTTTGTCTTTAACCTCACATATATTACAAATACAGGTGTTTTTAGAAAGTAGATGCAGGTATATGGTAAGAAACCCAACAAAACCCTCACCACTACATTGGGATATACATTAGCGTGTTAACCAGTAAAGGATCATAACTGTATGGCCCAAACCTTAACATTTTTGCTAACAGACTGATCACATTGTCATCTGATGAGTTTGTGTTTATTCCTCAGTCATCGTCGACAAGCTGATGGAGCAGTTGAAGCTACTGGAAGAAATCAAAAGCAAAATGGAAAATCTCATGCTGTGTGAATCGAAATGACAAAATATCCTGCATCGGGTGTTGTTATTACAGCGAGTACCAGAAACTGTAGTAGCTGCCAAAGTAACTGTAAGATCCTGCACAATGACTTGTGTCTTTTCTCAGTGAGTCGGTCCCAGGACAACAGTGTCGTGTCCAGCATCCAAATGATCAAACTGGACGAACTGGAGTACGACAGTGAACCATTCATGAAAACACCGACCTCAGAGGTCTACAAAGGAAAGTATCGTGGGTTCCAAGTCGCCATCAAGAGATACATACAACCTGTGAACCGCAACAAAAGGTCTGTGCCACACTGCTGAACCATTATCAATTGGATTATAAAGATTTTTTTAAGCAGTTTAGCGCTTAAAACACAAATAGTATTATGTTTTGTGTGTATAACCTCATGTTTTCTCCATATGTAGCCAGATACATGCTTTTTTCGAGAGGGAGGTCATCACCATGAAGCAGTTTGAGTCGCCCTATATCTTACGGATGTATGGCATCTGTGTCCGGGATAGAGCCGGTGAGCAATGACAATGTCAATCACAGAATATTAAAACACCTTTAAAACTATAAATAATGCATTGTGTCTTCACAAATTTACAAATAGGAGCCAACCCTCAGTTCCTCATCGTCACTGAGTTCTGTGAGAAGAGAAGTCTCCGGCAGGTCCTGGACAACACTGAACTGTCCTGGGTTGAAAAAGCTCGGATGTGTCTGGACGCAGCACGAGGACTCTACCGGTCAGTCTACAGACTCTATATCTACTACAGAAGTGTCTGATTTAAATGTATGTGGAGAAAGTGAAGGTCTTATTTTTCTTTGTCAAGAGGGAAAATATTTTTTCGAAATATCAAGCTTATACATCTGTACCAAAACAATCCTTTCATTTTTGTGGCACTACCAATCAATTAACACAGAAACTATATTTTGAAACATAATTGAAATGTTTTGGTGACTTAGGACATTTTGCTGAAAATGAGCCAAAAGGACTGAAAACATATCTGTAAGGCGTCATCAGTGTAAACTGTGATTTGATCCTTTTGCCACTAGGGGGCAGAGTTACTTTTTATGACGAAAGTTTACAAGGAAACTTGCATATGACTCTGTTTTCTCACAGACTTCACAACACTGAAGTAAGGAGTCGGGTTCATGGATCCATCACCAGCAGCAAGTTCCTGGTGGCGAAGGACTTCACAGTCAAGGTACGGAAGTCAGTGTTTACTGGTTTTGCCTCCGACCAATTGAACTGTGGAATTTAAGGGACTGGGGACAATGCATGATGTTTTATGCAGCATTAGCCCACTATTTTTGTTTCTTTCTAATTTGCAGCTGGGAGGTTTTGAACTGGCAAAAACAGAAACGTCGCTGAAAAGGTCAGACATTAAGGAGAGCGAGTCCTCGTGCTATGAAACTCCTCAGAAGCTCAACGACATCAACTATGAATACACCAAAGAGTGTGAGATCTACAGGTCAGACATCCAGAGGTTCATCTACGGCTGCATAACAGGGCTATAAATGCCAAGAGGTCAATTAGGCCACTGGGAAAGGGAATATCGAAATCTTAAAATATTGTTTCTAAACTTTCAAGACATGCTAACAAGTTGTTGCTGCTGCTGTCGATCAGTTCTTGTTGAGAAATTCTTCTAAAACCTCACCTGGAAATGTCTCTTTCAGCTTTGGTATCGTCCTGTGGGAAATTGCCACTCGTAAGATACCTTTTAAAGGTACGTACCTGTTCACCAGTCATCAAAATCCAACCCTAACTACTGTTAAATGCACCAATAATGCAGTAATTTGATTGGACGACAGGCCTTACATGAATGCTGATGTTTTAAGGACATGTTTAAGTACATTACAATGATCAAATACTCCACTTTTATGCGTTGCTGTTTTTCCAGACATGTCAGTTAAGCAAATCCGGACAAAAGTGTCCGACAAGGAATGGAGGGAATCAATCCCTGACTGTCCCGAGCCACTGAAAAAGGTGATCAACGAGTGCCGGGCCGTCGACCCCTTCCACAGACCATCTGCTGGAGGTGAACCAGTCACTGTCGTCATGCCACCACGCCCATGCACCACAATCAACATCAACTGTAAAAACCATAAAGCGTTTAAAGTGCATTAGAAACCATCTAAAATAACAATGCTATTCTTTCTGCTTCACAGTGCTGGTGGACAAACTGCAGGTCGTGGTGGCACAGCTGGAGGAGCAATAAAAGTCTTAGCAAATATTCAGCATTTTGGAGAGCTGAGAAGAACCACATTCATAAAGTTTTCAACCTGACCTGTAATTTGTCAAACAACAACAACAAAGAAAGGTCGACATAGCATTCATGTTTTGAATTGTAGGTGCTTATTTTGTATCATTGTTTCAGCAGGGAAATTTGGAGCCACTATTGAAAACACTGTGATATCAAGGCAGTGCAGCTGTATTTTATAGCATCCAGTATAAATATGCTGTCTACATAAATGAACCATATAAATCTCTGAACACCAGCTATGGAGTCTGCTGCAACTCCATTATATTAAACTGAAAATGGCTCCACCTAGTGGCGATAACAGAAGACATTAGGTAATCTTTACAAAATTTCAACCTCCTGTGTCATCTTCCAGCTTTGATTATTGAATCTGTGAATGATTTAGTGTTTGATGCAACGTGACTGGTTTTATACACTAAAACTGATACAGGCTAAGTGAGGTCCCGGTTTTTATATTCAATAAATTCTTCAATAAAATGTTCTGTTTTTAACCCAAATGGCTAGAAAACGTCTTTATTTCTGCCTGTTTCTATGGCCATCCTCCTCCTGCTTCTTCCCTTCTTTGCTCACAATATTATCTCATCACTTTGTTTTTACAAAGCATTTCACTTTTGCAATTCCAAAGTGAGAGTATTCCTGGGTCTGTAAACAGTTTTTGGTTTTAAACCTATTACACACACATTATAATCTCAGCATTTCCTCCAAAAGCAATCATGACATACGTCGCAAAAACTTAGTATTCAATCAGGGAGCATGTTTTGATACACAAGTCTGGTTGCCTGGGTCGTCTCCAAGCTGTACTGTACAACTATACTTTTACTCCAGGTAAATAAGTAACCCCTGTGCATGTCTGAGCAGTGTGTACGGAGTCCAACTCCTTTTTTTTCCTGTGTCTAGTCTTGCAGCACCGACATCCATCTTTCTAAATGTTCTTTTTGTTAATTGTTTTTTTCTGGTAGCATAAATGAGGATACATGAGCTGAGGGAGTGAATGAACATGTATTGTATTGTATAGTACCCGTTCAACAAATGTGTATACTGTCTGAGAGAAACTAGATGCAGGTTGTGGTTTTAAACAGGTTTTCACTAAGCCTCATGTACAGAAAACAAAAGAAATATAAATAAAAAGTAAAAAAGATACAGTCATTCCGACCATATGAGGCAAATATTGTCAGAATGACGGGACATTTGATAGAAAATTAAGTGTTGCCATTTAGACAATTAGGGCCAATGTCGGATGGGTGGGATGTCGGAATGGCAGTTGCCACCTGGAAGAGGAGCTCCGTTCGTTACTACTGTCCCCATTCAAATTAGGTGCTGGTTTTCTACCCGGAAGTAGAATGTAAACAACAAGGCGATTCGGTCTATACCAGGGAACACAGTGTGGACAGACCTGTTTTCTAGGAAAACAGCAAGATCTCTTCTTTGGTGAGCTATCGTGCCAATACTGTACGTGCCCTCATGTTTTTTTTACTGGCTCTGAATCTGAATCAGCTCTGAGATAAGATAGGTGCAATGTTATTCAACAGCAGCACAGTGTATCAATTGAAGTCCAAGGTCTGTGTGGCATTTCTTATCAGAATATTTCAGATTAGTTAAAGGAGTCATCACCCGGAAATCTCAATTTCTCTTGTTAAAACATGCATATTGGTGTTTGACCTCAGTTGAAACTTGCCTGAAAAACTGGAGTTTGAAAGTGGCGCCGTTTTTTCGCTTCGGCTCTTTTTCCGAACAGGAATAGCACACAAGGGTGTGCCTTCCTAAAGCACGAGATTTTGATTCTGCTCCTACGGTGACCTCACCGTAGGCTACTTGCCTCTTTCACCACCCAACCCCGGCCCGTCCGCTACCTGAAATCGCCGAAGCGGTACCAGGGGGCTGTTTATGTTTTGGAGTCTGCATGCAGGCAAGCCCCCCCGGCTCTGTCCTTCCTGCGGCGAATCAACACGCGCCTCATACAATGCACATCCGGACCAGTCAAAACCTCGCGCGTAATCTCGCGTGATAAAGTCGCGGTAGGAAAAAGGGTCAGAACAAGCTCAATGTTTGATTAAATTTTTTTTTTTTCTAATAAGTTTTACGAATTTATCCAAAGCGATCCAAGGGGGGCTGGATACGTAAAAAACCAGGTTATGACTCCTTTAATTATAAGTTACTGGTGCCAGGTTTACCATTTAGACCCGTAAATGTGTGTCATTTCATTTCTGCTAAAAGTCATGTTCTCTCTGTCTCCACAGGAGATCATGGAGTCTGTGATCATCATCCTGTCCATCGTCTCAGAGATCTGTGGGCTCTGTGACTCAGTGAAGAGTAACAAGGAAACCTGCCAAATTGTTTTGCGTTGGGTGAAATCCCTGGTGCTGCTGGTTGAGTCCATCAAAAAGAGGGACGCGGTCTGTGTCTCAGAAGATGTCGAACGGATCCTCAAAGAGCTAATCGACATCTTGAAGGCAGCACAGGAGCTCATCAAAAAATGCACAACCGGCAACACCATGGAACGCATCGCAAGATACTTGATGCGCAAAAAAGATTTAAACATACAGATTGAACGGATCAAAGATGGCTTCCAGCAGCTGGCTGTAGCGATGCAGCTGGAGCAAGGCACTGGGATATACGAGGTGTATAAGGAAGTCTCCAGAAAGGAAGATGATGAGGAGGCCAGAACGAAGGACGACAAGGCGCTGAAGGACTGTGAGAGAAACTGATTTTGTCTTGGACGACGAGGATGACGACGACTGAAATCGCCCTAAGCTTAATATTCTCCATTACAGGCCGATCAACATTGTTATCAGTTGTGTTTGTGTCTATTCCTCAGTGATCCAGACGACCAGGAGGGAGCAGCCAGAGGAACTGGAAGAGATTGAAGTAGAAAAACTCATCGAAAAGTGTGAGTGCATGAAACAACCCAACACATGCTCCTGCATTGGTGTCATTCCAGGGAATACCAGAAACTATCACTGCCTAAACCTAACCAATGGGACAATTACGCTTGTCACTCAAAGACACAACTCAACTTCTCACTCAAAAACAGGGAAAAATATGCAAAGTCACTCAAAAGTCCACGTCCATGGGTACAAAAATTGCATGTTCCCCGGGTCCTTTTGGGGAAAAGAACATTTTCTAAAGAAGGGTTCTTTCTTTTGTTCCCTGGTCTGAACACAGCGGGGAACATAAGACCATTTTGGGGGAAAGCGGGCCCAAACAAAGTGGGGATTGGGGAACATTGGCATGATCCCCTTTGGCAGTCCTATATTCCCTGATCTGCGAACATAGGACCCAGGGAACATACAATATGTACACTCTGTCAAGTAACTCTAAAACTCTGCACAATGATTTTTTTTCTCAGTGAGTCGGCCCCAGGACGACTGTGACGGCATCCGGATGATCAAACTGGATGAACTGGAGTACGGCAAAAAACCATTCATGACAACACCGACCACAGAGGTCTACAAAGGAACGTATCGCAAGTTCCACGTCGTCATCAAGAGATACATGGAACCTGTGAACCACAGCACAAGGTCTGTGTGCCACACTACTGTATAAATGTATAAATACCATTACATTTCGATTTTAATGAGTTCCAGATTATAAAGTCTAGATTTTTTTCAAAGCAATTGTGTAGATAATCTGATGTATACCTTAAAGTTGCCTAAATGTTTTCTCCATATGTAGCCAGATACGTGCTTTTTTCGAGAGGGAGGTCATCACCATGAAACAATGTGAGTCGCCCAATATCCTGCGGATGTACGGCATCTGTGTCCGGGATAGAGACGGTGAGCAGTGAAAGTGTCAGTAACAGAATATCAGCCACTTAACCTTTAAAATCATAAAAAATAGTTAGTGTGTGTTCATGAATGCACAAATAGGACCCAACCCTCAGCTCCTCATCGTCACTGAGTTCTGTGAGAGGGGAAGTCTCCGGCAGGTCCTGGACTCCGACACCAAACTGTCCTGGGTTAAGAAAGCTCGGATGTGTCTGGACGCAGCACAAGGACTCTACCGGTCAGTCTACAGCAGGGGTGTCAAACTCAAATACGCCAAGGGCCAGATTTGAAAAAATGGCACAAGCCGAGGGCCACATGGTTGTTTATTGAGAACTTATTGAAATGACCTTTTTGCACATATTCAACCTAAAACTAATAAAGCTTGTAAGTTATTGCATATAAAACAACAATAATCATTAAATAGGCCTAATTTTTTTTTTTTTTAAATGTTGCATTCATTTCTAATGGCTCTATCTGCAGCTTTCCATAGTCATTTCTAATTAGGGATGCACATGATTAACCATTAACCAATATCAAGAACTTTGACTGATTTAATATTGATTCTTTCTTTTCTTTTTTTCTTTTTTTTACTTAACTTATGGGGGCTTGACGACACGTGCAGACCTGGTGCAGACTTACATCGTGCCTTCAGTCATATCAGTCATTCGTTTCTCAGCAGGAAGTTCGACATTTGTGACATTTATGCATGGATCTATAATAATATAATACATCCATGGTTATGCAGCGCAGTCCAGTGACAGACGGTCGGACGACAAAACGTAAAGGGACGTCTGCGTGGGGCGCGTGGCGTCTGTCCGACTACCCATCTCTCCGACCACACGTCTGTCCGACTACCCATTTGTCCGACCATACATTTCTTTATTTTTGCGTCCATTAGTCCGACCTCCCATTTCTCCGACTTAAGTAGCCCTAACCCTTTTCCTTACCCTAAACCTAACCTTAATGCTGTAGAATGAGTAGTCGGAGAAATGAGCTGTCGGACTTATGGGCAGTCGGACTGACGTATGCTCCCCGTCTGCGTGTGCATCACCTGTAACAACCGCGCTACTGAAAAAAAGTATGGGGGAAGAGAAAAAGTCCGGTAGTGTGTTCTCCAGCGTTCCTCAGTGTTGACCTGCAGCTCCACAGAGGAGCTGTCAGAGGAACTCTGCTGTTCAGCTGCACTCGCGCTGTGTTTCATAACGGCAAGAAAAAAAATGACGTCGTCGATCGCCCGCTCTATTGACAACAGAGGATCAGGTTGCTGGTGCCTAGAAGGGCTTTGTGATGAACAAGTGGGACCAGGACTCGCGCTCGTGGGCCTCTGATAGCCTACGGACGTGCACTGGCAGTGCATTGTGGGATTTGTAGTTTTAATACGTGCAACATACCGGCGGGCCATAGCCTAAATATTATCATGCGGGCCAAAGATAATTGGACATAATTAAGCACACGCGGGCCACATAAAATGACGTGGCGGGCCGGATCTGGCCCGCGGGCCTTGACTTTGACACATGTGGTCTACAGACTCTAAATTCATTACCAATATGTCAAATATAAATGTGCAAGGAATATGCATGGAATATTATATGGAGAACGTGAAGGTCTTGTTGGTGCAGGTGAGATTAAAAGTGTAAAATTCCTGTTTTCTTTTTCAAGTAAGAGAAGAAAAAGCCCGCACAACCTCGTATTATGCTCCAGATATTTATTACAACGTTTCGGGCTGCCTCAGCCCTTCATCAGGTAATCATTTCTGAGGTGTTTCACCCGTGTGGGCTCTATATGTGGACGCCCCCTGGTGACGTCACCAGTAGTGGGGTCATTCACAAAAAAATATTTATTTACAAACACCACGAAATCACATGATGGCCTGTGTGTGTGTGTGGGGGTCATTCACCAAAAAAAGGGGGGGGGACACTTAACATTCCACATCATGCATAATCATAATAACAAGACATCAGGTTAAAAAACGTTTCCATGATAATTTACAAAAAATGATTAATCGGAAACTCTTCGTTCATCCCTCTTGGGGACATCGTGCCCAAAGTGAAAATCCAAAATGATTCTCTTTGTAATAATAGTCTGTTCAAATCGCCTGCTCGTCTTGGTCGTGTCACATGTTCGATTCCCTGGTAGGTGAGGGACGCCACATTATGTTTAGCTTGTAGGAAATGCATGGCAACTGGACTCTTGGGATCCTAGACTCCACCAGACTTGTTTTCAAGATGACATCAGGAGAGAACTATGATGAACTTTCCAAAACACTGGAATTTTCCACAGAAGATTACAACAGAATTATGGTAAAAGACTCTCTGTTTGATGAAGCTACTGAAAGCCTCCAGACAAGTGAAGGCCTGGGAAAAAACTTGAGACGTCTCTATGATAGAGAGACCCGCCTACACCTACACGCCATGACGCTCAGTGACTATCTACGAAAGAGACAAATCCCTTGAGGTTTGAGGATACAGAAAGCACCCACGATCGGCAAAAACCCCAGCCCAGCACCCCATACAAAGGGATGTGCGTATATCTTTTTGCAACTTTTTCAAGTAAGAAAAGAAATGTTTCAAAATGAGTCCACTAACCAATTTGGCTCAAACAACAACAAACAACAATGAAGAAACTTTCATTTTAGTGACACCAACCACGGAAACATAATTGAAATGTTTTGGTGACTTGGGACATTTTGTTGAAAAAGAGCCAAAAGGACTGAAAAATATCTGTAAGGTGTCATCAGTATGAATTGGGATTTAAACATTATTGCCACTAGGGGGCAGAGTTACTTTTTATGATGAAAGTTTGTGATGACTCTCTGTTTTCTCGCAGACTGCACAACACTGAAGTAAGGAGTCGGGTTCATGGATGCATCACCAGCAGCAAGTTCCTGGTGGCGAAGGACTTCACAGTCAAGGTATGGAAGTCAGTGTTTACTGTGGTATTTAAAGGATTGAGGACAATGTATTATAGGTACAGCATTTTTTTTTTTTTTTTTTTTTTGCAGCTGGGAGGTTTTGAGCTGGCGAAAACAGAAACATCACTGAGAAGGTCAAAAGTTGAGGAGAGCAGGTCGTCGTGCTACGAATCTCCTCAGAAGCTCAACAACATCAACTATGAATACACCAAAGAGTGTGAGATCTACAGGTCAGACATCCAGAGGTTCATCTACGGCTACATAACAGGGCTATAAATGCCAAGAGGTCAATTAGGCCACTGGGAAAGGGAATATCGAAATCTTAAAATGTTGTTTCTAAACTTTCAAGACATGCTAACAAGTTGCTGCTGCTGTCGATCAGTTCTTGTTGAGAAATTCTTCTAAAACCTCACCTGGAAATGTCTCTTTCAGCTTTGGTATCGTCCTGTGGGAAATTGCCACTCGTAAGATACCTTTTAAAGGTACGTACCTGTTCACCAGTCATCAAAATCCAACCCTAACTACTGTTAAATGCACCAATAATACAGTAATTTGATTGGACGACAGGCCTTACATGAGTGCTGATGTTTTAAGGACATGTTTAAGTACATTACAATGATCAAATACTCCACTTGTATGCGTTGCTGTTTTTCCAGACATGTCAGTTAAGCAAATCCAGAAAAAAGTGTGTGACAAGGAATGGAGGGAATCAATCCCTGACTGTCCCGAGCCACTGGAACAGGTGATCAACGAGTGCCGGGCCTTCGACCCCTTCCACAGACCATCTGCTGGAGGTGAACCAGTCACTGTCATCATGCCACCACGCCATGCACCACAATCAACATCAACTGTAAAATCCCAAGTATAAAGTGTTACGTGCATCAGAAACAATGCTATTCTTTTCTGCTTCACAGCGCTGGTGGACAAACTGCAGATCGTGGTGGCAAAGCTGGAGGAGACAACAACAAAGAAAGGTCTACACAGCAGAATGAGCCATATAAATCTCTGAACACCAGCTATGGAATCTGCTGCAACACCATTATATTAAACAGAAAATGGCTCCACCTAGTGGTGACAACAGAAGACATCGGGTTATCTTTATAAAATTTCAACCTCCTGTGCCATGTTTGGGTTCCAGCTTTGATTAGTGAGTCTGTGAATGATTTGGTGTTTGATACAACGTGACTGGTTTTACATACTAAGATGTCTATTAATAAAACCATTCAAAGTGATAAAAGGGAGACCCCATGGTGGAAGGTCCTGGTTTTATATTCAATACATTTTTCAATAAAATTTGTGTTTTGAACCCAAATTGCTGGGGAAAAAATGAGTAGCCTACATTTATTTCTTCCCGTTTCTGTGTCCATGTCTTTTACAAATAACTCATTTGATTTCATTCCAGCAGTCGGGTGTTTTCCAACAACACCTTTCTGCAGACATCAACAGCAAATAAACATTGATTGCTACATAAACTGTGTTAAATTCAGACTCAGATTTTATTAGTTTGAGCTACGTGCAGTATCGATGAAAATGTAATAAATTCAGGGAAGATTTATCTAGATTGATAACTTATTTTTTGCTTTGTTTGAGATGCTACAATAATCATTATCTTCGCAGCAGACGATCTTCGGCGGTGACGTCAGTGCAGGATGGGGGCGGGGCCGCGTGCGCTGGCGCCGGGAGATTCGAGCCCTGACCGCGGTCCCGGTTTGATAACACACACACACACACACACAGAGTAAACGGTGGTGGTGTTGAAGTATCTAACTAGAGAAGTGAAGTGACCCAACGACCGACACGTCCACAGCTAAACCCGGTTCTGTTCCCTTTGCCGCGGCGGAGCCATGTCGGTACCTGCTGCGGGGTTTCAGAGCGGGATCGACGGCGACTGTTGAACCTTCAGGTCGGTGTTTGCTAATGCTAATGCTAAGTGTAGCTCAACCGCCTGTGCATGGTTACTAGGAGATTTTAAAAAATCAGACAATAACAATAAAACACATTTATTGACTTGTTTTATACAAATGCAGCGCATGTGTTCTGATGAGTTACAGGAGAAAAAAAGAAAAATTAAGGTTGTCGACGTTGAAACGGAGGTAAAATTAGCTCCGGTTAGCCTTTATTTAACGTCCAGAGGCCTCCGGGACCTCGGGCTCGAGTTGGAGTGTGTAGCCGCAGAAGGCGTCACCTGGCACCGGAGACGCACCGGGGGATGTTTACCGCGTTAGAATAAGAGGGCAGATCATTCAATATAAATCAAAGGTTACACCTGCAGCAGGTAAAGGCCATAGAGATACTGTTAGCAGTAACTAGCTGGTTGGCTCACGCGGCAGGTCGTGTAAGTGTTGATCTGCTGTCGCTCTAAACACCTGTGCAGGTAGATCACTCTGCAGCACCGCGAGCTGTGGAGGCTCCTGGAGCTTTTATTTATTTATTTATTTATTTTTTACTTTGATTAAAAGGTTATAATCCACAGAGAAATTAGATTAAAGTGGCACTTTATTGAGCAATTGAAAGTACAAACTCTCAAAGAGGATATTAATAATACAGACGAAAATTGAGTACAGTACAAAAGTGCATAAACATAACATTAGGATTTATGAAGCCTAAACAAAAGCAAAACAACACGAATAGTATCAGATGGGATATGGTGCAAAAGATAGATTATATCAGATAATTTAATTTCACATAAAATGGAATAACAGAAGACCTGCAAAGTCCAGGCTTAATTTCTTAGCATTTGCTCTATCTTTTTAAACAATATGCAATAATTATTAATAAAACCAGGGAAGGAAGGGAAGAATTCCTCCATTTAGCACAATGGCTATGATATTTACTCAGCAGTATGATGATGTTAATAGGGTCTGAAACACTGTCACCTGTATGATGTGGAAGTGACAAAACCCCACACACTTTCGGTTTCCCCCGTCTGGTGCAGGAGACGATCATATCAGGACAGAAAGCGGCGCCACAGTTTATAAAGAGGGCGTGTTGTTGGATACAATACAGATACAATGTTTCCATTGAACACAGGCTCTTATTTTGAAATAACAAAAAGTAAATAATTGTATCCTTTTAAATTAAATGAAAATAAATGCAGTCCTTTAAAGATGGCTGTTTTTGGAAACGGGTTCCAGACAGATGGAGGCCATGGAGGTGGACTCCCCCATGGAGGTGGCGGGCGGCGGCGGCAGTGGCGTGCAGCCTCAGGTCGATGCTGCGGTTCCGGCCGGAGACGCCGCCCACCCGCTCATCATCTCGGACTCCGGCAGCAGCACCGAGGTGGACGAGGACGAAGACGACGGCGACAACAACAACGGAGGAGGAGCGGGACGCACGGCGGCCCGGACGCCGCAGAGACTTCCTGCGACCTGGGCGTTCAGCCAGAGGGCGGTGAGCGGGACGGCGGCGGCGCCCTCGGCGGCTCGAGGGGCGCCGATGAGGAGGAGGCGCAGGTACCTGCGGCGTGTGAGGTGTGTGTGTTTGTGCGTGGTGTCTGTGCGAGCTGTCTAACGCCTCCTCTCCTCTGATTGGCCGCTGCAGGCAGGGCCTCCGGGTTCACTACCCCAGCCAGACGGCGGCGCCTTCCAGAGGCTTCCCAGAGTTCCTGCTGCGGGCGCCGGCCGCCAGCGTGGCCGAGCCCGAGTCCGGCAGCACCACGGAGGTCAGCGAGTCTGACGAGGAGGACGAAGCAGCCGCGCCGGCCGCCGACCCCGCGGCTCCGACCCTCAGCGCCTCCACCAATCACACGCGACCGCAGGACGCCGCAGCAGCCGGTGAGTTGTACACATCAGTGCAGAATCTGTTAATATCAGATGTCTTGTTTTGTCCACAAACCACAGAGAGACAACGTTTATTGTCATGAAGGAACAAAGAAACCAGAAAAAGCTGAAATCTGAGAATTTTGATTTTTTTTCTTTAAAGGGATAGTTCAACATTTTGGCAAACTGTCCCATCACCATAACCCCTATAGTCATAGCAGTAGGTTCATTACCTTTAATTGTCGGTGCAAGCTGTTTTTAGAACGGTGGAGCAGTTTTGTTTTAGAGGTAAATACAGAGACTGCTTGATGAAAAACTGTCCTCATCAAATACACAATGCAACAACTTCCAAAAGGCGTTTTTTAGAGATAAATTCATGCAAAACAGCAGCTGATGCGCGTTGCCTTCAGGGACAGTTTTTCATCAAGCAGGTCACAACTTGTCCACCAGAGCGTTGTGGAGTTGTTGGATTGTGTATTTGATGAGTTTGATGAGGGAAACCAAGAAATCCCATAATGAGCCTCCGTAGCGTAGCTCTGAGCAGCTCACGGCTCTGCTCCGCCATTCTAAAAATAGCTTGCACCAACAATTAAAGGTAACGAACCCACTGCTATGACTATAGGGATTATGGCAATGAGCTAATTTGCTAAAATGTTGAACTATCCCTTTAAAACCTACTCAAACCGATATCAAAATAATTGACGATTAATACTCATGTAATTGTTTCCTCTGTGTCCAGACTCTGGTCCAGCTGCAGACAACCAGAGGACAGAAGCCCAACATCAGGTCGTCCAGGTAACGTCTCCAGCTCTGTTCATTATTGTATGTCCAGTATTTTAACCACATTAATGATAAAAGTATATACGGCCTCATGCATTATCCACCAAAATTGATCCATAAGCTCTTCCAAAGTTAATCGTTTCTTTTGTCTAATTTTCACTTTGGTCATTTTATCTTGGAAACTGCTTTAAAGGGATAGTTCAACATTTTTGGCAAATTGAGCCATTGCCATAATGCCTATAGTTTTTGGATTAGGTTCGTTACCTTTAAACTACCAGCAGAACTGAGATCAGCTCCAACTGTGAGCACTTTTAAATCCAGGTTAAAAACATTTCTCTTTTCATGTGCTTATAGCTGAGAATTTCAAACCTTTATCTTCTTTTATTTTACCTTTATTTGCTCTTGCTTTTAACTCTGTTTTAAGTGTTTGTTTTTATTCTGTTTTATGCTTCTCTTTTATTGTATTTTATTCTTTAAATGTTCTTCTGCATTGAGTTCATGAAATGCGCTATATAAATAAAGATGCTTCTGAATGTTTTGTTTCGTTTGTTCTGCTCAGACGAAGCTCTGAATGTTTTGTTTCTGTCGCCCGCAGCCGACCTCGGAGGCCTCGTCCTCCAACCCGCCGCCGTCGGAGGAGACGGAGGGCGACACCTGCACCATCTGCTTCGAGTCGTGGACGACGGCCGGCGAGCACCGCCTGTCGGCGCTGCGCTGCGGTCACCTGTTCGGCTTCATCTGCATCCAGCGCTGGCTCAAGACTCAGGGCTCCACGGCCAAATGTCCGCAGGTCGGTGATCAGACACAACACGTTAATTAACGTTAATTAAAATGTTAATTAAAGCTACGAGTATGAATTTTCTTTTATTTCACTTTTTTTAGTGCAACAAGAAAGCGAAGCACACGGACATCGTGCGGCTCTACGCTCCGAAGCTCAGAGCGCTGGACAACTCTGAACAGGAGAGTTTAAAGAAGTGAGTGATGCGTTCACTGTCTGGTGAACCAGCGCCGTAAATCTGGACAACGTGACCACATAGAGACGCCGCTGTCACTAACCGTGTCTCCATCCACATGTTTTTATTTGCATTAATTCATGGAAACAGTAAAATTCGATCAAATATCAATGAAAAGTTAAAGGGATAGTTCAACATTTTGGCAAATTGGCCCATCACCATAATCCCTACAGTCATAGCAGTGGGTTCGTTACCTTTAATTGTTGGTGCAAGCTATTTTTAGAACAGCGGAGCAGAGCCGTGAGCTGCTCAGAGCTACGCTACGGAGGCTCATGGGATTTCTTGGTTTCCCTCATCAAACTCATCAAATACACAATCCAACAACTCCACAACGCTCTGGTGGACAAGTTGTGACCTGCACATTCACCACACTATGAGATAATAACACAACGTTACCACACAGAGTTGTTTTAGAGGGAAATTCAGAGACTGTTGATGAAGAACTGTCCCTGAAGGCAACGTGCATCAGCGGTTTTACATGAATTTTCACCGTAGCGTAGCTCTGAGCAGCTCACGGCTCTGCTCCGCCGTTCTAAAAAACAGCTTGCACTGACAATTAAAGGTAACGAACCTACTGCTATGACTGTAGGGATTATGGCAATGGGCCAATGGGCCAGAATGTTGAACTATCCCTTTAATACAGTTGATAAACAGATGGATAACGGATAAGATGAAGCGGTGATGTTCACAACACACCTGAACTGAAGTGTGTGTGTGTGTGTGTGTGTGTGTGTGTGCGCGTGTGCAGGTCTCTGGAGCAGGAGCAGTCTCTGCGGAGGAAAGCTGAACTGGAAACAGCTCGGTGCAAACTCCAACTGCAGGTCGTTGTCAACAAATGTGGACAAGTAGAACAGGAGCTGCAGGCAACTGCCGCCGTTTCTTGAACCATTTATTTCTTTATTTCAGCCGAGACCTGGCGCTTCAGACGAATCTCTCTGTTAACTTCTTCTTCTTCTGTTTGTTGTTCAGGAGCTGCGAGCTCTGATGGCGCAGACTCACCGAGGCTCCGCTCCCTCCTCCTCCTCCTCCTCCTCCTCCTCTTCATCGTCCTCCTCTTCCTCCCTCCTCCTCCTCGGCGCCTCCCAGAGGGCGGACGGCTCGCGCCCGGCCCAGTACGGCTTCTCCAAGGCGGTGCTGGTGTCTCAGGCCGGCGGCTGCAGGGTGCTGTCCTACTGCGAACCTCTCAGCTGCCTCCTCGCCTCGCAGACGTCGCCGCAGCCCACGCTGGTGCCTGGTGAGTCTCTCCGCACATCTGGAGCAGCTGTTGGACACATAGTCTCAGTCCCGGGTGGTTTTGATTCTGGGCTGCGATATAAATGAAAAGAAGCCGGTGGCCTTGCTCATTCTGCAGCAGTAGAAATGTGTTGTTGTTGTTTTGTAAATAGAACAACAATATTTATCTTACACGAACCCTTTGACCGAAGAGGGTACATTATATCTGCATTTCTAGAAAACAAGCAGGGGTTTTGATGAAAACCAGTCACTGTTTAGTTTAGCTTTTGTCAGTTAGCAGTTAGCTTTGGCAATCAATGAGTTAACTTTTTCTTTTTTACAAAATCGCCTTGATGTCCAGCAGATCATCTACACAGTTTGATCGCTGATTATCGCTAGTTATCGGTTTATATTTAAACTCACTAATCAGTGATCAACCCCAAAAAAATTGCTGGCACCAGGATTAAAGCTTTGGCAATCAATGAGCCTTGATGTCCAGCAGATCATGAAGCGCCAGTTTCGGCGTTTTATTTTCTACACAGTTTAAAATCGCTGATTATCTAGAGCCCAAAGTGTAGTTATCGTTTGTTAATTTATATTTAAACTCACTAACACAGCTGATCAATCCGTCTGGTGTGAAAAAAGCCTCTTCTTAGGGCAGGGCAAGTAAGAATTGAGATGGGGCAAGTAGATTTCCCAGACAAATTTCAAGTCTAGTTGCCTACGATTCAATAGTTTGCCCGGAAAAGGCAAGTAGATTTGAGAGCTACTTTCCTGGCGGGGAGGTAGAAACCTTCACGTCGGACCTTGATGTTATTGATCAGATGGACTTTTAGCATTAGCCTTTAGCATTAGCCTTTAGCATTAGCCTTTAGCCTGGTTCCTCCTCCAGAAACATGATTCCTGTTGAGGTTTTGCAGCTCGTGTGATGAAGTTGTAGCTGCAGAGCTTTGATTGATTGATTTTATTTAATTCATGCTTGCAGCGAAGCCAGAGACTCCACTGAAAAAATGCAGAATTTTACAAAGTAATTAGATAAAATATTTAAAAAGAAAATACATATAGACAATAAAATTCAAATTTCAGTTTGAAAAGATTCTGCTGTTGCTTCTTCTTCTTCTTCTTGTTTACTCTTCTTCTTCTACTCTTCCTCCTCAGGTTGTGGCGTGAAGAAGGTGAGCGTGGTGAACATGAAGGCGAGTCACTACGTCCCGATCCACAGCAAACAGATCCGAGGTCTGTCCTTCAACCGGCAGAACGACAGCCTGCTGCTGTCGGCCGCTCTGGACAACACCATCAAACTGACCAGGTAGGAGACACCGAGGTGGTGGTGGGGGGGGGCTGTGATGTCATCATGTGATGGAGGACTGACGCTCTGTGTGTGTGTGTGTGTCAGTCTGCTGACCAACACGGTGGTCCAGACCTACAACGCAGGTAAACCGGTGTGGAGCTGCTGCTGGTGCCTCGACAACAGCAACTACGTCTACGCCGGCCTCAGCAACGGCTCGGTGCTCGTCTACGACACCAGAGACACCAGCACGCACGTCCAGGAGCTGCAGCCGCTGCGCTCCAGGTGTCCCGTGGCGTCCCTGTGCTACGTCCCGCGGGCGGCGTCCAGCTCGTTCCCGTGCGGCGGCATCATCGCGGGCTCTCTGGAGGGCGGGTGCTTCTGGGAGCAGGTCAACGAGACCACGTACCGGCCGCACATCCTGCCGCTGGAGACGGCCGGCTGCATCGACATCCAGGTGGAGACGGAGAGTCGACACTGTCTCGTCACGTACCGGCCAGGTGAGACGTTTGTGTTAGAGCTCCTTCAGAATAAAGGTAGATGTTTGTGTTAAAGCTCCTTCAAAATAAAGGTAGATGTTTGTGTTAAAGCTCCTTCAAAATAAAGGTAGATGTTTGGATTAAAGCCCCTTCAAAATAAAGGTAGATGTTTGGATTAAAGCTCCTTCAAAATAAAGGTAGATGTTTGTGTTAAAGCTCCTTCAGAATAAAAGCTGATGTTTGTGTTAAAGCTCCTTCAAAATAAAGGTAGATGTTTGTGTTATAGCTCCTTCAAAATAAAGGTAGATGTTTGTGTTAGAGCTCTTTCAAAATAAAAGCTGATGTTTGTGTTAGAGCTCCTTCAAAATAAAAGTAGATGTTTGTGTTAGAGCTCCTTCAAAATAAAGGTAGATGTTTGTGTTAGAGCTCCTTCAAAATAAAGGTAGACGTTTGTGTTAGAGCTCCTTCAGAATAAAAGCTGATGTTTGTGTTAGAGCTCCTTCAAAATAAAAGTAGATGTTTGTGTTAAAGCTCCTTCAAAATAAAAGCTGATGTTTGTGTTAAAGCTCCTTCAAAATAAAGGTAGATGTTTGTGTTAAAGCTCCTTCAAAATAAAAGCTGATGTTTGTGTTAGAGCTCCTTCAAAATAAAAGTAGATGTTTGTGTTAAAGCTCCTTCAAAATAAAAGTAGACGTTTGTGTTAAAGCTCCTTCAAAATAAAAGTAGACGTTTGTGTTAAAGCTCCTTCAAAATAAAAGTAGACGTTTGTGTTAAAGCTCCTTCAAAATAAAAGTAGACGTTTGTGTTAAAGCTCCTTCAAAATAAAGGTAGATGTTTGTGTTAAAGCTCCTTCAAAATAAAGGTAGATGTTTGTGTTAGAGCTCCTTCAAAATAAAAGTAGATGTTTGTGTTAGAGCTCCTTCAGAATAAAAGCTGATGTTTGTGTTAAAGCTCCTTCAAAATAAAGGTAGATGTTTGTGTTAATGGTAGAAAACTACAAACATGTCTTCCTATGGATCTACCTTCCAAAATAAAAGTTGTTGTCGTGGTTCCTCCTGCAGGTCGCTCCAACCCGTCCCTGCGCTGCGTCCTCATGGCGCTGACCCGGACGCCGCAGCAGGACTCGGCGCAGCTTCCCAGCTGCTCCTGCTCTCCGGTGCAGACGTTCAGCGCCGGCTCGTCCTGTAAACTCCTCACCAAGAACGCCGTCTTCCGGCGTCCGGACGGCGGGGGGACGCTGGCCTGCGCCGGGGACGAGGCGTCCAACTCCACCATGGTCAGTGATGTCATCACCTCCAACATCCAATCAGAACCATTCAGAGAGAGAAAAGAGTGTTGATCAAGACCTGACTCAAAACCTCCTTCTCCTCTCCGCCTCCCTCTGCTCCTCTTCACCCTTCTTCCTCCTCCCTCTCCTCCTTTTACTCCTTTTCTTTTCTTCCCCTCCTCCACTTCCTCTCTCTCTCCATTTACTCCTCTCCTCCTTTCCTCTTCCTCCTCTTTCCCCTGCTCCTCCACTTCCTTCCTCTCTTCCATTTTCTCCTTCTCTCCCCCTCTTCACTCCTCCTTTTTTCTCCTCTGTTTGTCTTCCTTCTCCTCCCCCTTCTCCCTCTCCTCTTCCCTCTATCTCTACCTCCTCTTTCCTTTTCTCACCTATTCTTCCTCATCTCCTCCTCCTCCTCTCTTCCTCCTCTCTCCTCCTCCTCTCTCCTCCTCTCTTTCCTTCCTCCTCCCTCCTCCTCCTCTCTTTCCTTCCTCCTCCCTCCTCCTCCTCCTCTCTTTCCTTCCTCCTCCCTCCTCCTCCTCTCTTTCCTTCCTCCTCCTCCTCCCTCCTCCTCTCTCCTCCTCCTCTCTTTCCTCCCTCCTCCTCCTCTCTCCCTCCTCCTCCTCCTCTCTTTCCTTCCTCCTCCTCCTCCTCTCTTTCCTTCCTCCTCCTCCTCCTCCTCTCTTTCCTTCCTCCTCCTCCTCCTCCTCTCTTTCCTTCCTCCTCCCTCCTCCTCTCTCCTCCTCCTCCTCCTCCCTTTCCTTCCTCCTCCCTCCCCCTCCTCCTCCTCTCTCCTCCTCCTCCTCCTCCTCCTCCTCCTCCCTCTCCTTCCTCCTCCTCCTCCTCCTCTCTTTCCTTCCTCCTCCCTCCTCCTCTCTCCTCCTCCTCCTCTCTTTCCTTCCTCCTCCTCCTCCTCCTCCTCTCTTTCCTTCCTCCTCCTCCTCCTCCTCCTCTCTTTCCTTCCTCCTCCCTCCTCCTCTCTCCTCCTCCTCCTCTCTTTCCTTCCTCCTCCTCCTCCTCCTCCTCTCTTTCCTTCCTCCTCCCTCCTCCTCCTCCTCCTCGTCCTTCTCTCCTTCCTCTCCTCCTCCTCTCTTTCCTTCCTCCTCCTCCTTCCTCCCTCCTCCTCCTCCTCCTCCTCCAGGTGTGGGACGTCGGCAGCGGTTCTCTCCTCCAGAAGCTTCCCGCCGACCTCCCGGTGTTGGACATCAGCCCGTTCTCGGTGAACGGCGACCACTTCCTGGCGTCGCTGACGGAGAAGATGCTGAAGCTGTACAGGTGGGAGTGAAGAGTGAAGAGGGGGAGGGGGAGGGGCGGCGGCCGGAAGAGGGGGAGGAGCCTGTCGAGAGCCGCCGCCGCCGCTGCCGGTTTGGTGCTGAGAAGAGAAGAAGAAAAAACACAAAAAACAAACGGACACGGTCTGAACGCGAGGAGACGACGGCGACTGTGCTGAAATCAGATGCTGCTAAACTTTTTATCTGTTGTACGTTTACACACAAACACACAAACACACACACGCTGAAAAAACTGAGGGACAAAAAGTGGAAATGTTTCAACTTCCTCATTTTTTAGTTCCTTTTCTTTTCTCTTCTTTTTTTTCTTTTTAACCAAACATCCACATCATCAAATGTGTTTGTGTCGATCTTCACCTTGTTCCGGCTCCTGCTGCCGTTCGGCCTCGTGTCTCTGCAGAATGAAAACCAACCGATCGATCAACCAATCAATCAATCGGACTCATTGAACTGGTCAGTTACCGCCGCCTGGGTCGACTCGACGTCCTCGGCCGTAACGCACTCTGTCGGTCTCTGATCAGAACGACTGAGTTCACAGTTTGAGCGGCAGACATTCGTTTTACCAGATGTTCCAGGTGTTTCTGCCTCTGATCAAGTCGCCATCCAGATGTTTAACAGATCTCTCGGCTCAAACTTCAAACCTGTGACGTTTTTTGTTTTTTTTTGTGATGAGAAGAAAAACACAAATCAAGTGTCAGGAGTCTGATCTGTCAGATTTAGGTTTTTTTTAACTGAACATCTGGATTTCCACTTATTAAAAGCCTAGGGAGAAAAACATCCAGATGTGGGAACAAAAAGGGCTCAATGGGACAAAACCCTGTTTACCTGCAGCCTCCTCATGTTGTTAGTGTTTTAGATTAATTTAGATTAAAGTGAGAAGCTGCTGCAGGACGTTAAAACAAAAACACTTTCTTTTTCTTCTTCTGTCTGATCCAGATGTTGTGTTTTTATTTTTTATATTTCCACTCCCTCTGAACAGGAACATTACCGTAATTAAGTGCCAAAGGACTCTGCTGTTGTTGTTCTTCTTCACTTTGTACTTTGTCCTGTTGTTGTAACTTGTACATATGTATATTTGCTACCAGCTGTTTGAGTACCAGGTCAAAGTTAATAAAAATTATTAGTTATTTTTAATCTACGCTGTCGAGACTCAACCTGTTCTTCAACTCCACACACAAATTATTTTATTTTTTACAGTTTTATGAGTTATTTTTTTATTTCTCATTAATCTGAGGAGCATTTTCTCCATTAATCAGTTTGCCTATAAAAAGTGAACTAGCAATATTTTCCTAGAACTTTTGCTTCAATCAACCATTAAAATAAAGTCTAAAAATAATTAATTCACAGTCGAAATAATTGATTAAATTAATTGCTTGAAAAGTTTTACATTCTGACTTAATTCATAGGGCAGTACTGGACAATACATTTAAAGAATACAAGTAAAAACATAATTATAGTAAGATTTTATCACATTTTAATATTTATTTTGGTAACTGATAAAGTAAAATTGTCATTTGCACAAAAAAATAACGTTTCCAAAATCAACATTTTGTATTAAGTTTTTAATGTTGCAATAATAAAAGTTTAAAGTTACTTTCAGAATTGATTGTAAATGATGTAAAAGTCTGTAGTGAATTTGTAAATTGATCAAAACTAAAATTATAAATTGACATTTTAGTTTTACATTTTTCTAGTTTGTTTACACTTTGATATACCAATAATACCTCTTATATAAATTGATTATTACATCAGTGCCATGACCCTATGTTCAGTTTGTGAACTGTAAATGTTCAACTATACAAACTGTTTGTTTACAGAATTAATTATTCATGGTTCATCTCCGTGGCTCATCTTCATATTTAGTCACTGTTGTGTCATTTTAATTAACATTTTCTTGATGTAATGAGATAAAAATGCTGTGAAATGTCATGGATTTGTGTAAAATCTCTGGGAGCTGAGCTGCTGTGTAGATGAAGCAGACGTAGACGGTGAATGTGACTGAGCAGCGGTCAACATCTGGAATCATCATCAGCAGTGTGAAACAAAGTAATGGAAAAAAAAAAACACCTGTTCATTCTTTAGACCATTCTTTCCCCTCATATAAGATCAGATACTTTAATACAGTTGGTACATTATGGGATGTTTCAATCTGGAAAACATATTTCTATCTAACTGCACAAACCCTCTGGATGCTGCTTTCAAGGTAAGCTCGTCAATTCCTGGGTCTCTTTCACAGTCGTGGCAAGTGTTTGTTGTATCCATCCATGTGTATTTACAATGTATTTTCCTCTTTCACACAGATTTATCAATATAAAACAGAATAAACACTATTTTGTTTTAAAACAGTCAGATTTTCCCTGACTCCTGACCCTGCTTTTCTCTGTTTTATGTCAGTATACACTTTTTAATCAACAACTGAATGTTTATTTCTCGTGCAAAGTAAAGTTGGTGCAAATTTTGCATTATTTTCCTTAGGCCTACAGCACAATTGGCTCTATGCACAGCAGCTCCACTACTTCTTGAACTTAAAGCTGCTCTTTTATTTCCTGTCTCACATTATTGGACGAACTGATTAATCCAGGTGTGTCTGAGTGGTCACAATGGTCAGAAACACCCGTATTAATCAGGAAGTAGTGGAGCTGCGCATAGAGCCAATTGCGCTGTAGACCTATGTGGCCCCGCTGAAGTAAAATAAGTTTGACACAACTCATATTTTCTGCTTGCGCTCCTACAGTTTTAACCTAGGGGCCACTGTGCTCCTAGTACAAAAAAACAAAAAGTTAGTCTGGAGCCCTGATGATAATAAAGTTTGTTTAAAAAAAAAAAAAAAAAACTTTTCTCCTAGTTGCCATATTTCCGACAGCCCCTGAACGCAGCAGGGCAGGCTGACTGGCTCTGTGAAGATGGCGGACTGTATACGTGTTCCTCTGCTCCTGCTTTTGATGTGCATCTTATCGTCCGTGCATCCACTCCGAGGAGATAACAATGCCGTCGCCAGACTCGTCGGTAACAACGACAACCTGCAGAACCCGGCCGGAGGTCCCGGACCGGGCGCCGTGGTGCCTGCAGCCGCCGCGGAGAGGGGATCCCTGGGCGCTGCTGGGGCCTCGCAGCCTCGGAGGCGCTCTGCTGCCGGCGGCTGGAAGCTGGCGGAGGAGGCGGTGTGCAGGGAGGACCTGACCCGGCTTTGCCCCAAACACTCCTGGAACAACAACCTGGCGGTGCTGGAGTGTCTGCAGGATAAGAAAGAGGTAGGTCGGCGGGAGAGGCTCCGGTTGTTGCGGTGAATGAAGCAGGGTGTGCCGGTGTGTGTGTGTCTGTCTGACTGCTGGATGGGACCGGCTAACGTTAGCTGTACCGTTAGCCGCGGCGCGAACCCCTCGGTTGGTATTGAGAGAACGTCACGGCAACTGCCGGTCAAAAAGTCACCAATTAATCCCTTATGATACCATAATCAATAGGGGTATCGATTTGATACCAGTTCCGGCCTTATATTTAGTATTGTCAGGGTCCAGTCTTCAATTCGGCATCATTTAAAAGAACAACATTTGGACGCTTTTCTTCCTTACGACGTTTAAAGTTTATGAATCGTGTCGCCTCGTTTTAAGGCGAAGCCCCACTATACGCGACGACATCGCCGGACGCCGCGTCGCTTACATTGAGATTGCATTGGGTCTTGCCGTCATGGTTGTCGCCTTCGCGGCGCGGGCGCGATCCAATAATGTAATCCCAATGTAATGTGAGCGACGCGACGCGGCATTCGGCGACATCGTCGCGTACACTGGGGCTTCTTCGCTTCACCTGAACAGCTCAGTTAGCTTCATCGATTTGAAGCAACGTAGCATCGACCAGCAGGGAAATAACTGCCTCACACTGAGATAAAGATCACTTATAAGAACATTTATAAGACGAATTAAACAGAGTATGTAGTAGTTTTCAAATTAACACAGCAACTGCCGGTCAAAAAGTCACCAATTCATCACTATGATATCATAATCAATACGGGTATCGATTTGAAAACAGGCCTGACCGCATAATTAATATTATCACGGCCCAGTCTTCAATTCGACGTCATTCAGAAGAACAACATTTGGCGCTTTTCTTGTTTACGACGTTTAAAGTTTGTGACGCGGCAGTCGGCGACGTCGTGCGGCTTCGCTTCACCTTAACGGCTCCGTTGGCTTCATCGATCTGAAGCGGCGTAGCATCGATCAGCAGGAAAACAACTGTCTCACACTGAAATAACGACCACTTACAACAGCATTTATAAGACGAATTAAGCAAAATATATAGCAGTTTTTAAATGAAGGCATCTTTTGCCGAGGTTGTTGCCAGATTTGTCTTTGTGCGTTAAAACGTTAGAAAGTGCTAAAACTGACAGGGGGTCTGGAGCAGCTAGTTAGTTAGCAGCTAAGTGTAAATCTGGCACCACACACAATATATATTATATGTATATCTATAGCTATAGCATGACAGACCAGAGCTGTGATTCAACTCACTATGTTTAAGACATACTACAGTAGTTAGTTAGACATTCGTTAACTTTGCTAACCAGGTTAAGGAAGCTAACTATCCCATTAGCTTATCAAAGGGTTAGCAATCTTTAGCCTGAGATCAGGGTTGCCAGGTCTGTGAGGCAAAAACAGCCAAACTGGGTACATATATCCATATATGTTGCTTTTAAAGTCCAACAGCGTTGCTATAATTGCAAACTATAAACTACTGCAAGCTATAACTGTACTACAGTATGATATCTATAAAATAACACAATAAACATTAAATACACTCTTCCCATACAGTTCTTTCATCTATAAAGGCCTCATATAAATACAATATGGGATACTTCAGCTCAGACATGGACAATATTTAATTCATATACTTAGCCTCCAGTAAATAGTTACATATTTAAGTATACTATATGTATTTACTGTCATATCTTATTTGCCAGATATTATTAATAGATATTATGAATAAATATGAAAGTAGGCTTTCACATACATGAGCTTTGCGGACTTGTATAATCAGAACAGATGCGTCCCACATCCCGACAGCTGACCAACCCGGCCTGAGACGTTAGCCTTTAGATAACCGTTACCCAGCTCCGACTGTGCTGGTTGATGCTTGGCTTTGTGTGTGTAATCCTGGTAATTACAGAGTTTCACTCAGACCCAGGTCGTAACGTTACACAGGAATAAACTATAATGACACTCTCGCTGATTATAGGTAGTTAACAGTAGTTTTGCTGCAGTGAAGACCACCGAACTCAAGACTGAGTCAAGACCAAGACCAAGACCACCATCAAGGCCATTACTGTAGTCAGCACCAGTCCTCATAATAATCATGTGGCTTGATATTTACACTATTCCTCAGGTAGAAAGAAGAGGTGCTTTGATCTAAAATCTAAACCATATGTAATATAAACAAAGTCCGGATTGAACCTGCTGATGTTTTTCAGATGGTTACACAAGCAGATACTTTAGTAGAACTATGTTATTAATTATTTTAAAGTTATTGAATTGCATCACATAAACTAAAGAGAGCAAGTGACAGAGAGACATTTGACTCGACTGGTCTTGAGAAACAATCCCGAGTGCAGGCAGCTAATGTTAATAAGCAGTTTATAAAAACAACAACCCTTTTATTATTTATTTATTTATTTATTTCTCCTCCCGTGAGAAATAAAGTGCGATGCCCTCCCACATTAACCCCCCTCCCTGGGAGGGAGGGCGGCTCCAGGACTTGTAGTTGCAGTTGTGTAGTCATCGCTGTGGTTGTGGGTTCGTAAATGTTGTCCTGACATGTTTTGGGAAACTCATCTCCAGAAACAAAATACACAGATAAAAAACTCCTCCCTGTGTGTCACTGTGTGTGTGTGTGTGTGTGAGGACTTGTGCCAACGCCAAACCTGGTGTGAATCAATTTGCTGACAGTTTTTTTCTCTCCAGCCACAAATTACTCGCGATGCAAGAAAATAAACCTCCAATGAACTTGAGCTAATGAAGATGTAGTCGATGAGGCGACGTTATCTGGTGGCTGAGGCTGCAACTCTCAATTCAACTAATTTAGTCGATGTTATCACAAAATAGAAATGAAGACAACCCTTATGTGATGCCTTCAGTGTATATTCAAGTTTCTGTAATGCAAAGACGAGCTTCAAATCAAACTAGAGCCTCGACTAATGATTATTTTGATCATCAATTAATAATAATAATATTGATAATAATGCAGATGCTAATAGTTGAAAAGCCAAATATATTCTGTTTACTAAAATGTCAGAGCATGAAGTGTTTGACGTGAGGTTTCCAGCTTCGAGTCTACAGTATAATCAACACACTTGCTAATTTTTGTTTTCATTCATTTATTTTCAAATTTTTTGATCAACTTAATTGATTAATTGCCTTCCAGTTTCCTCCAGCAGCTCTTCTCCTTTTCTAAACTAAATTTAACCCCTGTCTGGTTAAATATAAATAAATAAATAAAGGTATAAGAGTTGAGGAGCGGCGGTGGCAGTTTGATGAAAGGAGGAGGCAGGAGGTGTTTACACATCCGCTCACACTTTAATCAGGGAGGAGGAGGAGAATGTTCACTTCTTCTTCTTCTTCCCTCCTGATGTGCAGCGAACGAGTGGTTTCCCCAGCAGCTGGTGTGTGTGTGTGTGTGTGTGTGTGTGTTGCAGTCTAAACGACAGAGGATTCCTCATGTTTTCCTGTCACAGTCACAAGAAAAATCTAAACGCTTCTTTTTCTTCTTTCGTCCCAGACTTGTTGTTAAAGTTGTTGTGGATTTGTGGCGTTGGCGTTGTGCTTCTTTTCTTTTTTTTTCGTGTCTTGCCTTACTCCAGAGTCCATGACCAGCAGATAGACACCATCCTTGAGACTGTGCGTGCAGTAACAAGGGAGATAGAACCGTATCACCTGTAATTAGCTTAGCTCAAACACTGGAAGTGTATGGGTAGTGTTAGCCTTAGCTTAGCTCAAACACTGGGAGTGTATGGGTAGTGTTAGCCTGCCTCCACCTAAAGTCATCAGAGAAACTCTTCAGCAACTCTAAACGGAAACCGACGGCCGATCTTCGTCTCAGAGCTGACAAAACTCTCCGGTAAGGCATCTTGAGCGGTCAAATGCCGCTAACGGGACGAGATTGGTCAAAACAGAGGGTTCAAGCAAAGACGGTTTATTTTGGTTCAAGCTAGCTACATCGAGGGTAGGTTAGCTTCCTGTTTCAAAGTAAAAGCACAAATTCTATCGTCATGGTTTTCTGTATGTAAAGAGCAACAGGTGTTTTATTTTGTGAAGTGCGTTGGTCACAACGGCTAGCTTGAGTAGGCTACCACTACCCATACACTTCCAGTGTTTGAGCTAAGCTAATTAGCGGTGCGGCAGCTCTGCCCGTATCTCTCTTGTTACTGCACGCACAGTCGAAAGGATGGCGTCTATCTGCTGGTCATGGACTCAGGAGTGAGGCAAGACAGGAAAAAAAAATGTTGAGGTATCCCTTTAAGCCTCGTTCCTGAGAGATGGAGCCCGGTCAGGACTAGTGTGGCAGCGGCTGAGTGACTGAGTGACCGCCCACTCTTCTTCTTTAAGCTCATTAGGTGTTTGTCCGCAGCAGCAGCAGCAGCAGGCTGAGAGCTCTGTATACGCTACAACAGGAGCTTACAGCAGCGCAGACAGGCCTCGGTTTGTGCCCGTTATTATCTGCTTGACTCAGAATCACAAGACGATGGCGTCCTCTCTGCTGGTGAAAGTCACTGTGTGAGAGAGAGAGAGAGAGAGTCGACCTCCTCCAGGACAACAGCTGCTACAGAAAAGATATGTTTTAATGGAGGTGTGGGAGTCCGTAAAGAAAATAAAACAAAACACACAGACAGTTTGACCGTTACAAATGAACTCTTGGATGTTCAAAGCTTCATGTTTTTTACACTTCAACACAGTTTTAGTTTGAAGTTTTAATCCATAAAAAAAAAAAAAAAACTCTGTGTATTTTTCCATCTTCTCTCTCAGCTTCTCTCTGCAGCTCTAGTAACAACAGGTCAGTGTCAGCCAATCAGAAGAGAGGACGCTCTGAGCCTCTCTTCTGATTGGCTGACTGTTTTCTAAGTGATCCAATAAAGAAATAGAGCGGATTTCAGAATAAAACACTCGGAGAAACCAAATCCTGCAAAGTGGTGGATGGATGGTGGGTCCAGGTGGTGAGGAGGCGGGGCTTTGTTGTGACATCACAAAGTGACAGGAAGTCCTGACGGCTGGTTTTAAGGCTCAGTTTCTGAATACAGGCTGTGTGCATTTCTCTGTGGACTGAGGCTTTGATACTTTCACAGTATTAATATAGAACCTTTAACACAAGCTTTATACTTTAGCTTTAATCACACTAACACAAACATCACATTTATGGACATCTACCTTTATACTGTATGGAGCTTTAACACAAACATCTACCTTTATTTTGAAGGAGCTTTAACACAAACATCTACCTTTATTTTGAAGGAGCTTTAACACTAACATCTACCTTGGAGCTTAGGCAGGTTTCCTTGGTCTTGTGGTGACTCCTCAGCAGTTTAATGTGAACTAAACAACATAAATAGAGCTGTGACGATTAGAGAAATGACAGGAAGTTAATCGTTACTGCATTTTGATAAAGAGATTATTATAAATTTCCACTTTTCCCTGGTTGGTTTTGTTGTAAACAGAACGTCTTGGACTGTTTGGATAAAATACGTTTCTGAAGCGAAGCAGAAAAAATGCCACTAATAGTTTTAACTGTTGTTGTTGTTTTTAAAGCAAAAATGGCAGAACATTTGTCGTTTTTACTTTTTTCACAAACGAGTTGTTGAAGTGATTTCTTTTTCAGCCAAATTGATGCTTTGAACTCTGATAGATTTTCTCGTCTTGTAGCTTTTGTTTTTGTTCTGTCGGTCCGACAAAAGTTTAACAAAACGAATTTGTGCTCAGGAAGATTGTGTCATCATGATTGAATTCTTGTCTAAACAAAACAATGAGTCAATTGATTATAGATAATTTAACAATTGAAAATACTTGTTTACGGCCGTTTTCACATGAAGGTGTTTGTGTTTTGTAGAAAGTTGAATCAACCCTGAGAGTGAGTTTCCTTTTTATTCTGACAGAAAAAACAATTGGTGACCGCGACATTAATGATGTAAATAATCGTTACCATGGTAGCTGATATTTAACAGATGAATAAACTGAATCAGTAAAGAAACAATGTTCAGGTTGTAGCCTGTAGATAAACATCTGGAGCAGCTGTTTCCTGGGTGATATTCAAAGTGCAGAGATGAATCAGTGAATCACTGTGAGTCGTCGTCAGAGGCTGAGGGATCCAGGACGAGAGAGGCAGGCCTTTCCTTCAAAATAAAAGCACGCTAGCTAATAAAAAGCGGTGAAACTTTTTGTTTAAAGGGATAGTTCAACATTTTGGCAAATTGGCCCATTGCCATAATCGCTATAGTCATAGCAGTAGGTTCGTTACCTTTAATTGTCAGTGTAAGCTATTTTTAGTACGGCGGAGCGGAGCAACAGGCTGCTCAGGGCTATTCTATGGAGGATAAGGGAATTTCTTGGTTTCCCTCATCAAACTCATCAAATACACAACCCAGCAACTCAAAAGCGCTGTTGTGGACACGTTGTGAGCTGCAGAACCACCACGCTATGAGATAATAACGGAACGATACGAAACGGAGCCGTTTTCGAGGTAAATTCATGCAAAACCGCTGATGCACGTTGCGTTCAGGGACAGTTTTTCAGCAAGCAGTCTCCGTATTTACCCTGTATTTACCTCGAAAACGGCTACCGTTTCTTCTCTGCTTTTGGTGCATTTACAGGGACGAATCGATCCATACAACATCGCCACAAAAAAAGGAAAATGCGATCATGCATACGAGACGTGTAGCTTCAGCTAGTTTGCAGTCTTTGTCCCCGGTGAGACTTTAGAATAGAATAAAATATACTGATAGAATAAATGCAATGATACAAATACAGTGGATAATACGGTGAAGACTGTAGGTACCAACCATGAATAAATAAACACAGCTGCAAAGTTCAGATTAAACATTAATAAAGTGCTGTATTGAGAGAAGTTAATGTTCACATTTCTGCTGCTGTTTGAGCCACTAAACCTCTTAAGTTTTATTTATATGTTAAATGTATGATTTATTTGCAACAACCTGAATATTTGATTATTTATTGCAAATCGCCGACGGCCTTCATCCTGTTATCATGCAGGACTATTAGTATGAACTCTATAATTTAGTTGATCTGGCTTCAGAATGACCCGGTGCGCTCCGAGCTTACGATTTCCTTCCTGTTTTATTTTGAGATTTCCCTCTGTCCAGATGGAAAATCAGGGGGAAAAAAATCCAGGATTCTTGATGCCAGAGCAGCAAAAGGAAACGGTGGGACATGAATCCCCCCCCCCCACCTCCTCTTCCTCCTCCTCCTCCTCTAGCAGCAGCAGCTCCATCCTGACGCCCAGCTGGCACTCTGCTGCTGCTGCCCTCCTTCTCCTCCTCTTCCTCCTCCTCTTCCTCTTCCTCCTCCTCCTCCTCCTCCTCGGCTGCAGGGTGAGACTGAGCGCTGCTTTTAGACTCGTAGCATTCTTGTGTGTCTCCGACCGACCGCCATCCGTCCTGCTGCTGGTGGCTGTGGTTTTGTGTACGTGGTGCTGCAGAGCCCCAGGGTCGAGGAGGAGGAGGAGGAGGAGGAGGAGGAAGAGGAGAGAGTCTCATCCTCCCTGTTCTGTTGTCTTACACTTTAGATAATTAGATTTTTTTAAAATAATTATTCAGTTTCAGGCCTTATAAGCAGCAATAATATATAACTGAAGCTGCAGGATGTCACAACAGCGTCTCATTTGAAAATAGATCTGTTCCAGGAAATGCAGCTGCTCTTCCTGCTCTACCTGTTGAGCAACATCTGGAGCAGCTGTGGAAGCAGCAGTCACGGGTTTACTGCCCCATCTGAGGTGGAAACCTAAAAAATACAGCTGGAAATTGACGTTTTTCCCAATTTTTGGAAAACTTTCTTCCTTTTCTTTGACTGTAAAGAGATTGGAAGGAAATAAAAACCTCAGGTTATTCCACCGTCTTGAATGGATTCTGCTGCAGGTGCATTAAATGATGAATATGCTTGTTTACGTATATTTATTTTATAGGTACAATGCAATTTCACATAGTTTCAAAGTAAAATATGTAACTAATGTGTTTTATAGCTGTTGCTTATTCTGGATATCCCTGCCCTTATTTGACCTTTTCATACGTTTAATGTAAATTAAAACAGAATAGAATAGAATGTCCTTTATTTGAACTAAAAACCTCAGGTTATTCCACCGGATTCAGCTGCAGGTGCATTAAATGATGAATATACTTGTTTACGTATATTTATTTTATAGGTACAATGCAATTTCACAGTTTCAAAGTAAAATATGTAACTAATGTGCACAGTTTAAAACACAGTCAATAGCCTCGATAATAAAGTAGAGATAAATACAGATGTGAAGTGTAAAAAGAAACAACAACGAGCTGCAAACGGCCAAATAAACACTGAACAACAAGCAGAGTTCATCAGGAACAGATGATTCAGTCTAAACTCACTGCTCCTGTAAACCACATCCACAGCTGGTCTGAGCCCGCCATCCCCCCTGGGCGTTACCATGGTAACAACCGATGACACCTGGGCTGACCGGTAGCAAACAATGAAAAAAAAAAACCCAACAAACATGGCTCAGAGGGAGTTTGTTGTTTTTTGTTTTTCGAGCAACCAGACAGAAAAGATCATTTCATTCTGCTGGATTTTCAAAATAAAAGCTGCTGCTGTCGGCCATTTAAAAAAAAATATTGATTTGGGGGGAAAAAAACAACAACAACAAAAGAAAACCATAAATAATTCAGGTTTGATGTTTCCAGACTGAAACAATCTGACCTGTGGCTCAACCCTGAGGCGGTGGGCATACGGTGCGTTCAGGGACCACCGTGCAAACTGCAGCTTCGTCAGGTTGGAACAGGAAGTGACCGTCTGAGCCGTCGCCGCTGTCACATCCAGATCTTTCTCCTCCTTTATTCAGACTGCAGCAGCGTTCAGGTGCAGGGGAAAAACTACAAAAAAATAACTTCACGCCAAAAGTAGAGGACGTGACGTCGGCGTCGGAGCAGCTTCTGTGTGAAAAACAACGCTCATCACGGCGCTGTGTCATGATGGAGCAACAACAGCTGCTGAATCACTGCTGTGCTGCCTTCACTGACACCACAGCTGCAACAATTAATCAATTAATCAAACAATAATCGATTATTAAATTAGTTGTGAAATATTTTGATAATTGAATAATCGGTTTGAGTTGTTTTTAAAGAAAAAAAACGTCCAAATTCTCTGATTTCAGCTTCTTAAATGTGAATATTTCTGTTTCTTTGTTCCTTTATGACATAAACTGAGTCAAAACAAGACATTTGATGACGTCATCTGGTTTGAGAAACACAGACTCATGTTTTTCAACACATTTTAACATTTTATTCACACAGTCGACGGATTAGTCGATAGTTTCTGCCTTAAAGGACTCGTCTTTTTATTTTTTCCTTCCAACAAAGACAGAAGCTTTTAGTTTGTTTTGGTGACTTAATTTTGGCTCCGTGCCCCAAAAAGAAGAGGGAAAAATAGTCCCTGGTTGCCTGGCAACATCCTCCCAGAGCGTCCAGTCCAGTGTGGATGTGACGGTTCATCCCGGCTCGTTGTTCAGATGAACCTGTTTCAGTGTCGATGGTCGGATGCAGCTGAGTTTAACACCGTCGGACAGTGTGTGTGTTAATGTGTTTCTAGCCTCGCTCTATTGGTGCTATTGGTGGGTTTTGTCTGAGACTGGATCCCTATGAGATTATTTCCCATCATGCATCAGGTGGTCGTTGACAGGGAGGTTAAATGTAGCTGTTGACATCATCATCAGTAACAATAACACATTAAACTCTGGTTTTATTGTGTTTTTATTTACTGTTGTTTTATTTTGAAAGGATCTTCCTCCTCGTTTGCTGCTTCCTGTTGCATCATCGTTTCTCAGACTAGAAACTTAACAATAGGAATAAAAACGAGACGCTACAGGCAAAACATTATGAGATTTTGGCTCATTTTGCTTCTTTAACGTATATTCTTTCAGAATAGTGGAAATAAATGGTAGAAAATCCACATTGAGGTTTTTATTTTATTTCATTTCGTCGGTAGATTTCTACTAAATTCACCAACAGTTAGTCTGTCAGACTGATTGTAAAGCTCTCTCTCCTAATTTGTTGTATTTTTTTAGAGCTGGTGACAGTATTTTCTCATTTACAGAGTGATAAACAGAGAGATCCAAAACCCTCCTCTGTAAAAACGTGTAAATCTAATACGTCAACAAAATAAAACAAGAATTTTGAAAGTGGCTTCATCCATGGTTCAGATTTCTGTTCTGGAAATGTATGAAAATTAGCTCGTCAGCTTCTGCAAAACTCACTCATCTTATTCTGAGGAAGTGTGTGTCTGTGTTGTGTGTTTGTGTTGTGTGTTTTGATCCGACAGGATGATAGAAGAAGCCACACAGTGTGTTCATTTTATCAGTTCATCGCAGGTTTGCGTAGAGTCATCGTGTGTGTGTGTGTGTGTGTGTGTGTGTGGCTGACTGCTGCTTCCTGTTTGGTTTCACTGTTTGACGACGGTGACGCGTCTCAGTCGTTCTGTGTGTCGGTGGAAACGCACACATTACACATCTGCTGCACACCTGCCCTGTCCAGCTGTGTGTGTGTGTGTGTGTGTGTGTGTGCGCAGAGGAAAGTAGCTGATTGGTTGCAGTTTGCTGCCTCAGGTCGTTGTGATCGACTGATCGATTAATCGATAGGTACCTGATTGATAATGCAGCAGTGACTCTGAGCTCAGTCAGACCGAGTGATCCGATTGGACGAGAGCTGATGCTGATGCACTGTTACCACCTCCTAATCAGATAAATCGGATTTTCAAGGTAAATTCATGCAAAACTGCTGATGCGTGTTGCCTTCAGGGACAGTTTTTCCATCAACAGTCTCTGAATTTCCCTCTAAAACAACTCTGTGTGGTAACGTTGTGTTATTATCTCATAGCGTGGTGAATGTGCAGGTCACAACTTGTCCACCAGAGCGTTGTGGAGTTGTTGGATTGTGTATTTGATGAGTTTGATGAGGGAAACCAAGAAATCCCATAATGAGCCTCCGTAGTGTAGCTCTGAGCAGCTCACGGCTCTGCTCCGCCGTTCTAAAATCAGCTTGCACCGACAATTAAAGGTAACAAACCTACTGCTACGACTATAGGGATTATGGCAATTGGCCAATTTGACAAAATGTTGAACTATCCCTTTAAAACTTAGAGCTATAATATATTCCCAGAGTTAAATGATGTCTGAACGGCAGAGGAGCCGTCGCGGCTCTGATTGGCGGTTGTTTGTTCAGTTCCTCTTGTGGTGATGATGATGATGAAGCTGCATCGTCATGGTTCCCGTCTCGCTGCTTCTGCTTCTTGTTTTAAAAACACAAACGCGGTCAGACTTTCTGTCGTTTCACAGCTTCGTTATCTGACGGGTCAAACTGTCACGTCAGGTCGGCGTGGGAACTGAACCCGCCGCTCGTCCGTGTTTCTTCTTCTTCTTCTTCTTCTTCTTCTGCAGGTTTATTTATTCTAATGAGAATAGATTTGTACTGATGAACTGTAAACGGCTGCAGGAAGTCACTCTGCTGAGGTTTTACTGACCATCTGTCGTCGCCTCGGCGTCACCGCTCCGTGAAGGTCGGACCGTCGTCACCTGATCGTAGTAACTGGAGCCGACGACTGCAGGTGTTTCTGTTTCAACTCATCTGGATAAAAACATCTGGATGAAACGAATAGAAACGTCTTGTTTCTGTTTCCTCCTCGTTTTCCACCGTTTTAGGTTTGACTGGTCGCTTTTTAATGACATCATCACAGTAGTTCTTCTTCTTTCTTTCTTTCTTTCTTTCTTTCTTTCTTTCTTTATTATTTCTTTCTTTCTCTGATTACTCCTCCTTCCTCCTCTTCCTCCTCTTCTTTCTTTCTTTCTTTCTTTCTTTCTTTCTTTCTTTCTTTCTTTCTTTCTTTCTTTCTTTCTTTCTTATTTCTTTCTTTCTCTGATTACTCCTCCTTCCTCCTCTTCCTCCTCTTCCTCCTTCCTCCTCTTCTTTCTTTCTTTCTTTCTTTCTTTCTTTCTTTCTTTCTTTCTTTCTTTCTTTCTTTCTTTCTTTATCTTCTTCCAACTTCTCCTCCTCTTTTTTCTTTCTTTCTTTCTTTCTTATTTCTTTCTTTCTCTTATTACTCCTCCTTCCTCCTCTTCTCTTTCTTTCTTTCTTTCTTTCTTTCTTTTTTCTTACTTCTTCCTCCCCTGCTTCTTTTTTTTCTTCTTCCTCTCCATCCTCCTCTTCCTCTTTTTTCTTTCTTCTTCCTCTCCTTCCTCCTCTGCTTCTTTTTTCTTTCTTCTTCTTCTTCTTTCTTTCTCTTCCTCTTTTTCCTCCTCTTCTATTCCTTCTTCTTCTTCTTCTTCTTCTTCTTCTTCTTCAGACCGAGCTCCACAGTTTCAGTGCTTTATGCCTCAGGAGGAGTTGGACGTGTCTCCTGTCCTTCTGTCCTCCTTTTCTCCTCTTCTCTCTGTTTTTTCCTCTTCTTCGTGTGTCATTGAACGCATCGCGCCGGTTAAAGTGTAATTTGTCACATTCACTGAGCTGCAGCTGGAACAAAAGGAGCCGGAGCGCTCCAGTATTTACATACATGGGCGTATCGGTGGAGCTGGTTTGACGCGCACGCACACGCACACGCACACACACGCACACACACATACACACACACACACACACACAGAGCGACTGAGATAATTTTTCGTTTCATCATCGTTGGATCGTGGTTTGATGTGGACTAGATGAGAAGTTTCTGGAACGATCCGGATGAACTCCCACATGAGTCACTGTGGTCCAGAGGTGGGGTTTCCCCCTGGGGGTCGGAGGAGGGGGGGGGGGGTCCAGTCCAGTCCAGAAACACTAAAGAACCAGAACAAAAAGAGTCTAATCTTTTATATCTGATGACGTCATCAAGGCCGTAACTATGGAAACAACAAACACACACACAATTTAAATATAAAACCTGCTTTGTTTGTTTCACGTGTTACAAAAAAGCTGCAGAGACTGTGATGCACGGACGGGCCCTGAACGCCTCACGTCATGCAGACAGGGAGTTAGTGGACATTACAGTTTACTGATGTGTTTTATGGGATGTTTATTGTCGCCTGTGGGCCATGAGGGGCCGTCTGATGATAGATGGATATTTATTAACCCTTTACAGGAAACGACAGCTGTGCAGACTTAGCGACAATATAAAGACATTAAGACATCCAATAATCTAAAAAATACTAATACTAAATACATATGAGGTAAAAATAGGCTAATTTAAAAAGCTAGTCTGGGTTTAAAGTCTAAACTTTTATTTTCCATCAAGGTTTTAACCCCTTAATGTCTCTGCTTGTCATGGATAACGTTGGATATTTACATAAACAATGACAAATCTGTATTAGAGGCTCAATGTTTTACTGTTAAACAATCAATAACTTCAATTATTCTAAATTTATTCCAGTGCAGCTTTGCAGGAAACTCTGAATAAAGTCAATAAAAACCAGTGGAAGTTGTTAAACGTCAGTTAAATTATAGGATGTGTGTGTCTGTGTCCGTGAAATTAGATGTAGTGAGAAACCAAAGGCGGTTCCGACGTTATCCTCCGTGACCAACGGCCTCGAGACTTTTTAAAATTAACTTAGTTTTATAGTTAATAATAAGTTCCCGTCGTCTCAGGAAATAAAAAGACAGAAACTCAATCTTTTTTTTTCTTCTAAATTTAAATCTGAATCTGAATCTGTGAAATCGAAACTTCATGGTGTCAGTGAACGCATCACGGTGTGTTCAGGAGCAGAGCAGCACGGTGGGAAACGCCAGCTGCGAACCTAAAAGTCTCAAACCAGGTTGACAGAAACAGAACGAGCCTTTTTTTTACTTGCCTATATATTTTCACAATGAGGAGTTTTTTTCTTGTGTGTCTGTGTGTGTGTGTGTGTGTGTGTGTGATGACGTCAGAGTGTGTGACGGTGTGTGTATCACCAGGTTGAGGAGCAGCTGCGTCTGTCGGACAAACTCACGTCACAGTCGAGTTCTTTAAACCGAACTGGAGCTGAAGAAGCAGAAAAATCAGGAACGAACCGGTTTAAAGTCTCACAGACACACACACACACAGAGACACACACACGCACACTGGTTGTTGAGATGTGTGTGTGTTTGGTGTGTGTGTGTGTGTGTGTGTTTGGTCCGGGTCACATGTGTTTGTTTCTGAATCAGAGCTGCTGCTGTTTGTAACATCTGTCCTCATCGTGCTGCCTTCACTGTCCGGTGTGAGCTGCATTGTGACACCGGTGTGTGAAATACACTGTAAATAGGACACACACACACACACACACACACACACACACAGAGACACACACACGGAGCCTATTCCTGGCTCCTGCTGCGGCGGCCATGTGGTGAACGGTCAGGAGCTCCTGGGCTCCATCTGCAGAGCTGTTATTTCAAACACACACACACACAAAGATACACACACACACACACACACACACACACACACACACACACACACACAGCAGTAGTTGGGTGTTTCTCTGGAGCCGGTCCGTCTGCAGGCGGTCAGTCGGTCACCTCAGGTCAGCGCTGCTCTGGCGAAGAACTCACAACTCAGTGGAAACGACCACGAGCACCTGAACGCACCGTCACGCCACAGCCTGCAGTGCTGACGACGAGTTTGCACCAAAGCATTGTGGGAAACTGAAGCTGTAGAACCTGATGTTATCTCTAACCCTCCTCTCTCTCTCTCTTTGTGTCTTTCAGGAAACAGAAATTGCTACTGAATGTAACCACGTAAGTATTTCATTTGTTTTTTCAACTTTCCCAGCATGCATCAGTGAATAATATGTAGTCCGTCCAGTCCGTCAGGAGTTTCCACAGAGGAACGCAGGTTCACTGAGGATGAGACACTCGGGTTAAAACGGGGTCAGAGTGGATCGATCAATCCAACCTGAATGAAACATGAAACATTAAAGGGGTAGTTCAACATTTTGACAAATTGGCCCTTTGCCATAATCCCTATAGTCATAGCAGTGGGTTTGTTACCTTTAGTGCAAGCTATTTTTAGAACGGCGGAGCAGAGCCGTGAGCTGCTCAGTTGCCGGACAGAGTTGTTTTAGAGGGAAATACAGAGACTGGTGATGAAAAGCTGTCTCTGAAGGCAACGTGCATCAGAGGGTTTTGCATGAATTTCCCTCTAAAACAAAAATATATGCAAAAGCAATCCGATTTAATTCAAAAAGAAGATATGGGTGTTAGAGCTCCATCTTCTCTCAGAGTGTCGTTCATCTCCTCCATCATGAAATCAATATTCGGATGAAACTAATTAAACGTCTTTATTCTTTAAAACCTTCACTTTACTGACTTTTCTCTCTATATATTAACTAAAATCAGCCTGTACAGTGTTAAACATGAACGTTGCCGTCGTTGGCGAGGAGCTGGACGTCCATGATGTGGCGTCTCCGGGGTGAAGCTTTGCTCCTCCACAGGAAACTGTCAGTCAGAATAACGACAATAATAATAACAGACTTTTATCTATAAAGTCGAGTCAGAGAAGAGACGCGGCTCAAAGTTTATCATGAAAGATGAAATGTAGCAGCAAACAGGGCGATGACATCACAGAGGGGACGGTGAAGAGACCATAAATAAAAGAATAAATCAGATCAGTCGGAGTGAATCTGTGTCTTCCAGATGTTTCATGTCTCCTCTCTCTCTCTCTCTCTCCTCCAGCTGCTGTGGAACTACAAGCTCAACCTGACCACCGACCCCAAGTTCGAGTCCGTGGCCGTGGAGGTCTGCAAGACCACCATCTCAGAGGTCAGTGGTCCCTTGTTTTGTTCTGGAGGGGGAGGAGGAGCTTTTAGTTTTTATTTTATTTCTCAGTCCTGCTCCTTGTTTTGAAAACAAGATTCAGCAGAAATCTACGGTGGCCCAGAGCGGCCAAACCACAGCAGCTGAAGAAAACACACAATATGCTGCAAAGTCAAAGTCATGAGCTGCAGCGAAACAAGCCGTCAGTCCGTCTCTGCACAACTACAACATTTTCTTTAATCTTCTTTATACATCTATCTTCATCTTTATTTTATTCTTTTTACATAAATTGTATATAGTATATGCAATTTTTTTTTTGCACTAGAATATTTTTATTTATTCTATATTATTTTATCTTATTATATTCTGTCCTCAGTGTGAGACTGCACAAATTGACAGATAGCGAACAAGAGAAACTCAGAGGCAGGAATGAAGTTGAAGAGCCGTTACTGAGGTCTTGAAACATTATTTGTAAAACTGAAATGATACAGAAAAATGACAATTACTGTACTGTAAGCTATGCATTTCCTGCAGTGTTGTTTTTGGCAGGCATTTTAGATTTAGTATAGTCTTAGTCTTTCTGACGAAAATTCTTATTAGTTTTAGTCAATTTTAGTCATTTCTATATGTGATAGTTTTAGTCTAGTTTTAGTCGACGAAAACTCAACAAAGTTTTAGTCTAGTTTTCATCAACAAAAAAGAAAAGGAAAAAGTCTTAATTCAACAGAATAGTTTTGACGTAATTTTTACCCAATGGCAAATCATTTATGGTCTTTATTATCTTTTTGACGGCAGGTGTGTTGAGCAGAATGTGCGCTGCATGCAGGTGTGGGTCTGACCACAAGGATGGGATGCAGCAGTTAGATACTTGTTGATTTTAATTGACAGAAACCAAACAAAGTGTCTTGTTGTCAAACTCTGACCATCCAAAGAAATCTTCCTACAAACAACCAGACAGGTTATTTGTAATTACTGAAATGATACAGAAAAATGACAATTACTGTACTGTAAGCTATGCATTTCCCGCTTTTTTTTACTCTGCACACTGTCATGTGACCAAAACTGCCCTTCAAAATAAAAGCTTAAATTAAATATAAGGTAATGAGCCACTTCCAAACAACACAAATACAGGAAAAACTCACACAGAACATGACGTATTATTTAAATGTTTTATTTTATTGCTGCTTATTGAACCTTCGTGTCTGAACCGGACACCACGTCCAGTTCCTTATAATAAACCAAACAAACTCAGCTTATTGTCAAAGGTAGAAATGTTCCTAGAAACAACCAGATCCGTGTATTGATCGTTATGTTCTTGACGCCGTCTCTTCTCCGTCTCGTCTCCGTCCCTCAGATTAAAGAATGTGCGGCGGAGGAGCTGGGCAAAGGTTACCTGGTGTCCTGCCTGGTGGATCACCGTAGCAACATCAGCGACTACCAGTGCAACCAGTACATCACCAAGATGACGTCCATCGTCTTCAGCGACTACCGGCTCATCTGCGGCTTCATGGACAAGTGTCGCGAAGACATCAACACGCTGCGCTGCGGCAGCATCAGCACCGGGGAGCGGGTGAGGCTGATGTGATTGGTTGATTGATTGGTTGATTGATTGATTGATTGATTGATTGGTTGATTGATTGATTATTGCTCAGTGATCGGATGCAGATACCGTGGGTGAGTTTCTACGGGAGACGAGAGGAGTTTCCTTCATTTTTATGTTTTAAAGGACAGAATAAATGTTGGTCTGAGCTGGAAGCGAGACTCTCGTCTGTCGACTCAGACGTTTTGACAGCGGAACGAATCCGTCTTCATCCCGAACACGTGTCTCAGCCAAACTGAACCCCTTAGACACGCAGCTATTATGGGATGTATCAGGGCGGCACAATTAGAGCTGAGAGAAAGTTATCAGGAGGAAAAGGAAGAAGAGGAGGAGGAGGAGGAGGAGGAGGAGGAGGAGGAAGGAGGAAGAGGAAGGAGGGGGAAGGAATAAGAGGAAGAGGAGGAAAAAGAAGAGGGAGAGGAGGAGGTGATAGAGGCAGAGGAAGAGGAGGAAAAGGGAGGAGGAGGAGGAGGAAAAGGAAGGAGGAGGAGGAGGAAGAAGATGAGGAGGAAGGAGAGGAAGGAACAAGAGGAAGAGGAGGAAAAAGAAGAGGGAGAGGGGGAGGAATAGGAAGAAGAAGAGGAGGAGGAGGAGGAAGAAGAGAGGGAGGAGGAGGAAGAAGAGAGGGAGGAGGAGGGAGAGGATAAGGGAGGTGGAGGAGGAAGAGAAGGAGGAGGAAAAGGAAGGAGGAAGAGGAGGAAAAGGAAGGAGGGGAGAGAGGAGGAGAAGGAAAAGGAAGGAGGAGGAAAAGGGAAGGAGGAAGATGAAAAGGAAGGAGGAGAGAGAGGAGGTGGAGGAGGAGGAGGAGGAAAGGGAAGGAGGAAGAAGAGGAAAAGGAAGGAGGAGAGAGAGGAAGAGTAGGAGGAAGAGAAGGAGGAGGAGGAAAGGGAAGGAGGAAGAGGAGGAAAAGGAAGAGGGAGAGGAGGAGGTGATAGAGGCAGAGGAGGAGGAAGAAGAGAGGGGGAGGATAAGGGAGAAGGAGGAAGAGGAGGAAAAGGAAAGAGAGAGGAGGAGGAGGAAAGGGAAGGAGGAGGGGGAGGAGGAGGAAAAGGAAGGAGAGAGAGGAGGAGGAGGAAAAGGGAGGAGGAGGAGGGAGAGGAAGAGGAGGAAAAGGGAGGATGAGGAGGAGGAGGAGGAAAAGGGGGGAGGAGGAGGAGGAGGAGGAGGAGGAAAAGGGAGGAGGAGGAGGAGGAGGAGGAAAAGGGAGGAGGAGGAGGAGGAAAAGGGAGGAGGAGGAGGAAGAGGAGCAGAGCCGTGTTCATCATCATCATCATCATCCGTCTCGGCGTCTCGTTCCTGTGTGGAGGTCTGGAGGAGTTCAGAGCGTTGACTTCATGTATTTAACTCTGAGACTCGTTTGACCGAGCGACAGCGAACGCACCGTCAGAGACGTGAACGGACGCCGTCGTGTGTTTGTTTCGTTCTGCAGCAGAAAATCAGTTCATCTGGACGACGTTGTGAACATGAAACTAAAGCAGCAGCAGATCTTCATGTGGCGAAGCTGCAACCTGGAATTTGAGATAATTAACCCTTTATTGGCCAACTAGTTATATTTTATTTGACAGTTAAAGGTAAATACCGTAAGTTTAGATACAACACATTTTAATGCATCTACAGATATTTAACTTTAACTGTGTGTTTTTATTTATACACTTTTTGGAGACATAATGGTGAAGAAACTTGAGATTCCTTTTCCCACTCCTTTATGTTACATTTTTTGTGGGTTTTGTTTTTTCGCTTTTTATAAAAAAGTATAAATTGCGTTGCCTGAGTTTTGAATTCTCCTGACATTTAGTTTGTTGTTACTTTTTTATGGTTTAATGACAGATTTTTTTCCCCTCTCTGTTCAATTTAAAACAAATTAAAAACTAAAAAAACTCTTCTAAAGCCTCCAGTAACGGTCCTGGTTGACATTTTGAGTTTCCCAGTATTTCAATGAGCTGATTAATTATCTGATTCTTATCGGCTCAGACTAATTTGTTTTTCAACATTTTTATGTTTATTCATATAAACTTCAAACCGTCTGAGGACAGGAAGAACAAAGAGAAAACATCAGTAACGACCTGACGGGTTGTCAAGGTGACGGAGCCGTCAACCTCCAGGAATCAGGCGCCGCCGATGATGATGATGATGATGATGATGATGATGAAGTTTTACCCGATAAGTTGCGTCAGTGTTTGGACTCGATGAAGGAAATACATAAATAAATTTATTTTTAAAGTGAGGTGAAGAGTTTCTGAGACAGACGGTGATGCAAGACGTCGTCGTCTGATGATGATGATGATGATGATGATGATGATGATGATGATGATGATGATGATGATGATGATGATGATGATGATGATGATGAAGAACCGTCTCAATCTTATGAAACAATTTGAAAACAAACAGGATTCATTCAATAAACAGGTCACGTCTTAAATCTTGACTTTTACAGACACGCTTTAAATAATGTTGTTTTTATGTCTTTTATGTCCTGTTGTTAATTCATCTGTATCATATTTATTTTACTCCTTACTCTTCCTGTCTCTTTACTAATATTATTATTATCTGTTTCTATCGATTCTCTGATCTGTTTCTTTCGGCTTTTTACCATTTTCTCCCTTTTTTATTTGTTGTAATATTTTTTTTTAAATCTCAGTCTGCGTTTTATTATTTCTATCTTCTTCGATTTCTTCTTCTTCTTTGGTCTTTCAGTTTATCTGTTGCTGTTGTTCAAGTTCCTCTTCTTGTTTTACGTTTGTTGCGTTAATGTCAAAGCCGATTTAAAGCTGATTGTTCGCGTCGACCTGTGAATTCTAGTGTGAAAGCAGCTTCAGTCCTGGTTTTTAAAGGTATATATCGTATATATATATACATATATAGAGACATTAAGTCCTCTGTTCTGTGTGTCTCGGTCCAGGACGTCCACTCCCAGGGCGAGGTCATCGCCTGTCTGGAGAAGGGTTTGGTGCGCGAGGCCGAGGAGCAGCTGGGCGCTCACGCCATCAAGGACGAGTGTAAGAAGTCCATCATGAGGGTCGCCGAGCTGTCGTCGGACGACTTCCACCTGGACCGCTACCTCTACTTCGCCTGCCGCGAGGACCGCGAGCGCTTCTGTGAAAACGTGAGCGAATTTCTAACGACGTCGAGACTTGAACGTGACGCACGATTCAAAAGTGAAACGTTGGTAATTGTTGGTGTTGTTGTTTTGTTTTTCCAGACGCTGGCCGGCGAAGGACGGGTTTATAAATGTCTCTTCAATCACAAGTTTGAGGAGGCGATGTCGGAGAGGGTGAGAGCTGCTCGTCGACTCGTTAGAGAATCTGTCTCTGTGAAAAGCTGTGATGCATAAACAGTCTTGGTTTGGACTAAACATTCATTCATTAAAAACATGCACATCATAAACTAAACAACAAAGGGACGATTTGTGTCTTGCAAACATTTTTCCCGATCCGTTTCATGGTGGAAATCCAATAAATAGAAATACTTTATTTAATCCCCAAGGGGAAAAAGTGAAGGTTTAATACATTAATTAGCTTTAAATAAACAGACAACCTCCTGTAAAACAAACTATTATTATTTGACCCACTAAACCAAAAACAAGTCCATCTTCTACAGAGTTTCACTGTTTATTTTTTAACATTTTATTTTTCGAAATGTTGTGCAGACAAAATAAGGGCAGTCGTGTCAATTTAGTGAATAAATAATAAGTATATTTGTCGGTTTAAATGTGACTCATTGACTGAGCTGCAGCTTTAGAAGCAGCGAAGAGGAGGAGCACTTCGATACACAGAGCGTCTCCTCTACGACAGCAATAAGATGCTTGATCGACTCTAACGGAGCGAGTCGGACATTAGAGATTTTAGAGATTTCTTTCTTTTATTTTGGAACAGAGAACAGGTCTCTAAACTCCACTGGATGCGGAAGACCAATTAAGATGCTTGATCGACTGCGCAGCAGGAGCACAGATCTAACAGATGTTTGGCGAGCTGCTGACTTCGGACATTAGGGGAAAAAAACATGGTGTATTTTAGAAAATTAATTTTATTTTGATTTTGCCCGCGGTTTCCTGTCTTGCACAATTTGCTTGCTTGAGCTGTTATTTTGAGGGCTGCCGGAAGTCGTCCGGACCCACAAAGGATCCAAGAACAGTGATTAAAAAAACCTGAAACACAGACACAAAAAAGAAATTCAAGGAAAATGTAACCCAAGAAACCATAATTAATCAACATAACCCAAGATTAAACTTCATGATGATTTTAACCTTTAGCAGCTTTTAACTCCTGTAAATACACAATATCAATTACTTTTAGTATGAATACTCTCTTTTAAAGCACACCACATTTTTATTAACTACACTTTTAAACCCACACGATGTTAAATATGACATTTTAACTTTTTTTACATTTTTTATTGCACACATTTTAACCTGAATTGTTGATTTTCCAAGCCCAGTGTCTCTCAGTTGGCGTTATATACATGAGTGATGTCTTCTTTCTTATCTATTTTAACAAAATATATTTATTTAAACTCTGTATTTATGATTCAGGATGTTGATTGAGGGGATAATACAGAAGTACAGGCAGAGTGAATGCATTTGATTTCCATTGTCAGCTTTTTATTGATTTATTTATTTATACAAATGTGAAAGTATTAGCAATAGCAAGTTTATCTGTATAGCACATTTCCACAACAAGACAACTCAAAGTGCTTTACATATGAGCAAAATAAGAACATAAAAGCAAATATTATTTAAAAACAGACAAGAAAAATAATTAAAATGAAAAAGGGAGACAGAGCAACTAAAACAGTGTTGTTCTCGGACCAAACTGTTGGCTTGAAATGAAAATGCAGATCCCTGTTAAACAAAGACTTCAGAAGAGGGTTCATCTGTCACATTGAGAACAGATCCGTTGAGTCTCTGGTGAAAACTATGTGGTGACAGTTTCTTCTTCTGTGGTTTGTCGTCAGTGCCGCGAGGCTCTGACCACCAGGCAGAAGCTGATCGCTCAGGACTACAAGGTGAGCTACTCTCTGGCCAAAGCCTGCAAGTCGGACCTGAGGAAGTACCGCTGCAGCGTGGACACCAACATGCCGCGAGCGCGAGAGGCGCGTCTGTCCTACCTGCTGCTGTGTCTGGAGTCGGCCGTGCACCGAGGTGAGCCCGCTCCTCCCCGCACGCCGCTCGCCGTCAAACCTGAATTACCGGTCGCTCTGTTGTCACTTCACTGATGCGTGGACGTGACAAACACACGATTAAGCTGCTTCCTGTTTGTCGCTTCAAAGGGAGAAGGAGAAACGAGGACAGAGCGGCGAGCGGCGAGCGGCCGTGTTCCTGTCTGACATTTACATCAGAAGAGAAAATTAAAAAATCTCAACTCATTAAAGCACAGAGTTTACACCACTGTGTTTTCATATGAAGAACCATCTCCTCTCTCAGCTTCTCTCTGCAGCTCTAGTAACAACAGGTCGGTGTCAGCCAATCAGAAGAGAGGAGGCCTCTGAGCCTCTCTTCTGATTGGCTGACTGTTTTCTGACTGATCTAATAATAAATAAAGCAGATTTCAGAATAAAACACTCAGAGAAACAAAATCCTGCAAGTTGTTGGATGGTGGGTCCAGATGGTGAAGGGGCGGGGCTTAGTTGTGACATCACAAAGTGACAGGAAGTCCTGACGGCTGGTTTTAAGGCTCAGTTTCTGAATACAGGCTGTGTGCATTTCTCTCTGGACTGAGGTTTTGATGAACATCTACCTTTACATTTTTAATAAATGGTGTCACTCTGTGTGTTTCCAGGCCGGGTGGTGAGCGGCGAGTGTCAGGGCGAGATGATGGACTACCGGCGGATGCTGATGGAGGATTTCTCTCTGAGTCCTGAGATCGTGCTGCACTGTCGCAGCGAGATCGAGGGCCACTGCTCCGGGCTGCACCGCAAGGGCCGCACGCTGCACTGCCTGATGAGGGTCGGCCGCGGCGACATGGGCTCCATCGACCCCAACTGTCAGCGGGCGGTGAGTTAGTCCACGCCGATCGTTAACTCAGCGGCGGTGACATTTTGTCTCAGGTTTCGTTTGTTTATCATCATTAATTAGAATATAAATATTACTGTATATATCATGTACTTCACCACATAACAGCTGCATTCATTCAGAACATTGCATGGATGAAAGAATAGTAATAGTACTCTTTATCTTTTAAAAACAAAATCTCCTGATCTTAACAATTTAGAATCTGTATTAAAGGGATAGTTCACCCAAAATTCAAATTTGAGCTGTGAGTCCTTTTCTGAGTTACGGGGGGGTCCACGCAGAAGTATTTGTCCATATAATGGTTGTGAATGGACACCACTTCTCTTCATCCAAAAAGACACACCAAAAAACATCCATACTGCTCGTCTGTAATGTCCCTCTTGTATTGAAGCCCCGACATGAGAAATTGTTCCGAAAAAAATGAAATTTGAATTTTGGGTGAACTATCCCTTTAGTCCCTGAGTTTTTCACTGGTTCATTTGTTAAATCTTGATCTTTAACTAAATCAGTTCTCTCATTTTGGTCATGTAATATGATGTAATGTAATGTGTGAATATGTGATGTAATCTAATGTAATGTGTGATGTGTTTTTCCGTGTGTCGTCTTTCCCGTCCTTCCCGTCCTCAGCTCCAGACTCTGATCCAGGAGGCCGACCCCGGAGCCGACTACCGCATCGACCGAGCGCTGAACGAGGCGTGTGAGTCGGTCATCCAGACGGCGTGCAAACACATCCGCAACGGAGACCCCATGTGAGTCCTCGCCGCTCGCCGCTGTTTGTCACCACACGTGTTCATTTTAACAGTTTTGCAACCGGGATATTTGGATTTATTTGTCTTCATGCTCTGATTTCTCGTGTGTGTGTCTCTGTCTCTGTGTGTGTGTCTGTGTGTCTGTGTGTGTGTCTCTGTGTGTCTGTGTGTCCCTGTGTGTGTGTGTGTGTGTGTCTCCAGGATCCTGTCGTGTCTCATGGAGCATCTCTACACAGAGAAGATGGTGGAGGACTGTGAACACCGGCTGCTGGAGCTGCAGTACTTCATCGCCAGAGACTGGAAGTGAGTCTGACGCCTTCATCTTCATCCTCATCCTCATCCTCACTTTCATCCTCCTCATTCTCATCCTCATCTTCATCCTCATCCTCCTCATCCTCATCCTCACTTTCATCCTCATCCTCACCTTCATCCTCCTCATCCTCACTTTCATCCTGATCCTCACCTTCATCCTCCTCATTCTCATCCTCGTCTTCATCCTCATTCTCACGTTCATCCTCATTCATCCTCATCCTCACCTTCATCCTCCTCATCCTCACCTTCATCCTCCTCATTCTCATCCTCGTCTTCATCCTCATCCTCACCTTCATCCTCATTATCGTCTTCATCCTCACCTTCATCCTCCTCACCATCATCCTCATTCATCCTCACCTTCATCTTCATCCTCACCTTCATCCTTATCCTCGTCTTCATCCTCATCCTCCTCCTCACCTTCCTCCTCATCCTCATTCATCTTAATCCTTGATTTCATCCTCATTCATCCTCACCTTCATCCTCATCCTCACCTTCATCTGCATTCTCACCTTTATCCTCATTCATCCTCACCTTTATCCTTATTCATCTTCATCTTCATCCTCATCCTCACCTTCATCCTCGTCCTCATCCTCACCTTCATCCTCTTCCTCTTCCTCAGCTGCTCGATGTTGCTGTAACTTGTTTTTGTCGTTGACTCTGATCAGTTCAGTGAAACGTGAAGCAGTTTATTAATGAGTTCATCTTCCCCTCCGTGTGTGTCTTTGTGTGTCCGTGTCCCTGTGTGTGTGTGTGTGTGTGTGTGTGTGTCCAGGTTGGATCCCATCCTGTATAAGAAATGTCAGGGCGACGCCGCGCGGCTCTGTCACACTCACGGCTGGAACGAGACCAGCGAGATGATGCCGCCCGGCGCCATCTTCTCCTGCCTGTATCGCCATGCCTACCGCTCGGTGGAGCAGGGACGGAGGGTGAGAGAGCGATGATGATGATGATGATGATGATGATGATGATGTTTTATAACTGAATATGATGCAAACAACCTGCTGTCATTACATGTGTGATTATTGTTAAAGGGATAGTTCAACATTTTTTTAGCAAATTCTCCAAAACGCTCTGGTGGACAAGTTGTGACCTGCACGATCACCACGCTATGAAATAATGATAGGAGAATTTGCCAAAATGTTGAACTATCCCTTTAAAGGAGGCAGAGGAAGAACTGAACATACAGTAAGATACGGAGCAGAGAGAACAGGATAACGAGGCTTTTTGTTCACGACGATGACCAACTAGTTGATGACTGGAAGAATCAAAGCCTCAAAACCCTCCTGATGACTCAACCCTTCAAAATAAAACACCCTTTAAAAGTAAAAACCAGAAATAAACAGAACGGGCATCAGTTCATCTCATTAGAAAAGTGGAAATGCAATAAACAGGAAGTGAGTGTGAAGCTTGTGACTGACTGGAGGATGTTCTCGTAGCTCCCCGGGGGGGCGTCAGAGTCACAGTCTGAGTCTGAGTCTGAGGCAGAAAACACTGCTGTCACTGTGAGTACGTCTTCTGTCTGTGGCTGCACCGACGATGATGATGATGATGATGATGATGATGATGATGATGATGATGGTCGGGGAATCACAGGAACCTGGTGGTTTGTTGGTGGGAGTGATTCATTGTGTTAATTCTGGTCTGGTATCGCTGCATGAGGAAGTGAAGTGAAGCTCCAATTCAAGCCCATTCAATCGACTGCAAGCGGTTAAAGGGATATTCCTGCATAAATGTAACCAATGCTGCATTATTTGTGGCTATGAGCGGCTTAGTGTTTTTCTATCTGGCCGTCTGAGCTGAAGTCGCTGCAACTAGAGAAGTTTGCAGTCGGCAGATTTGATCTCTGGAGGGAGGGGCCATGAGCTAAAGGGATAGTTCAACATTTTGGCAAATTGGCCCATTGCCGTAATCCCTATAGTCATAGCAGTAGGTTCGTTACCTTCAATTGTCAGTGCAAGCTATTTTTAGAACGGCGGAGCAGAGCCGTGAGCTGCTCTGAGCTACGCTACGGAGGCTCATGGGATTTCTCGGTTTCCCTCATCAAACTCATCAAATCAACGCTCTGGTGGACAAGTTATGACCTGCACATTCACCACGCTATGAGATAATAACACAACGTTACCACACAGAGTTGTTTTAGAGGGAAATTCATGCAAAACCGCTGATGCACGTTGCCTTCAGGGACAGTTTTTCCATCAAGCAGTCTCTGCATTTCCCTCTAAAACAACTCTGTCTGGTAACTGAGCAGCTCACAGCTCTGCCCCGCCGTTCTAAAAATAGCTTGCACCAACAATTAAAGGTAACAAACCTACTGCTATGACTACAGGGATTATGGCAATGGGCCAATTTGCCAGAATGTTGAACTATCCCTTTAAAACTTACTCCGGAATATCCCTTTAAGCTCCGAATAATCATCAATGTTACATGTGCTAATGTTTATGTGTCCTTAAAGTGATGCTCCACCCTCATCTGGTGGTTTAACGTTATTCCTCCTTCTTTAGTATTGATTAGAGATAAAGAAGCCGATTAAAATGCAGACGCATCTAATTAAATTAACTTTAAAATCTACAATTTGTGGAGGAAACAGAAGATAAAACTCTGGAGTGGAGAGTCAGTTTAAGGCCTTGATGGAAACTGTCTTTCATGGTCATAACAACCGTCCTCCCCGCTCGCTGCAGCTGTCCAGGGACTGTAAGGTGGAGGTGCAGAGGATCCTCCACCAGAGGGCGCTGGACGTGAAGCTGGACCCCGAGCTGCAGAGACGCTGCATGACCGACCTGGGGAAGTGGTGCAGCGAGAAGACGGAGGCCGGCCAGGAGCTGGAGTGTCTGCAGGACCACCTGGAGGACCTGGTGTCCGACTGCAGGGACGTGGTGGGGAACCTGACGGAGCTGGAGTCGGAGGTAACGGGAACAGAAACATCTGGACCAAAACATCTGGGTCCCGTGACCAGAGATGATGATGATGATGATGATGATGATGATGATGATGATGATGATGATGACCTGCTCCTGTGTTTGTGTCCTGCAGGATATTCAGATCGAGGCGCTGCTGATGAGAGCATGTGAACCCGTCATCCAGACCCACTGTCACGTAAGTCTGCAGTGAGACGTTCACCCTCTGTTGTTCTCAGTTTAAAGCTCCTTCAAAATAAAGGTAGATGTTTGTATTAAAGCTCCTTCAAAATAAAGGTATAAAGGTAGATATTTGTCTTTAAGCTCCTTCAAAATAAAGGTAGATGTTTGTATTAAAGCTCCTTCAAAATAAAGGTATAAAGGTACATATTTTTCTTTAAGCTCCTTCAAAATAAAGGTATAAAGGTAGATATTTGTCTTTAAGCTCCTTCAAAATAAAGGTAGATGTTTGTATTAAAGCTCCTTCAAAATAAAGGTATAAAGGTAGATATTTGTCTTTAAGCTCCTTCAAAATAAAGGTATATGTTTGTATTAAAGCTCCTTCAAAATAAAGGTATAAAGGTAGATATTTGTCTTTAAGTTCCTTCAAAATAAAGGTAGATGTTTGTATTAAAGCTCCTTCAAAATAAAGGTATAAAGGTAGATATTTGTCTTTAAGTTCCTTCAAAATAAAGGTATAAAGGTACATATTTGTCTTTAAGCTCCTTCAAAATAAAGGTAGATGTTTATGTTAAAGCTCCTTCAAAATAAAGGTAGATGTTTATGTTAAAGCTCCTTCAAAATAAAGGTAGATGTTTGTATTAAAGCTCCTTCAAAATAAAGGTATAAAGGTAGATATTTGTCTTTAAGTTCCTTCAAAATAAAGGTAGATGTTTGTATTAAAGCTCCTTCAAAATAAAGGTATAAAGGTAGATATTTGTCTTTAAGTTCCTTCAAAATAAAGGTATAAAGGTACATATTTGTCTTTAAGCTCCTTCAAAATAAAGGTAGATGTTTATGTTAAAGCTCCTTCAAAATAAAGGTAGATGTTTGTATTAAAGCTCCTTCAAAATAAAGGTATAAAGGTAGATATTTGTCTTTAATCTCCTTCAAAATAAAGGTAGATGTTTATGTTAAAGCTCCTTCAAAATAAAGGTAGATGTTTGCTCCGCCTTGCCCCGTCACCACCTGGACAACACCATCCAACAACTTTGCAGGATTTGGTTTCTCTGAGTTCTTTATTCTGAAATCTGCTCTATTTTACTCAGAAAACAAGTCAGCCAATCAGAAGAGAGGCTCAGAGTCTCCTCTCTTCTGATTGGCTGACACCAGCCTGCTGTTACTACTGTAGAGCTCCAGGTAGAAGCTGAGAGAGGAGATTTAACAATATTCAGACGTTCCACTGAAATCCTGCCCGTGTGTGTGACTTTATGTTGCAGGAGGTGGCCGACAACCAGATCGACACTGGAGACCTGATGGAGTGTCTGGTCCAGAACAAACACCAGAAGGAGATGAATGAGAAGTGTGCGGTGGGAGTGACGCACTTCCAGCTGGTGAGCAGCCTGAAGAACAACCTGTCGTTGTGTTGAATCAGCGAAAAGAGAAAAAAAACATTCTGTGTTGTTTTGGCCTTTTAGTCGTAAAGTCAACAACAACAACAACAACAAAAAGCACCTTCTGTTGCTTCTCACAACATGAATAAACATAAACGATGATGACGACAACGATACAAACTGCTTCTGTCTTTCAGATCCAGATCAAAGATTTCCGTTTCTCCTACAAGTTCAAGACGGCCTGCAAGGAGGACGTCCTCAAACTGTGTCCCAACATCAAGAAGAAGTGAGACACACACACACACACACACACACACATTAAAAAAATGCTTTACAATAAATGGATAACAGACAAGGCTTGTAAGCGTACACAAATATACCGGTGCACCCCCCCAGGTGTTTTGGTTCAGTCCAGAACCTCCTGAGGTTGCCAGATCTCAGAGCCGTCACTGTTGTTCCATCCGGAGGAAACAACGGTCTGTTCTGGTTTCACAACTCTGAGACCGACATCTGATTTATTTTGGGGACTGGTTTGGTTCCTTTCAACAGGGTCAAGAGGTGGAAACACATTAAAATAAGGATTTGATCTACAGTAAAAACCAGATCTGTGAACATTAAAGGTAGTTTTTTATTCACAACAGTCGACACTTTACTCTGCGCTCTTTAAGAATAGCTCTTTATGACGGATGCTGCCTGACAATGCACTTAAGAAATTCACTACTTTTCCCTTTAGTGAATCTCTAATAGCTTGTTATGACGTATGCACTTTAATATTTCATTACCTACTTTATTTAGATCTACTGATGCAACCATTGTACCTGATGTATCGGTTCTCAAAGTGGGGTCTGGGGCCCCCCCCAGGAATCCTTGAGAGGATTCAAGGGTCCCCATTTTTTTCTTGAAATTTTACCATTTTTTCTAAAATTTTTCATTTTTTAGAAATTTCACCACTTTTTCCTAGATTTTTTTTTTTTTTTTTTTACTTTTTTGGAGAAATTTTACCACTTTTTCTGAATTTTTTTTTTTTTACTTTTTGGAGAAATTTTACCACTTTTTTTTCTAGATTTTTTTTTTTTTTTTTTTTTTTTTTTACTTTTTTGGAGAAATTTTACCACTTTTTCTGGAATTTTTTTTTTTACTTTTTGGAGAAATTTTACCACTTTTTTTTCTAGATTTTTTTTTTTTTTTTTTTTTTACTTGTTTGGAGAAATTTCACCACTTTTTTTTCTAGAATTTTTTTTTGTTTGTTTTTAATTTTTTGGAGCAATTTGACCACTTTTTCTGGATATTTTTTTTTTTACTTTTTGGAGAAATTTTACCACTTTTTGTAGATTTTTTTTTTTTTTTAATTTTTTTGAGTAATGTACCCACTTTTTGTCTAGAACTTTTTTTTTTTTTTTTTGGGGAGAAATTTTACCATTTTTTCTGGATTTTTTTTTTTTTTTTTTTTGAGAAATGTACCCACTTTTTTTCTAGATTTAAATTAATTTTTTCGTATTTGAGGCGTGGTTTACGAAAGCCCAGAGCTGTTCAATGGGACCAATGTCTATCAAATGTGTCTGTACGTGGCTTATAGCTTAGAGCGACAGAAATACGATGAGGGAAAAAACGCTAAACGTTGCTCCTTTTTCAAAATAAACTCGTGGTCTAAACTACTTAAAACACTTTCTAACGCTGCATCGGAAGGTAAAGCGTCTGCCGCCATGTTGCATCAACAAGCTATCATTTGGTAGCGGTGGTTGTTTGTGATTGGTCGTCTCTGAGCCGGTGTCTCGTCCTGTCTGTCTGCGTCTCAGGGTGGACGTGGTGATCTGCCTCAGCACCACGGTGAGGAACGACACGCTGCAGGAGGCCAAGGAGCAGCGCGTGTCCGTCAAGTGTCGCAAACAGCTGCGGGTGGAGGAGGTGGAGATGGTGCGTTCACTGACACCGTCACAGTCTGCTCTTCCTCTCTTTTCTTTTTCTTTTTCTTTCTTTTTCAAACCTGATGTGAAGTTTCCAGAGAGCGAAATGAGACTAAACAGCAGCTCAGAGACAGGAAGTCCAACCAACCACACTGAAATGTCAGTGAAAGAGAAAATACTTTTTTTTTTTTTTTAATAAAAGAAAGAATCTTAAAGAGCAGGAGTGAAAACATGTGATTTCCAAACCCATCGTCACAACTTCTTCTATTCAGACTTAACTTTATTTTAATGATGGTGATAAGTTTGTGAAGATTATTTTCTACACTAGAGCAGTTCACAGTGTTTTATAAACATATAAAACCTCATAAAAGAAGAATAAAAGTTATAAAAGGAGTAAACGACTGAATCCAGATCATGATAAACGTCGGTGGTTGTGACTTTATGCTTTTCTTTCCTGAGCTGTGACTCTGTTTGTCTGTGTCTCTGGAGATGTGCAGGTGTTTTAAACGACGTTTCCTCTGTTTTCTTTTCTGTGTCTGTGCTTTTTAAATCCTCTAAATCCTCTCTGTCTGTCTGTGTCTCTGCAGTCGGAGGACATCCGTCTGGACCCCGAGCTCTACGACTCCTGTAAGCAGGACATCACCAGACTGTGTCAGAACGTCGCCTATGGCAACGCACAGGTCAGCACACACACACACACACACACACACACACACACACACACACACACGGAAAGGAAAAACTGTGTTTGGTGTTTGTATTTTTAAAAATGTCTCGTACAGCTTTGAAGATTTGAACCCAGGATTTATATCTCAGAGGATGGATGTAAAAATTCAGTTATTAATTTTACGCAAAATGAGGAACATGTGCAGGATGAGTCATCAAACGTCTGACATTGAGAAAATACATTGACTTATGATGTAAAAAGACTCAGATAAAAACTTTCTGACATGAATATGAGAAAATATCGACAAATAGATGAAGGAACAACATGTGGACACAGGATGAAAAATGCGTAAAATTACGATTTTATTTCATGATGAGAGACTTTAAACAGTCCAGTTACGACACTGAAGATCTGAAGTAGTGGAAAAAAAGACTAATTAGATGTTTTAGATTTGAGCTGAGTTTGAATAAAAGCCAAACAAACCTGGCAACCTGCAGTTCCTCCTCCGACCACTAGAGTCAGAACCACAACACAAACTCATCCATCGTCACTAGAACAAGAGGAAGAATCAGAGCGAAAACAATGAAAATGTTTAAATAAAAGAACATATGTAAATAAATATTTAAGAGGATTTAATTAATTCAAATAATAAGTTAAAAAAAATAAGCATTTTAATCACAAACTGGAATGAAAATGTTTAAATAAAACCTTGTTTATATCATATGTAAATAAATATTTATATTGTATTTATTTCTTGTTCGTCTGTGCAGGTGATCGAGTGTCTGAAGGAGAACAAGCGCCAGCTGACGTCGCGTTGTCACCAGAGAATCTTCAAGCTGCAGGAGGTGGAGATGGTCGACCCGGAGCTGGACTACCAGCTGATGAGAGTCTGCAAGCACATGATCCGGGTAGGTCACATGACCAGGACACGATGTCACATGACCAGGAGAGGACATGAGGTCACATGACCAGGACACCAGGTCACATGACCAGGACACCAGGTCACATGACCTGATGTAATAATAAGCTGGTATAAGTGTAAATAATGACATGACAGCCCTAACTGATGCACATAGACAATGTGCTCGTAGCATCAGGTATCATTGTGTGTTTGTTTTATGAAGCACCTGTGTGTGACGGCTGTCTGTGTTTCTGTGTGTGTGTGTGTGTGTCCAGCGGTTCTGCACGGACGCGGAGGGGAAGAACATCCTCCAGTGTCTGAAGCAGAACAAGAACAGCGAGCTGATGGACCCAAAGTGCAAACAGATGATCACCAAGAGACAGATCACTCAGAACACCGGTAGGCACTCAAACGCCTCGTCGTCAACCAGACGGTGTCAGGACCGACGAGCACGACGACCGCCACTGACCCTGTGTGTGTGTGTGTGTCTGTGTGTGTCTGTGTGTGTGTGTGTGCAGACTACAGGCTGAACCCGGTGCTGAGGAAAGCCTGCAAAGCCGACATCCCCAAGTTCTGTCAGCCGATCCTGAACAAGGCGACGCCCGACAGCGAGCTGGAGGGTCAGGTCATCTCCTGCCTCAAGCTCAAATACGCCGACCAGGTGAGACCGAGGCGCCGCTCCGGTTTGATCCGGAAAGAATCGAGTCCAACAGGAAGTTCCTGTCCCTGAATCGCGATGAACTGATCTCAGACCAGCAGTGAAAACAGTTAAACTAATATTCTGATCTCAGACCAGCAGTGAAACAGTTAAACTAATTTGGAGATTTTATTCTTTTAAACTTCTGTGAAAAATTTAAAGGGATAGTTCAACATTTTGTCAAATTGGCCCATCACCATAATCCCTATAGTCATAGCAGTAGGTTCTTTACCTTTAATTGTCAGTGCAAGCTGTTTTTAGAACGGCGGAGCAGAGCCGTGAGCTGCTCAGAGCTACGCTACGGAGGCTCATGGGATTTCTTGGTTTCCCTCATCAAACTCATCAAATACACAATCCAACAACTCCATGCTACTGTATGACTATAGGGATTATGGCAATGGGATAATTTGCCAAAATGTTGAACTATCCCTTTAAGTGTGATATAAAGTTATTATATAAAGTTATCCCACTTATCTTTATTATTGATTTATGTGTTTTCATGTAAAAACAGGACAATAAATGTTGTTGTTGTCTTTAAAAGGTTTCAGGTTACTGATATGTGACTGTTAATAATTTGAAAATCTTTTGTGTGTGCGTGTTTGTGTGTTTGTGTGCGTGTGTGGCAGCGTTTGTCGTCAGACTGTGAGGATCAGATCCGGGTCATCCTGCAGGAGTCGGCGCTGGACTACAGGCTGGACCCTCAGCTGCAGATCCACTGCACACAGGAGGTTCGTACACACTAACATACACACACATAGAAAACACACTGTTATTGGTTCTTAGAACAACAAACAAATCACGTCATGGATCAAAAATCAACCAAATAATGGAAACAAAGATTAAAAATCTGATGAAACTTTTAAATAAATGTTTGTTTGTTTGTTTTTTCTACTGAGAAAAGAGTTTAGAGAAGCAGAAAAGAAGTCGCTTCAGTGGGAGAAAATAACGATCCAGAGAAAAACACACACTGATCCTCTTAGACCTGTTTACAGAGAGCAGGGTATTGATCGTGTGTGTGTGTGTGTGTGTGTGTGTGTGTGTGTGTGTGTGTGTGTGTGTGTGTGTGTGTGTGTGTGTGTGTGTGTGTGTGTGTGTGTGTAGATCTCCAGGCTGTGTCCGGAGGAGGCAGCAGCTCAGGAGCAGACGGGGCAGGTGGAGGAGTGTCTGAAAGTTAATCTGCTCAAGATCAAACAGGAAGGATGTAAGAAGGTAAACGCTGCCTTCACTGACCGGCTCAGACCGTAGGAAACCTCAGCGTCACTGACTTCCTGGTTCAAACACAACCTCCTGTTTTTATAAATTGATTTCTGTTTTTGTTTTTTGACCCTTTCAACAATCGTTTTTCCTCCTCCTCCTCTTCCTCTTCTCTCTCTTTTTCCTCCTCTTTCCTCCTCCTCTTCTCTCCTCCTCTTCCTCTTCTCTCCTCTTCCTCCTCCTCTTTCCTCCTCCTCCTCTTCTCTCCTCCTCCTCTCTCTTTTTCCTCCTCCTCCTCTTCCTCCTCCTCTTCTTTTCTCCTCCTCTTCCTCTTCTCTCCTCTTCTCTCCTCCTCTTCCTCTTCTCTCCTCTTCCTCCTCCTCTTTCCTCCTCCTCTTCTTCCTCTTCTCTCCTCCTCCTCTCTCTTTTTCCTCCTCCTCCTCTTCCTCCTCCTCTTCTTTTCTCCTCCTCTTCCTCTTCTCTCCTCTTCCTCCTCCTCTTTCCTCCTCCTCTTCTTCCTCTTCTCTCCTCTTCCTCCTCCTCTTTCCTCCTCCTCCTCTTCTCTCCTCCTCCTCTCTCTTTTTCCTCCTCCTCCTCTTCCTCATCCTCTTCTTCTCTCCTCCTCTTCTCTCCTCTTCCTCTTCTCTCCTCTTCCTCTTCTCTCCTCCTCTTCCTCTTCTCTCCTCTTCCTCTCTCTCCTCCCCCTCTCTCCTCCTCCTCCTCTTCCTCCTCCTCTTCCTCTCTCCCCTCTTCCTCATCCTCCTCTTCTCTCCTCCTCCTCCTCTTCCTCTCTCCTCCTCCTCCTCCTCCTCCTCCTCCTCCTCCTCCTCCTCTTCCTCTTCTCTCCTCTTCCTCCTCCTCTTTCCACTTCCTCTCTCCTTTCCTCCTACTCCTCTTCCTCCTCCTCTTTCCTCTTCTTCTTCTCTCCTCCTCCTCCTCCTCTTCCTCTCTCTTCCTCGTCCTCCTCTTCCTCCTCCTCCTCCTCCTCCTCCTCTCCTCCTCCTCTTCCTCTCTTCTTCCTCCTCCTCCTCCTCCTCCTCTTCTCTCCTCCTCCTCCTCCTCTTCCTCTCTCTCCTCCTCCTCCTCCTCCTCCTCTTCTTCTTCCTCTTCTCTCCTCCTCCTCTTCCTCCTCCTCTTCCTCTCTCTCTCCTCCTGCAGGAGGTGCTGAACATGCTGAAGGAGAGCAAGGCCGACATCTTCGTCGACCCCGTCCTTCACACCGCCTGCGCCCTCGACATCAAACATCACTGTGCAGCGATCCCACCCGGCCGCGGGCGCCGTGAGTCACCTGACTGACTAACAAACACACACACACACCTTTTTCTGTTGTCTGTTGCCATGGTGATGTGACGTGTGTGTGTGTGTGTGTGTGTGTGTGTGTGTCCTCAGAGATGTCCTGTCTCATGGAGGCGCTGCAGGACAAGCGCGTGCGTCTGCAGCCCGAGTGTAAGAAGAGGCTTCAGGATCGCATCGACATGTGGAGCTACGCTGCCAAGGTAACGGACCCCCCCCCCCGCCGCCGCCCCCGCCCCCGCCGCCGGACACACGGCGCAGCTGGATGCACGCCGGGCTCCTCATACACACAAACGCTGCAGCTCTGCGTGTTAGTGTGTGCATGTGTGTGCGCGTGTGTGTATCGATCATCATAATGTGTTAGTTTTAGATTGGATTATAATTATAAAAGTGTTTTATGGGTCTTTTATTTTGAAATTGGCAGAGTTGAGAGAGGAAGCTGCGTCAGATCATAGACTTTTAATTTGAAACTGAGCGAACAAACTTCTTCTTCCCTGAGATGATTTTCCAGGCGCCTGCTCGAAAATTGCATATCAATAATAAAATGAGTGTATCTCTGCAACCACAAGGTCTATTTGAATAATTCTGGTGTCATAGAATAGCAGGGAACACTTTGAGGATTTGTTTGAGTTTGTTTGTTTGTTGTAATTATCAGTATATGTGTTACTGGTGAATAGTAAATGAAGATGGCACACAGAATGTTCACCAAAAAAATCCTTTAGAATAAAGCTACCAAAGCTTAAACTCTCCATAAAATCATTGTACAACATATGAACATTGTCTCTGCATTGATTTGATTCTGATTAACTGAAGCAGGACAAAATTATTGAGATTTTATTACAAAATATTCAGGCGAACTTTCCAAAATGTCCATTTTTGGCAGAGCTTGGAACCACCTGCCACTATAAACCGTTGTTTCATCTTCATATTCACACAATTTACATAAACTAACTGAAAAATAATCAACCGGAACTAAATAACAACTAGTTTCTATCCTCTCTGCGTTAAGCTGCACCGAGAGCTGCTCATTTGGGTGCAGTTACGCCTGGCTCTCTATCGCTGCAGCTGATTGGTCGATTCGAGTGATTCACTGCTCATTGTAACCGTTAGAGCCAATAGAATGAGGCTTTACACACATTGGTGTGATTGAAAGCACTGGCAGCCAATGAGAACCAGCAGAAACCGGGCCATTGTAGAGCGCCAAAATAAGCCACACAGACACGCAAAGAAGAAAAGATGCATGCTGGGAGTTGTAGTCCTTCACGTTCAGCGCTGTTTGTATCTGTGGATTAAACTTTTCGCTGTGATTCTTCAAAGGTAAGACGACAGCATTTCTGGCTTTAGGCGCTTGTTGTTTTTTTGTCGTATTTGGCTGCTGGATCAGTGAAATCAGATAAAAAATGGTTTTGTTGGAATCTGTGAAGCCTCTGCTCTCGAGTGGATGCAGTGAAACCGTGGTGGCATCAAAGCAGCCGCTGTGCTGCCCTTTATTTGTCTGTGTCGCTCGTATTTCTGTGTTTTTCGCCTGGCATTGTTTGATCGCTCGGTGTTGTAACTTGTGTTGTTGGTCACATGAATAGTTTATTTGAGCGTGAAGCAGCGGTTCTGAGCTTTCTGTGGGTACGCAGCATGTCTGTGTGTGTCCAAGATATACGTTGCTGTGGAGGGGGATGTTGTTAGACCTGAAAAAAGCTGAAAACATCTGTTACACGAGGCTTTTATTTTGAAATTGGTTGATTAAACTGGGATTATTTTTGAAATGTTTCAAAGGGAAAGTTGTGCACAGTCTAGGGCTTTTATTTATTTATTTATTTATTTATTTATTTTACCTCTGGGATGGAATAAGATGAATATAGTGTAGTTACAATGAAGCTTTTATTTTGAAACTGCTCAAATCGACTACAAAATGGGTGTTTTGAAGCGGCTTTTATTTTGAAATCTGTTTATTTCATATTTTATAATTAGGTTTAAAAATACTTTTATTTTGGAATGGATTGATTATGTCAATAGGCTTTTATTCTGAAAGTTTGAAGGGGCTTTTATTTCTAAATTAACCTTTTATTTTGAAAGTCACAGAGAAGAGGAAGCCTTTGTTACATATTTTTAGTATCTGAGGATGTGAAGATGATGGTCTGATGGTTTATTTTGCTGACTTCCTGCCAGGTGGCGCCCGCTGAGGGATTCTCGGACCTGGCCATGCAGGTGATGACATCACCGTCCAAGAACTACATCCTGACTGTGATTGGTGCAGGCGTGGCGCTGCTCTTCCTGCTCGGGCTGCTCTGCGGCCGCTTCACCAAACGCGTCACTCAGGAGCTGAAGGACAGGTAGACCACGCCCACGCACGGCGGTGGGGGGTCAGGACACGCCCCCAACAGGTGAACCACACACCTGAAAGACCCCCCACCCCCCCTCCTCCTCCCTCCGCCTCCTCCTCCGCCGCCACCTCCTCCTCCCCCGACAGCCACAAAAAACCTCCACCTGTCGCTTCAGCTCTTCATCCTTCGCTGCAGCAAAGAAATTAAAAACAAGTGACAGTGGGCGTGTGATCAGTGACTCACCTGTGCTGCTTCTACATGAGCCCCGCCTACTCTCCAGGAGGCCACGCCCCCCCAACGCCACTCCACCGCCGCCGTCTCCGTCATCACCGCTGCTGCTTCAGTTGATTATTTTCCTCCTGTGATGTCGACGCTGCAGTTTCACTCTGGGTTGGTTTTGGGGTTGCTGTGGTTGGAGGAGGAGCATAGATATATACTGAACCAAGTGGAATACGTCGGCGCGGCGGCCATCTTGGGCAGGGGGAGCCGCGTCTACTTCCTGCATTAATCGACAGAGACAGAGGTCTATCAAGCATTAAAATCCCCACAACTCACTGAATATTCAACCGATTTTCAAGCCGATTGGTTTATTATGAATGTCAGACATACATTTTTAATATATTAAAGGGATAGTTCACCCAAAATTGAAATTTCTCGTTATCTACTCACCCTCATGTCGACTAAGGGCTGGGAGAAGTTTCAGAGTTTATCCGTGGCTTCTCTGAGTTACAGGGTCTCGGCGTAGCAGTGCATGTCCATAAAACGGTTAGGGTGAAATTTGACGAACCGGGAAGAGGAGCTTCTGCTACAAAAAAGCTTGAAATATAGACTTATTTAATTTTTTTTCTGGACAATTTTGCATTCCGGGGCTTCAATAGAAGACGGACATTACATACGAGCAGCATGGAGGTATTTAGATGTTTTTTGGTGTGTTTTTTGTTACGAAGACAGTTGGTGTCCATTTTCAACCATTATATGGACATGCACCGCTACGCCGAGACCTGTCGGATAACTCTGAAACTTCTCCCAGCCCTTAGTCGACCTGAGGGTGAGTAGACAATGAAATGAAAATTTCAATTTTGGGTGAACTATCCCTTTAAACATACACTTACATACTCAGACACACACCTACATGCATAAATACACTAAAAGTAGTTCTACAAGGGTCGGACCGGGTCTGACTGCTTGTCAGACGTATATTATGTCTGTGGTCAGAAACCCCTGACCAAGATGGCCGCCGTGTTGACGTCGTACGCTGAGAAGCAGAAGGCGGCGTCTAGTCGGTGTTTATACTGTGTATCTATGGAGGAGGAGGAGGAGGAGGAGGGAGGGGAATGGGGGGTAAGAGAGGTGAATGAATCATATAAAGTGTAAATGTGTAAAATGGGGGGGAGGGGATGGGATGGGGTGGATGGGGGGGGGGGGGGGGGGGTTGCTCATGTATAGAGCAGTTTAATGACTCCAGTATTTTAATGACTACGTGTGTGTGCGCGTGTAAGTAAGAGTGTGTGTGTGCAGATGTGTGTGTGCGTGTGTGTGTCTTTCTACCACCATATTCTAGTTTATCCTCCTGCTCACAGGGAGGGGGGATGGGGGGGGTAAGGGAGGTGGGGGGGGGTTGTTTGTTTGTTTGTTTTTTGTCTGTCTGTTCGGCTGTGGATCTTTATTATTATTATCTTTTTGTTTTGGTTTTGTTTTGTTTTGTTGGGGCCGTTGTGTGCTAGTTAGATTATATCGCCATGGGACTGCCAGGCGGGCGGTGCCAACCAGCCGGCCCCCCACCACCACCACCACCACCACCACCACCACCGAGCCCCAGAGGAGATGAATAGAGGAGGAGGAGGAGGAGGAGTGGGGGGGGGGGCAGGATTCATTTGTGGGTTTTTTTGTTTTGTTACAGCAGACCTGGCAACCTCAACCTCCCTTTTTTTAAATTATTTTTTAAAAAACTTCTCTTTCTAATTTCCCAGTCTTGACTTGTGCCATAAACGCACCACGTCCACCTGCTGCTCCCAGTTTTGTTGATTTTTCTTCTTTTTTTCTTCTTTTTGAAACGTGGGTTTTTGTTTTTTTTTATTTCCCGTCATGCCACAGAATCAGAAATGAACTGAACCTGAACTGGGCGGAGCAGACTGGCTTCTATCTTCTTCTTCTTCTTCTTCATAATCATCATCAATCATCATCTTCTTCTTCTTCTGGTTTCCTCCGGTCATGAACTTGCAGAGTGGCTGTCGGTCGGTTCAGTGAAGCTAAACAGCAAACGCAGGATTTAAACAACAACAAAAAACAGAATAAAGAAATGAAATGAAAAAAAAAGAGTTTAGATTATTATAGAGATGTGAACATTTTTGTGTAAAGATGATACTGGAATCATTGCACATTTCTTTTTTCTTTTTTTTTTCTTTTTTATATCTATAAATATATATATATTGTTTTGTCATAGCCTTATTTATTTGTTTACTAATGGACAAAGTTTTTTTTTTTCTATCTATCAGTTGAATGTTCTCTGGTTGCCTTTTTCTCCAGCGAGCGGGCGCCTCTCCTCCCTAAAGAAGGAGGAAAAGGAGCAGCAGGAGGAGGAGGAGGAGGAGGAGGAGGGAGGAGGAGGTGGTGAAGCTTCTGCAGCAGCGTCCTCCTCTGAGCGGCGGCGGCGGCGGCGGCCAGCTCCCAGCGGCCGGCCGTTTTTTCTTTTTTTCACATAGGGCAGTGAATGCCTCTTTTTGTTTGTTTTTTTAAATGGGGGTTAGTTAAAGGGATAGTTCAACATTTTGGCAAATTGGCCCATTGCCATAATCCCTACAGTAATAGCAGTAGGTTTGTTACCTTTATTTGTCGGTGCAAGGTATTTTTAGAACGGTGGAGCAGAGCCGTGAGCTGCTCAGAGCTACGGAGGCTCATGGGATTTCTTGGTTTCCCTCATCAAACTCATCAAATACACAATCCAACAACTCCACAACGCTCTGGTGGACAAGTTGTGACCTGCACATTCACCACGCTATGAGATAATAACACAACGTTACCACACACAGTTGTTTTAGAGGGAAATTCATGCAAAATCGCTGATGCACGTTGCCCTCAGGGACAGCTTTTCACCAACAGTCTCTGTATTTCCCTCTAAAACAACTCTGTGTGGTAACGTTGTGTTACTATCTCATAGCGTGGTGAATGTGCAGGTCACAACTTGTCCACCAGAGCGTTGTGGAGTTGTTGGATTGTGTATTTGATGAGTTTGATGAGGGAAACCAAGAAATCCCATAATGAGCCTCCGTAGCGTAGCTCTGAGCAGCTCACGGCTCTGCTCTGCCGTTCTAAAAATAGCTTGCACCGACAATTAAAGGTAACGAACCTACTGCTATGACTATGGGGATTACGGCAATGGGCCAATTTGCCCTAATGTTGAACTGTCCCTTTAACAGACTGTTAATGGTGCTTTCATGTGAAATTGGTCATTGGTCAAGTCATGTTGATTTAGCAGCTGTGACACACACATATATCGCTGTGTTGAGTGTTTTCACGCCTCCTCTTCCTCCTCTTCCTCTTCTTCATCAGCTTTTGAGATCTGATGCGTTTTCATTCATTCTCTGACCGTGTGTGCGCGTGCGTGTGTGTGTATTTACGAAGTGTCACAAGGATATTTTCCATCCAGCTCAGTGTTTTTTTTACGGTTCTTTGCCTTTTTCTGCTCAAGCACAACCACAACAACAACAACTACTCGCATCATTCACTGAGACGCAGGAGCAGGAAGTTGTTGCTGCAGGAGGAAAACGAGGCCTTTTTTTGCGGGGAAAGTTTTATCAGAAGTTGAGAGAGTTGACGGTCTGAGTGACTCCGCCGCCGCCGCCGGCTGTAAAAACAAAGCAGACACTAACTCTGTCCCCTCCGGGCTCCTGTACATTGCTGTGTACTATAACTGAGTGACATGCTGTAAACTATGAACCATGCAGTTACTGTTATTGTTTCTTCTTCTCTAACTGTCGACGCTTGGTGTTGGTGAGCGCTGCCCCCCCCGACCCCCCCCCCCTCCCTGCTTGAAAAATGAGACGTTCTGATTGGTTGAACTGCCTTTTGTTGTTTTGTTTTTTGTTTTTCTTTGGTCCCATCTTACGTCGGTTTTATCGAAGCGTGCCTACTCACCGTCCCGCGAGGGGGATAACCGCTGTACAGAACATCCCATAATAAAACCCTCCTGCGGCGCCCAGCAGAGGAGCATCATGTGTGTGTGTGTATTGGATGACGTGAATGTGAGTGTGTATGTGTGTGTGATCTCCGGTCGGTTCCTCGCAGTTTCTTTTCTTTTGATTTTTTTTTTTTTAAGTTTGTGATGATAAAAAGATCTTTTTGTAAACAAATGTTTTGTGTCTGAATCCATGGAGTTTCTGATTATCAGTTTTATTTTTTTGTTTCTCTCTCTGTCCGCTCTTCTTTTTCGGTCTCTTTTTGTTGTTCTGTACAGATGAAAATTGGACAGTTTGTTAAATAATAAAGTCTGCAAGGTTTCTATTCTCCTGTCAGCTCTGCTTTATTTATTTTTTTGTCCAATAACGACAGAAAAATTTTATATTTGGACTCATGTGGATTCATTTGCCACTGGAAAAAGTTCCTAAGAAAGTGTCGTTTTTTGTCTCATCAACAAGAAAATTAGAGAATATTAGACTCCTCCTGTTTTATGACAGTTTTGAGTTTGATTTCTGTAGATTCTGTGTTTTTAGTTGTCAGTGATAAACTTTTAAATTCTGTGTTTTTGTCATTAGAAACTGTAACAATGAACAGAACGACACCAAAAATGATTGAAAGTAGAATTTACCCACTTCCTGTTTTGTCATAATTGCTCTGTTGAATGCTATCTTGAGAAGGCTAATAGTGGAAAAAGTAGCTTGACCTCCCAAATCAAGAAACTAGCTTGTTATCTCAGGAAAACAGCAGAAAAATACGAATGTATGGCTGCTTCGGGGCTTCCGTAGCTCACTGAAGGTGTTAGTGCTGAAATGTCTGAGTTATTTTCTGTTTCTGTGGCAGGATTAGCTTGAGTTAGCAGGTTAGCATGCTAACTTTTGTGACAGAAGAAAAGCACATCAACATACAGTAGTTTGTTTGTTGGTGAAGGACAGGGGCAACAGCTGCTAATGCTAATGTTAGCTATGCAATAAGCATGGCTCCTTTAACTTCTGTGTTATTGTGCAAAGTTATAGCAAACAAAGGCCTTCATTTTTTGGTCTTTTATTTTGGAGAGCTTTGTTTGTGGCTCAAAAACAAGACGGCATCCAGTTTGTAAGTTTGTTTGATTGATCGACAGGCCACAGCTGCTTATTTAGTTTAGTGTGAAGTGAAAACTAACTTGTCAGCAGCAGTAAAAACATCCCATAGATTACAGTAATAAAGTGTGTTGAATCTTCATCTGCACACAACCTTAAAATTACACTGCACTGAAATACGATGCTGACTCTGCTAACCATGGAAACATGAATCAGTCAGTGAAGCATTTCCCTTTTGAATTAATTACGATGAGGTTTTCAACATGTTAAAGTTTGTTTACTGTAATTTACAGTCAATGCATTTTGTTTTTGTTCCAATTACTTCCTGTGTCGGTCACTTACGATTAATTACAGTGTGAGATTCTTGTCCCTGAAAGTTACTTTTATTTTTTTATTCTCTTATGGCTCAGTGTAAGTCCTGTAGCCTATACAGATGCTGCATGGCTCCACATCTGGCCCAGTTCTAGTGCGTACACAGAAACTCTGTCCACTGGACAAGATGTGGAAGTATATGGGCTTTACGGTGGGGCGCAGAGAACTGCAAAGGGCAGATATCCCAGGCCCTTTCAGAATAAAAGCATAAAATAACTTCAGAAGAAAAAGTCATTAACAACAAGATCCCAAGAGGTTTTATTTTCTTTAACATTTCTGACTTTCTATCGTCTATAAATCCTGTCCGACACCAGTGTGTGGTTTTCATACAGCCATATGTGAGTGTGTGAATGTTCCTATAGACATACAATGTAAACATACTGATGTCAGTAAGTCTGCCTACCGTATGTATTGTCTGTTTTCATGTGTGTGTGCTCTGTCTGCTCCGTGGAGGCTTCGGGTCGTCTGACGGATCCGTGTCAGATTCTTCAGACCTAAACATGTCGACCTCACGGCTGCAACTCGACACGACAACGTTTACAACTTTAAATGTCTCACAGCGTCCAAAAATACCAGACGATAGGCTTGCAGTGCAGCGACGACAGAACAGACATGGAACCTGTACGTCTGGGTAAACATGTTTATTCTATGTCAAATGGGTCTTTTTTATATCAATAGAATCAAAATAACAAGAAAATACAGTCATAATATCAGCATTTACAAAAAATACACAAATCATGGATGAACAAATAAACTGGGCATAATTAAGTCGCAGTAAAAGAATCACACTAACGCACAATACATTTGTATTTAATCTCTAAACGTTTCTACATGTTTGTACAGTGTAAAAAATTCTATATAACATCTAAGGTTTGAGCTCATGAGCTATTGAAGCTGTGGTCTGTTGCTGTTTTTATTATTGCAATATGGTTTATCTACTTATTTTATCCTCTAAGTGTGATTTGTTTTGTCATGTGTTGAGTTCATTATTTGTTTATTTAGTGCGATAAATGTTCGATTACAGAAGAAAAAACTACAAATATTCACATCTGAAAATCTGATACCTGTGAATTTCTGACAGTTTCACTTAAAAATGACAATAGATTACCCTATACATGATATTTGAATGAAAAAAAAAAGAAAAAATAGGTTGTAGTGTCCATTACTCTATGGGACTAACAGGACTTAACATATTGTCTTTTATATTAACTATGCAATGGCACAGAAGTCATAGTTAAACAAAAGTTCAACAGATACAGTGACGTCACCTGCAAAAAGGCAAAAAAAAATACAAAACGACAACAAAAAACTATTACTCAGTGGTTTGACACCCCTCCCTCCCCTCTTTGTGACCCCATAAAGACTTGGTGGCACTTCCTGTTCTTGTGCTTACATCATTCATTAGATAAACAATATTAAACATAATGCACATAATATAACAACTGTTTTTTATGATTCAATTAGACAGTAAAAGTTCATGTTTTTGTTAATTTTAATCAAGAATTGCCAGCAGAGGAGCCTTTAAGCCCCGCCCACCTACCTATCCTGATGAGCCGTTAAGCCCCGCCCACCTGTCCTAGAACTCGTATGGCGCCACGAACAGCGTCACCTTGGTCAGGTAGCGGCCCAGCAGAGCGTTCCTCTCCAGCTCGCTCATCTCCACCTCGGCCTCCAGCGTGGCCGGACCCCTGATGGGCGTCACCAGCAGCAGGGTCCCGGTCTGCCGGCCCGAGCGCTGCACGCTGAAGTGGCCCCGTCCACGGCCGCCCGCGAGGCCGAACCGCAGCGTGTCGCCGAGCACGCGGGCCGCCGACACCCGGAAGAGGACGCGCGGGGCGGACATGTTGGACACCATGGACAGAAAGTGGAAGGAGATGGAGTTTGGCGCCTGAGTGCAGGCCGTGTCCCCCAGCATGCACGGATTCCTCTCGCAGCGCCTGGACACAGTGAAGCCAACATGGAGGTCGGTGGTTATTTAATGTCTTTCTTTCTCAGTGGTTCATCTAGTATATCAGGTATTGATTATTAAATAGGCTAACTGTTGTGGTAAAGAAGCATCTAGAGGTGCTAGCTTGAAGCTTCTCAGATCCACAATAGTTCAATAGACCACCTGTAGATTAATCAATAATCAAAACATTATGAAATTATGGCCATGAGAGTCAGATTTTATGTTCCTTTTTCTTTTGTTGCCTATATTTGAAAAGTTATATAAAAGTTATTGCACATGTATTTGGTGGCAGCCAGGGGCGTCATGCAACCCAAAAATTGGAGGGGGCACAGTGAACCTGAGTCAGCTATTGCGCGCGTAGCGCGCGCAAATTTTTTTGAGGTTGCCGTCAAATCACTTATTTTGGGCACTAGACAGGACTCTACACTAGTATTTGTTAGTTTATTTTTAGAGAACAGCACAATGAAAAATGTTTATGTTAAAGTAGTTAGTGTTCAAGTTGTCTCTGTGCTGCCCAGGGACATGTCAGGACAGTCTGGGGACAGAGAGCTCTGAGATGCACCGTGAGACAGTGACAGGTCTGTAGCTACGTCTTGACCAGCTGATCAGCTGCAGCAGAGGAGACGCCGCTGTTCTCAGCTCCAACGAGCACTTTTTTTTTTTTTTTGTCTGCGGCTTTTTGCCTCGTTGCTCACTAGTCGTCTGTGTTTTAGCGATGTTACAGGCTGAGGCCAGGAGGCTACAACAGGTAACAGCGTTGTCTCCTCTCACCCCTCTCTGTGATCAGTGCCCCCTCAAAGCGGTGCAACTCGGTGGACGTCAAATGCGGGGAAAATACAATGTGCATTGTGTGAGCGTGTGAACGGGTGGGAAAGCGTGTGTCATATGCCAAATGCGTGAGACTTGAGGGCTCTGAAGGCTGCAGGTTTTATCGGAAGAGACCAATAGAAATGGCAATGATGTCTTTTTGAGATGGACTATGACATTATTTGAAATACATTTCACTAAATATGACCACAAATCATAGCTAGATAGTAAAAATATAAGTGCCCTAAGGTAAAGTAAGTAGTCTAACAGAAAAAATCTAAAAAAAAAAAAAAAAAATCCCTCAAATCTGAGGGGGCACGTGCCCCCTCCGTTTCTATTGGCATGACGCCGCTGGTGGCAGCTGTGGCTGAGGAAGTGGGTTTTCCACTAGGCTAACAGGGAAAGGCGGTGGTTTGATTCCCAGTCCCTACTGAACTCCTGATCGTCAGTGTGTAGCCTAATAGAAAAGCTTTATATGACATTTACCATAGTTATTGCTGTTCATCCTGAGGGGAACAGGAATGTGAAAGACCCGTGTTTTGTTTTAACTCTAACAAGATATTTAGCCTTCTCAAAACTGAAAATATCAGCCTCATGGTGGCGCTACAGAAAAACATGAACACCTGGATAAAGTTTAATGACAATTTATCAGATATTTGTTTAAACATTTCAGTTTGGAAGGCGTGAATGAATGAAGTGACTGAAAGTTTGTGTTTCTTCTTTTGTAGAACGAAACATATAGGCTAAATATCAAAAATGATTGATAGAAACCAGCTAACTGCTTAGCTGTTTGGTTATACCGGGTCATAGGTTGGTGTTGTGTAGATATTGGTTAGCTAGGATCTATTAATGGTTGTGGTCGAAGGGTTTATATTTAGTTCTCCTTCCTGCCTCCTCAGCAGCTGAACAGAGGCTGGTCAGTCATTTTGGTTTTTAATGGAGTCGTTGTTCCCGCTTTCAAACAATATCAAAACCCCTAATCCTCTAGTTTGCATCTCAAACCATTCCATGCTATATTGAACCTCGAATTGCAGCAGCAGGAAACGCTGTGTGAATGTGCGAGTGTGGTTTCCATTGTTTGCACTTTTATTGGTCGCCCAAACTTGAACACATTGAAACACCACAACCTCGTTTAGCTCCTGGCCCAGTCAGCTGATCACCTGACCGGAGCCTGGAGACCCTGCAGGGCGTCTGAAGCCAAACCTCAGCCTTGACATGGCCGCCCAGAGGGAAGCTGAACGCCGGGCGGAGAAAGGAAGTGGAGACGTTCATTGTTTCCAAATCTCTCTCCGTCTCTGTCATTTATCTGAGTCTTTGTCTTTTGAGGTGAGAGTTTTATGGTTTACATTCCTCTCGTTGCTTTGTTTGCAGCATCATTGTCCTCCTCAATAGTTTCTTATAAAGCATCTGGTCTGTTTGCAGTTTGCTTATTGAGTAACAGCGATTTCCAGCAACTCTTTCCAGCTGGAGATATCTAACGGTCAGCCAATCAGAGAAGCTCAGGTTGATGTTAAACTGTGACAATAAGACAATAAGTTGCTTTTAGCAGCGTCACTCGGTCCACTTTCAATGATCCAAACCCAGCTCGGATGTAAACAAGTCTTAATGTGAGGCGTTCAGGTGACAGCAGCCACCCAGATATTCCTCAAGACCACAAGCCACGTCTAAACAGGACCAAAGAAGACTGGGGAGTCGTTGTTGGAATACCAGTCGGCCAATTATAGACCTGTTTACGACTCCATTGGGGTCTATTGTGGTAGCTGGTCCCAGTCGATCGGTCCATGGTTGAATGTCAATACTGGTCATGGTTTACAGGGAGGAGAACCTACACTGCCTATAAAAAGTATTCACCCCCTTTGGATTTCTTTTTTAATAAATTAAATCACGACCAACACAGTTTGGCTTTTTAGACAAAAAATAAATAAGAAACAACTCCTTCATGTCAAACTGAGAACAGATTTTTACGAAGTAATGTCAATTGATTAAAAATCATGACATAAAATACATGATTTCATAAATAAATAAATCATCCCTTTCAAGTTAATATTTATGCACCTTTGGCTAATTGTGAGACTACCATGAGCTTGAATTAGGTCTATGAATTGGGGTGAATATTTAATGCAATCATGTATTTTTACATTATTATTTTTAATTAATTCACTTTGTTTACAGGTCATGATTTAATTTATAAAAGCAATAAAAGGAGAAAACATCCAAGGGGGGGGGTGAATACTTTTTATAGGCAGTGTACAAGCTGCTTCACTCAGAGCTGTTTTTAGTCCCATATTTTGAATGCATTTGGAAAATTTTGCTGTGGTTCACTAGTTTACAGCCAGTTAGAGCGTAATAGCAGTGCTAGCAATGCAGTGTACTATTGGTGGTGGCAAGATTTTGTTCTGTTTTCTCTCATGGTTAGTTTATCCAGGTTTAGGGTTTGTCCATCCAAATGTAGTAGATCTGTCCTGTTCTTGTAGACACGATGCCTCAGTAACACCTCAAAGGGAACTTAATCATATGTAACGGAGGCCCACGGGTATAGACAACGTCACGAGGTACCAGTGAGGAGAAGTCACAACGCGTGGCGATTAGCAGCACTGAAGTTAAACTCGCTCGCCCATAAAAGACGTGTTAATCCACTTGCCAAGTGGTCATTGACCTCTTGGCGAAACGGTTAGCATCGTTGTCCGTGATGCGGGAGACCAGGGTACGAAACTCACTCAGGGTACGAACATCAACTAGGGTTCAAAAAGTGATTCATTTCTTAGTGGTCCAAGATTTGAAGTCGTAAATATGACAAAATTTTACACAAATGTTTGATAATTTTGGATAAACCAGATGTAGTGGAGGGATACGACGATTGACTGACACATCTGGCACATCTGGTGTCGAGATGCTGCTGTGATGGAGAAGATCAGACTGACAAAACATTTGAGGACATGGGGTTGGGATGGTTTGATCTTACATGGGTGACGTCTTGATGTACGTGGCGTTTTTCATGCGAGGACACTCCACCGCCACGCACTGGAAACCTCCGTACGTGTTCACGCACGACTGCAGCGCGGAGCAGTTGTGCATCCGGTGTTCACACTCGTCAATGTCTGGAAGAAGAAGAAGTAGAGCGGAGAGGGGAGGATTACAACCACAACCAGCTGATAACACAAAGCGTGACCTCTGAACTCTGACCTGTGCAGCTGCGTCCGTCTCCGGCGATCTCGTATCCAGGCGGACAGATGCAGTGGAAGCTGCCGGGCGTGTTCACGCACTGATGGACGCAGAGTTTTCCAGGCTGCCCGAGAGGAAACAGGTGACACTCGTCGATATCTGAAACAGACGGGAAGGTCAGCAGCTGGAGAGCGGCGTCTGTTACCTGTGCAGATGTTGTCTGTTACTTGGGCTGCACAGATGTTGCAAGTACTTGTTATCTGTGTAGATTTTGTTTTGTTACCCTTGCAGATGTTTTGATTGTTACCTGTACAGATGTTGTGTTGGTTACCTGTGCAGATGTTGTCTTTCTTTCTGATGCAGATGTTTTGTTTGATGTCTGTGCACATGTTGTATTGTTACCTGTACAGATGTTGTGTTTCTTTCCTGTGCAGACGTTTTGTTTGATGTTTGCACAGATGTTGCAAGTACTTGTTACCCGTGCAGATGTTGTGCTTGTTACCTGTACAGATGTTGCATTGTTACCTATACAGATGTTGCAAGTGCTTGTTACCTGTGCAGATGTTGTGCTTGTTACCTATACAGATGTTGCAAGTGCTTGTTACCTGTGCAGATGTTGTGCTTGTTACCTATACAGATGTTGCAAGTGCTTGTTACCTGTGCAGATGTTGTATTGTTACCTATACAGATGTTGTGTTGGTTACCTGTGCAGATGTTGTTGTCGCGGCCTGATATGGTGAAGCCCACGTCGCAGGTGCAGCGGGTGGAGCCCAGGAAGTGAGTGCAGTGAGATGGTCGGACAGAGGAGGAGGAAGAGGAGGAGGAGGAGGAGGCTGACAGAGCAGCAGACGCAGAGTGGGATGAGGAGGAAGAGGAGGAGGAGGAGGAGGAGGAGGAAGTGGAAGTGGAGGGAGCAGCGGGGGAGAAGGAGGCCAGGGAGTTCCCAGTGCTGTTGAAGCCTGAAAATGACAAAGTGAAACTTCAGAGGAAAAAGGAGCGGGAAAAAAAACAAGACCAGACTTCATCGGCTGCCGGACTCACGTCTGCACATCGGCTGCTGGCCGCTCCACTTCAGAGACTCCAGACACACTCGTGTCCGTGGACCAATCAGCTCGTAGCCCGGTTTGCACAGGAAGTGGACCTCGTGCCCGACACCGAACACCCTGCCCAGTCTGCGGCCGTGAGGGGGCAGCTCGGGTTTGGGGCAGGACGCTGGGGCAAAGCAGAGACATGTTTATTTACCCTCAGATGTCACATTATTGTCTGTCTCCCAGTTTTTGTCATCTGCCACAAAGTGCAACCATGATGTTTTCAACAGTCGGATCATTAACTGATAACTGAAAACACAATGCTTACTTTTAACAGCTCTGCCTGTGTAAACTTGATTTAACTACGGACGTGCACCGCATGTTGATTAGATTTGATTATAAAGTCTTTATTTTCCCAGAGGGGCAATTTGATTTGCAGCGGTAGTAAAACACAACCAAACGAGCGCACGTCACAAAATAAACAATAGGAACATTGGACTCACAATTACGATCCAAGTATCTAATTGATCCGTCCTTCCTACAAAGGCCTTCGCCTTCTGAGTGGCTCTAACTTTGAAATGATTAAAGGTATTGCCAGTGATCTCTAACAATGCCTCCCAGCCTCTTGCCTCTATGTTGGCAAGATGCATGGTGCCAAAATACTGACTTAATGTCTCCACAAGTAAAGTTGGTGCTGAGTCAGGAGGTTTTATGGTGAAAGTCAATGAGCGTCTCTTTCATTTTTGAGTTGGTGAGTCGTGACGCCACCGTGACCTCGCTGGGACAGGTTGGGTAATAAAGGATCCAATGAGTGGTTCCGTTATTGCCCTTGAGGGGGGGACAAGGTTTTTGGCCACATTCGAAGGACACAGGAAACCGGAGCTAAATCCAAGGACTTCCTAGAGAAAGTGGCCGAGCCAAGACAGATCCGAACCGAACCAAGGCAGATCCGTTCCCACGGTGCAGATACTCACCGTTCTTCTTGAACATGGACATGGTGCTGTTCTGCAGAGCGCTGATCTTCTTCTTGAGCGAGCGCAGACCCTGCTGGTACGACGCCTCGTGGACCGCCAACATCTTCTCCACCTGTCGCAGCGAGTTCAGCAGGGTGTGGGTGGACGGGCACTGCTGAAGGAGGAAAAAAAAAAAACAAGATTCAAGAAACATGGATGTGTGCAGCTTTAAAGCTAAAGAATCGTCAAAACAACCGGGGACGACAGCAGACGACTAACCCCAGTCTGTCTCCAGTCCTCGGTGTGTTTCAGGTGTGAGGTCTATACATAGAGGTGAGGTTTTCTGAGCTGCTGTAACACCTGGGTGACACATGGCCCTGAGCCACTGCTGACCTCACACTGATGCTAAAAGACTGACGACGAAAACACTGATGCTAAACACTGATGCTAAAATGCAGACACTAAAACACAGGATTAATCTTTTGTGCTTTCACAAGTGGATCGATTGTGGATTGACCAGTTGTTCCGAAACCGAGATCGGTTCGTTTGGTCGTATGTGAACACAATAATCGCGCTCCGATGCGGAACAAAACAAGCCGGCAGAGATCGGCTTGAAGAGCTTGAGCGGTTCGTTTGCAGCGAGGAAGTAATCGACACAGAAACCGACACGACTAACTACTCGCTGCTGGTTCGTGCTGGTCCAACCGTACGTGCTGATTCAGCCCACGTTCTGGTCGAGGATCACTCGTCTTTTTCGTCTTTTTTGTTGTTGCCGTGTTCGGGTCGGATTAGGGCCGAAAAGACAAAATAAAAAACATTAAATAAAAAAAAATTAGTTTAAAAAACACGTTTCGGGAAAGTTATTCTTTTGCTTTACTTTTTTTTGTCTCTTTGGTGCCTCCGTACACTCACTCCTGTAACTTATGATATACTGCTCCCTGAATGTCAACTCTACTGACTCAGGAAGCTATAACTTTATTGATAAAGACATTTTGATCACTGATGCTCCTGGTTTTGATACAGAGTCTTTCAGACTTGTAAGATATTTTCTAATTAAAATGCCATAAACAATTTAAAACAAACAATAACAGGAGTTAAAAACAACAGAAGCTATCAAGATGCTTTATTGTCTATCATGCAACAAAATTTCCATTTGAGGCATTCCCAGATACCCATAGCAGCATTTAAAATAGTGATAATAATGATAATACTCATCCTAAAAGCCTAAGCAATGCTAATTATAACAAAAAGAAAACATATAAAGTGCAGTGTGTAAATCTGCTGTTAAGAATCATATAAAACATCACATCCTACAAATTAAAATAAAAACAAGTCTAGTCAGTTTTCTACCATCACCTCCAATCTGCTGAAATCTCTTCATCATTTTTAGGTAAACAGTGAAATAAAATCAAATTGCACATTTTTAAAGATGAAGATTTTGCAGGATTTCCACCTGGACTCACCTGAGCAGAGGAAAAACACGTCTGATGAAGACTCAGCATCACCACCATCATCATCATCACGACCCCGGCAGCCTTCATCATCATCATCATCATCATCACTACTATCCTCAGCCTGGACCAAACCTCCGTCCTCGTCCTGAGGAACCTGCTCCAACACTAACTCACCTCCGCTCCGGCTCCTGCTTTTCGAGGGCACTTGCCAAATTTCCTCCCCCCTCCCCCCTCCCTCCCCTATGTCACATACTTTGGAGGCAGGAGGAGGAAGAGGAGGAGGAGGAGCAGCTCCCACATCTGGAACAAGCTTTCACTAATTCTGACCCATCAGCAGAGCCAGAATTAGACTCTTTAAATTATAAGGAGCGCGATGAGGAGTCTTTTTAATCTTCGTCCGCACAACAAAGAAGCCTCGTCAGGAATTTCTTACAGCAAATATAAACTCCCACTTTTATTTTGAAACCCTAAACTTGCAGGATAATGTCATGTGGCTCCTAAATGACAGGGCAGCAGGTCGCCCCGCCTGGATTATATACGCCCCCACCCCCACCCCCCACCCTCTCTGCCTTGCAGGAGAAGGACTCCAGGGATTCAACCCTGCAGCCTAACAGCTCCCTGCAGCCGTATATAAGTCATATATAAGTGGGGATAATGTTAGAGTATGAACTTGCACTATAATCTGCTATAAGAACGTCCCAGCGCTCAGACACACGAGTCCTGTGAGATCCTCGGGAAGTTTAAATTTGGGAAAGGCAAGTAAAACTAAACTGATCGTCACAACTGGTGCTTGAGAAGATTTAAGATTTTTATGTCTCAACAAGGTCCTTGAAGGATCCTTGAGTTATGAATCCAGCGAGGGTAAAACTCAACAAACATTAAAAACCTGTCGTGTTTAAAAGGAAACGCACTTTGAAAGTCCTTTGGAAGGCAACAACAAATCATATTGGGAAGACATTTGTGTGGTATAAAACCGAACAAATGTCACATCATCAATTTAAATCTTTTAACTGTGGAAATGACTGAAATCACAGTTGTAATATATTTGCATATAATAACACCATTTTATTGCTTTTATACTTGGTAGACTTTGCACAGACTTTAAAACGTATTTACAGTTTGTTTCTATAAGTTTGTGAAACATGTTTCAGCCTCTTCATCCCCAGTTCAGTCGTTACTGTGGGAAAACAACATTTTTGTGTTTATTTAGTTTGGCTTTTACATTTCTACGTCCCCATATGTGTTATCTCTAATGCATTGTGACCTTTTAAGATAAAAGATCTTTCTTTAACTTTCTGCCTCTCGAAGAATTTGAATCAAGAAATATTTGTTGATTGTTTGATATTCATTTAAAAAGAATTAACAATGATCAATAAGCTGTAAATTAGACACTAAACACTGGCAATCTGTTATATGATGTCATGTGAGTTAGAAATACAAACATTATTCCTCTGTTTAAAGACATTGAGAAGTTTGTTGATGCTTTTGTTTGTTTGTTTTACAATGAAATGTAAGTTTGACACACAAAACAAAAACTACATAATAAATCAATGAACACAAATCGGAGCCATCCAAAGTGCTCTTATAAATAAACAGCAGCAGCAGCTTCAGTGTGGACAGAACATTACTATCAAATATTGCACAACAGAGCAGGTTTGTGTTGCACATTAAACTCTAAGAAATCAATTATATACATGATTAAAACTGGTCTCTATAGATTAATAACAGTCAGATCACAGACGGCATTGAAGCTGCAGTCTGAGGCTGGTGCAGTGTGACTGACGGCCACCAGGCGGCGCCTCAGTCCTTCGCTCCAACTCTGAGCTGCAGGTTTTTGTTTCTTTGGAATCCAAAGAAAAACATTTCTTCACATGAGGCCGAGCTGCGTTTCAGAGAATTATTATTTACGTTGACAAAGTCTCTGATTAGAAGCTGAAGCTGCGACTCCTGTGAAACCACATGAAGGTTCAGAACAAAACTCCCTCACTGTAGTTTGTCAAACATCAACCGACCAGGACTTGTTGTTGTTTGTGTAGAAACATGAAACTATAAATTAACAGTGTCTCAGTGTTTATGTCCTTTATACTTCAATAGAAGTCTGACAAAATAAAACATCTCCATTACAAGTCATTCAAAATCTTCCAAAGTAAAAGCGCATGTAACATTAAGAAAATACACTGAAGGTATAAAAAGTACAACAATATAAAACGATTTCATTGCAAGTTAATGCCGTGTAATAAACATCTTTTAAGAGTAAAAGCTATAAAAGTACACTTTTCTTGCACACAAATACAGCGAAATCGTTATTTTTTACTCTGAATACAAGTAGTGTAAGTACATTATTTCACCACTGAGCTGGAAACAGGTTAATTTCTAGTATTTTTAACATTAGAAATCTGTCAACTGACTCATTAAGGAAGCATTATGTGCATTAGATACATAATTTACAATTTCAATTTAATTTCCTTTTTTTCCATTTGCACTGTTCAAACAGTTCATTATAACTAAATTAAAGCTGAACATTAAAAGCATTGACTCAAATATGAACTTGAATAAAGAGACCGCTCATAAATAACATGAATAGAAAAGTGTAAATAAATAACAAAATAAATGCATGTGTTAAAATCCCGTTGAAGGAGGACCAGAGTTTGTGATCCTGTCTGTTAAACCTGCCCCTCGCTGACCGTGCAGTCGCGGTGAAATGCATGCTGGGAGGTCGTTTGGCAGCTGCTGACAGAGGTTAAACTGCAAGATAAATACAGGAGCCCAGGAGACGCCCCAGCACTGCTCATCATCATATCTTAATTAGATGGGACAGTGTTAATTAAAATGAAATCATTTAATGGATTTTGTAATTAAAGCAGAGTTGGATGACGGCCGACAGTACCCCCCCTTCCCCTCCCTCCTCCTCCCCCTCCCCCTCCCATCCTGACCTCGGTCAATTTATAAACACTGATTAAAGTCAGATCTGGTTTTTATCAGCTGATCAGTTTAAAGGCCCCACTTCAAATATATGGATCTCAATGGGTTTTTAAATAATATTATTAAAGGTCCTGTAGTTTAAGCTGCTAATTATCTGTCTTTTATTTTGAAGGCTGAGCCATGAGAAGATCTAAAAACCACCTCAGAGTAGTTTTCCATCTCCTCTCTCAGCTTCTTTCTGGAGCTCTAGGAACAGGTCGGTGTCAGCCAATCAGAAGAGAGCATCTCCTGATTGGCTAAATGTTTTTTTGTTGTTGAGTGATCCAATGAAAATAGAGCAGATTTCAGAATAAAACACTCAGAGAAACCAAATCCTGCATGTTTTTGGTTTCATCCAGGTTGTGTTGATGGGGCGGGGCTTTGGGTGCGTTGTTGTGACATCACAAAGTGACAGGAAGTCTTGACGGCTGGTTTTAAGGCTCAGTTTCTGAATACAGGCTGTGTGCATTTCTCTGTGGACTGAGGCTGCCTTATAATCACAATACCTTTATTTTGAAGGAGCTTTAATACAAGCATCTACCTTTATACTATATATAGGCTGTTTCCCTCCTCCACCAGGGGGCGTGGCTTCTCCACAGGTAATGATGAACTAGAGCAGTGGTTCCCAAAGTGTGGTACGCGTACCCCTAGGGGTACGTGAGCACATTGCAGGGGTACGTAGAAACATTAGCCTAATTAATTTATTACCAAGGTGATAAGTAGATATTCTGAGTCACTTCATAAGCCCAGTACTGAAATGGTACGTGCACCACAACTAGTTCCCCCAGAAGACAACAACCTGTAGCACAGCTTTGTATAGTTGTCAAAAGTTTTGCATCTGGACACGTAACTGGTTTGTATCGATATCAGCACCGGCGCACCCTCAGCGCCCGACGTGCTTCCATTTCGACAGGCAGAACAGAGCAGAGCAGGCAGCGTCCAGAACGTTTGAGTAGTTACACAGAACTAGACGCACGTCGGGTGAATTTAAAACGTTGATATGAACGGCGACACTCCTCTCTCGTCTCCTCTCTTTTTCTCCGCTGTCTGCGTGCACGTGTGTGTGTTGTGAGAGAGGAGGGAACCCCGCCCGTCAGACGAGAGGAGATGCATTGTAACGAATGTAATGAAACAATAGCAACACGCTAGAATTGCACAACTCTTAGTTAGCTTAATTAAAAAACAAACATCTGTTATAAGTCTGTTTGATAATAAAAATAAAAATAATTGAACAATAATAAGCTGGTAGCGGAGGCACTGCTGCTGTATTGAATATGATGTCATTTTTCAGGGTATTGGCATTGAGTTTGAAATTTTAGCCTATTGTGACAATCCTACAACTCTGTGAAGACACATTTGACCACAACAAACACCACAACAGCCAGAAACAACTAAAATGCAGGAGAATGGTGTAAAATGTCTTTGTACAAATTGAAGAGAGAAATTGAAATGATTTTCATTTCTTAATCAGTTGTGTTACGTTATGACCACTTTTGGAGAATCATCAACACATATGAGGGAGGGGGTACTTGTGGTATGGCAAAACGGCTCAGGGGGTACGCAGGACAAAAAAGTTTGGGAACCACTGAACTAGAGCATCTTTATCTCACCTGTAAACCTCAGTCTGGTTTTCCTGAATGTCTACACCTCCTCCTCCTCCTTCTTCCATTTCTCTCTCCCTCTTCTACTGTTCATGCTCACTCTCCCCTCTTCCTGCAGAGGAATGAACCAGCCTCCTCCTCCTCTCCTCTTCCCTCCACCCCTCTCACATGGTACGACCCGCTGCCATACTCAGCGGTCACCTCTCTCTCTCTCTATTCAGTCTCTCACACTCTCACACAGTCGTCAGGTTTTATTTCTCTGCTCCTCTTCCTCCTCTCCCTCTTCTTCTTCTTCTCTTGTTATGACTCATTTCAGGAGTGACTGCCACCGAGACAGACGTGAGTACCGCACACACACACACACACAGGCTACACTATGATGTTGGTGGCATGTGTGAGACGTGAAGACACATGTGGTGATGCTGCTGCTGCTGTGACTGTGGTGAACGTTCAGGTGTGTGTGTGTGAGTTAATGTGAGGAAACAACTCGTGGAAGCTGCTGAGATGTGGACGGATGCAGTCGACTGAGAGGACGATGTCCTCAGTGGAACATTTCATTCATCTGTTCAGTGTGTGTGTGTGTGTGTGTGCGTGTGTGTGTGTTAATGCTTTGGGATTTCTGTCTTTATGTGGTCAAAGATGCAGCTTTTTACAGTGCAGACATTTTTGGAAAGTCAGTGCCAGAACACTGAGGTTGATGTGTTTTATATTAGTACAGAATGTAAACAAACATTTTTGATGGGAGCCTTTAAAGCTCCATACGGTATAAAGGTAGATGTTTGTGTTAAAGCTCCATACGGTATAAAGGTAGATGTTTGTGTTAAAGCTCCATACGGTATAAAGGTAGATGTTTGTGTTAAAGCTCCATACGGTATAAAGGTAGATGTTTGTGTTAAAGCTCCATACGGTATAAAGGTAGATGTTTGTGTTAAAGCTCCATACAGTATAAAGGTAGATGTTTGTATTAAAGCTCCATACAGTATAAAGGTAGATGTTTGTGTTAAAGCTCCATACAGTATAAAGGTAGATGTCCATGTGTAGTGTGATTATAAAGCAGCTCTAGGTTCTATATTAATACTGTGAAAGTATCAAAGCCTCAGTCCACAGAGAAATGCACACAGCCTGGATTCAGAAACTGAGCCTTAAAACCAGCCGTCAGGACTTCCTGTCATTTTGTGATGTCACAACAAAGCTCCGCCCCCTCACCACCTGGACCCACCATCCAACAACTTGCAGGATTTTGGTTTCTGTGAGTGTTTTATTCTGAAATCTGCTCTATTTTTATTGGATCAGTCAAAAAAACCAATCAGAAGAGAGGCTCATAGCCGCCTCCTCTCTTCTGATTGGCTGACACCGACCTGTTACTAGAGCTGCTGAGAGAGGAGATGGAAAACTACAGCAAGATGGTTTTTGGTTCTTAAAACTATTAATATATCCTCTAATGCATCAGCATTTGAAAATAGAGTAACAATGTGGGGTGTGGCTCTTTTTGTGACATCACAATGTCACAGGAAGTCCTGACAGCATCTACCTTTATACTGTATGGAGCTTTAATGAGTCCCCCTCAAAAGAACGTATAAAAGTGTGTGTGTGTTTGTTCTCTTCTAATAAAATCTATTTCTTTTAATGAAGTTAAGATTAAAAAAACAAACAAACAAACACTGCCATTGATCATTTGATGAAACCCCAGCTCGCCGTCATGATTATCAGAATCCACTCCAGCCTCCTCGCTCATTACCGAGAGTCAAGTTCAAGGTTGTGTTTACTCATCCATTAAATCGTTTAAATGTCAGCGCTCACATCCTGAGCTGTTCTCGGTCACAGATGAAAAACATCATCAGTGTTTCTGTTTAAAAAAAGAAAAAAAACAAAAACGTCCAAAACATTTCGGTGGAGGCTGCGATCGCCAGACTGTGAAGAAAGTGACCCTGAGGTTATTATGAATATATAATTATTTAACGGTGGTGAGGGTGAGCGCAGCTGGGAAATAAATCGGACAGGTGACTTCCTGTGATTGCATGTAATGTCTTCAGGTTTATTGAGCTCACGTGTCAAGTTCAATTAACTCGCTCATTTACTCCCAGAATGCATCACAAGTCACAGCGGAGAGCACTTTGCATCAACACACACACACACACACATCCCACCTTCTGAAATGAGCTGCGAGACTCATCACCCCCTCTGGTCCCAGGACTCCTGGAGTCTGGAGGAGAAACAAAAAAAAGAGTCTTTATTTAGCTTTTATTGGTTTTTATCTCCCTCCTGGAAAAACCTGCATGTGTGGATTCAGAGGGAGTCGTGAAGGTGTCACTCCGGGTGAAAATGGGTTTTCAGTGTTTGCACCTGAGCTCGTGATGAGCTGTGATTATGCATCAGGTCTCAGTTCTGGCCTGGAGGCGGCGGACTGACGGTCCCTGAATGCAACAAGCACTTGGCCTCACCAGTGACAAGGTGGCAGTAAACACATCAGTCCACTTCCTCTGAACTGAACTGTGAAGAGTTGCAGCGCACGGACGCCACGGAAGAAGCAGCGTAAATAAGTTCAGAGTTTAAATAACTCTCATAACTGAATGACATCGCTTAAAATTGAAACTATTATTCATACTACATGTTTAATAGAGTGAGGAAAGACTGATGGAGGGAGATGTTTGTATTGAAGCTCCTTCAAAATAAAGGTAGATGTTTGTATTAAAGCTCCTTCAAAATAAAGGTAGATGTTTGTATTAGAGCTCCTTCAAAATAAAGGTAGATGTTTGTATTAAAGCTCCTTCAAAATAAAGGTAGATGTTTGTGTTAAAGCTCCTTCAAAATAAAGGTAGATGTTTGTGTTAAAGCTCCTTCAAAATAAAGGTAGATGTTTGTGTTAAAGCTCCTTCAAAATAAAGGTAGATGTTTGTATTAAAGCTCCTTCAAAATAAAGGTAGATGTTTGTGTTAAAGCTCCTTCAAAATAAAGGTAGATGTTTGTGTTAAAGCTCCTTCAAAATAAAGGTAGATGTTTGTGTTAAAGCTCACAAACTGAGCCTTAAAACCAGCCGTCAGGACTTCCTGTCACTTTGTGATGTCACAACTAAGCCCCGCCCCCTCACCACCTGGATAATACCATCCAGCTACTTCACCGGATTTGGTTTCTCTGAGTGTTTTATTCTGAAATCTGTTCTATTTTTTGGTTGGATCAGTCAAAAAACAGTCAGCCAATCAGAAGAGAGGCTCAGAGCCTCCTCCTCTCTTCTGATTGGCTGACACCGACCTGTTGTTACTAGAGCTCCAGAGAGAAGGTTTACCTTAATCTGAATTAACTTTTCAGTTTAAATATGATGCTGAATTGAAATGATAAAATGCAAAACTGAACTAAAATAAATGCAAATTAATATTCTGCGGTAAACACCATCCATCATCATCATCACGGTTTGCCAGTTTTCTGAGAGGTGTTTAATAACTACACATTTTTAACAGCATATTTTGGGGAGTGAATGTCAACATGGTCTGTAGCTGCTGATAGATGATCCTGCTCCTGTTGTTGCCTCAGGGTTTCAGGTCCCTGTCCAGCATCGTCCTCTAGTAAAACCACAGCGTCCTGTCAGCGTCCTGTCCTGCTCCGCCAGCGGCCGTTGATGTTAACGCGGTGTGTTTTAGCTGCGCTCGTCCGTCCGTCCAGCCTCTGTGGATGAAACATGGCCTGGAGCAGAGCAGCGCATGCAGCCGTCAACAGGAACTTTAGAGCTGTAGATTATTCCAGTGATGAAACACACGGAGTCGATGTAGCTCAGCAGGTAGAACAGGTCGCAATGTCCGTATGTCAGAGTGTTGTCGGGGAAGGCACTGAGTCGCAAATTGCTCCCGACAGCCGGTGTGTAATAGTGTGTGTGTGTGTGTGTGTGTGTGTGGATGGTTGAGTAGACGGTAAATTGAATTGAATTAAACTGCTCTGGGTGTTTGACAAGAGGCTGAAACACTGACGTTCTGAATGCTGCAGTTCCTCTACCGACCACTAGAGTGTGGCCACTTTGAGTGACAGGTGGGTGAGTCTATTCCTGCCTCGAACTGACATGCACTTAAAGGGATAGTTCAACATTTTGGCAAATTGGCCCATCACCATAATCCCTATAGTCCTAGCAGGAGGTTCGTTACCTTTAATTGTCGGTGCAAGCTATTTTTAGAACGGCGGAGCAGAGCCGTGAGCTGCTCAGAGCTACGCTACGGAGGCTCATGGGATTTCTTGGTTTCCCTCATTAAACTCATCAAATACACAATCCAACAACTCCACAACGCTCTGGTGGACAAGTTGTGACCTGCACATTCACCACGCTATGAGGTAATAACACAACGTTACCACACAGAGTTGTTTTAGAGGGAAATGCAGAGACTGTTGATGAAAAACTGTCCCTGAAGGCAACGTGCATCAGAGGTTTTACATGAATTTCCCTCTAAAACAAGTTTATCTGAAGTTTTGTTGTTTCCCAAAATTAACAAAAAGCACAAACACAGATGACGCGAGTTAAGTTCCATTTGTCCTTTATCCAACCAGGACGTCTCTTGGAGAGACATGAGGGTTTTTAACGAGGTATTTGAACAGCGGCCTGACCAACATGGGGATTTATGAAAAATCCTGAGAACAGATTAATCGTCTGATTTTCCTCATGTTGACATAAACGCTCTATTTTAACGCTGATCCCTCGAATATGGTTCAAACCCTTGTGACAAATCTGTTGGATGTTCAACGTTTTACTGTTCAGCAATGAACAACTTTGATATAAATGTCATCAGTGCAGCTCTGCAGTAAAAATTTGCATAAAATCAATGTAAATCAGTAGAAACAGGTGGAACTTCTTTGTCCACTTAGTTTTCCTACAGCGTTGTGTGGATCAGACCTGTAGAAACTGAATGAACACAACAAACACTTCTGTTTTAGTGGCTCAAACCAATGACAGGACTTCATTTCTACATGAGACCAGACAGTTTGTGGTTCATCTACAAAGTTCAAAGACACAAAAAAAATTCCTTGGACAGTGATACCGATGTCTGGACTCAGTCAGGCCGTTCAATTAATCGCCTGATTGGTTGGTTGTCATCCAGATTTCATGGGACACAACAGCTACTAGAGTTTCCTGAGGCAACAAACCCTGGAATAACTCGTAGAAATCTTGTTGTGAGACCTAAATTAATCTCCTTTTTAGAAGACGAGGTGCGTTAGAAATAAAGTCTGACTGGGTTCGTCCTCTAACGGGGACTCGTCTCTGATCCACCTCTGATGCCACCGACTGAAACCTGACAGAAAACGTCTCTGTCAGTTTGTTGTCGAGCTCCTTTTGTGCCGACACTTTGATGACAGCCCCGAAACTCATCTCTGAACTCTGCAGACGGAGACGTTGCGGAGGCGGACGCCGCAAACAGACATCCGCCGACAAACACCGAAACACAAACAGGAGACGGAGTGAGTGAGTTGGGGGGCGGTCGCCGCGGCTGCAGCTGGCCTCTGCTCCGGGTTTCCTGCCAAACTTTGAACAGCCCTGTCCCCGAAAACCAATAACCATGAGGGTGTGAAATTGTCCTGTCATCACTCTCTTCCCTTCCCTCCTCTCTCATTTTGTCTTTCTTTTCCTTCTCCGTCTTTTTTTTTCTCCCCCCGTCGCCTCTTGTCGTCCAACAATGCAAAGCAATAAGCAAGTAAATAGCTGTAATCACTCAGTCGATGATGCACAATCACCCGCTCAGCACGCCGTGGGTGTCGCGGCGACCTGGCAGCCTTATCGATCTCTTGGTGGAGGCAACGATTAAAGGCGCCCCGGCAGTTAACAGATGGTGAGTGACGGCGCTCATAAACCTCGCACTAAAAGACTAATGTCCTACAAGCTGCAGCCGGCGTGGCAGCCATAAACAACCCTGCTGCCAACTGTCAGCGCCGCGGTAGGGGAGGAGGAGGGGGGGGCGAAGGGCCAGCTGCTGCCTCGCCCAACGCCGTTTGACAAGCAGGGGGTCCTCGCAGCCGAGCGCTGATGGAGGTCATGGAGAGACGAGCCGCTCTCAGCTTTCAATTACAACATCCAGACGGAGGCCGGGCGCCCGAGTCCGAGTCCAAACCGCCACGGAGACGAACGAGACTCAGTCATTCATCAGTTTGTTGTGGCCACAGGAGACACGTCTTTATCAACTCTGCAAACACAAGTGTGTTGTTCTTGGATCGGACACTCTAGTACGGCCCAGGAAGAAATATAGAAACAACTATTAGAGCCGTCTAGGGCGGTCCCAAATGATTATTTCTCTCCTGATTAATCGATCGACTATCGATTCATTTTTTGGCTGTTTACCCCAGGAGGAGGAGGAGACCAAACATGGAGCTAAAACAGAAGAATATTGGATTTACATGCAACATTTCATTGGTGACATCAACAGAAAAAGGCCTCCTAGTGGCCAAAACATGAATTAAAACAGATTTGAACTGTGAAATATATGTTTAACTTTATGTTCAAACTCAAATCTGAGATTGGAAAGCAGAACAGATTTCAGAATAAAACACTCAGAGAAACCAGATCCTGCAAGTTGTTGGATGGATGGTGGGTCCAGGTGGTGAAGGGGGCGGGGCTTTGGTGAGGCTACTTAGTTGTGACATCACAACGTGACAAACATCTACCTTTATACCGTATGGAGCTTTAACACACATGTATACCTTTTATTTTGAAGGAGCTTTAATACAAGCATCAACCTTTATTTTGAAGGAACTTTAATACAAATGTCTACCTTTATTTTGAAGGAGCTTTAATACAAACGTCTGCCTTTATTTTGAAGGAGCTTTAACACAAACATCTACCTTTATTTTGAAGGAGCTTTAATACAAATGTCTGCCTTTATTTTGAAGGAGCTTTAATACAAACATCTGCCTTTATTTTGAAGGAGCTTTAACACAAACATCTACCTTTATTTTGAAGGAGCTCCAATACAAACATCTACCTTTATTTTGAAGGAGCTTTAATACAAACGTCTACCTTTATTTTGAAGGAGCTTTAATACAAATGTCTACCTTTATTTTGAAGGAGCTTTAATACAAACATCTACCTTTTTTAATTACATGAGACCTTTAACCTCAAGTTAATCGCAAAATTTAAATTCCTGACCAGACGACTGTAACTCACAGGCGGCGAAACAACATGAATGTGAGAGAAAATGAGCTCCAGTCTGACAGATGGAGGCCAATTAGAGTCTCCGGCCGCTCGTTAAGGTGGCCGGCTGAGCCCACTGGGCCTGTGTGTGTGTGTGTGTGTGTGTGTGTGTGTGTGTGTGTGTGTGTGTGTGTGGTAGTTTCCATTCAATTAATTTGTATGGAAGTTGTTTATTTACTCTGTGTGTGCCCAGCTCCAGCAGGCGTCTCCATCTTAACCTGATGTGACGGTTTGTTTGTTTCAGACGGCGGGATGAACGGCGAGCAGCGAGCCGGCCGCACCACGACAACGGCCAAGAGAGGAAGCGACGCCCCCTACAGGTCAGTGTGTGCAACAGCTTCAGACGTGAGGCGTTCAGGGAACATCATGTGGATTGGAGTGTCTGCTGACATGTGAGGCGTTCAGGGGGCGTGTGTGAATCACAGTGCCTGCTAATAGACTCAATGTGAGATGTTTATGGGATGTTTGCAAATAGTAGCATCTGTCTGTAGTGAGGGGTTCAGGAAACATCTGTAAACTGTAGCTTCTGCATTTCTTGTGAGGCATTCAGCGGGCATCTATTTACTGTTCACCTGTTAGTAATGTGAATATGAGGCGTTCAGGAGACATGTGTAAATTGAAGTGTCTGCCAATGGTGAGCATGTGATGCATTTAGGGCATGCATGTAAATTACAGTTTGTGCTAATTGACTGAATGTGAGGTGTTGAGGTGTTGTAGCATCAGCCAGTAGTTTGAAGGTGAGGTGTTCAGGGGGCATCTGTAAATTGTGGCACCTTCTAATTGATTAAATGTGAGACATTCATGAAACGGGTGGAAATTGTAGTGGTGAGCATGTGAGGCATTCAGGGAATATTACTTTAAATTACTTCATGCAAATAGAGGTGTGTTTAGGTGAAGTGTGTTAATTGTTATGCTTGTTTATAAACTAAAATGTGAGGCATTCAGGGGTCATTCGTAAATAGTAGCTTCTGCCGATTGTGTGTATATGAAAGGTATTCAGAGAACATCTGTAAGTTTCACTCTCTGCTATTAGACTTCATGTGAGGCGTTTAGGGGACGTCTATGTATTTTAATACGCATCAATAGTGTCAGTGTGAGGCGTTCAGGTGACGCATGTAAGTTTTTGTGCTTGTTAATCGACTTAATGCAAAGTTTTCAGGGGTAAGTAGTAGCTTCTGCCCGTGTTGTGCATGTGAGGCGTTCAGGGGACGTCCAGTTATTGTAGCATCTGCCAATATAGCCTGAATGTGAGGCGTTCAAGGGATGTATGTAAATTTGCACGGCTCAAAGCTTCTGTTTCGTCCAAAGAAAACAGACGCCGTCGTGGAAACACATTTGTTGCGGTGTTTGTCATTTGTGTCGTTGCTGTTTGTGCGACGCCGACAGGAGGACAGTGAGCGATGGTCCAGCTGTCCGCCCCCCCCTCCCTCCCCTCCTCTCCCCCCATCCCCGGCTTTAACCTCATCTTCTGTTTACATGGAAACCAAAGCCAAACTGTTCTCCCAAATCCCACCGCCGCCCGCCGCTGCACGGATTAAAAACCTGGGACGGACGCGACTCTGCGGCGGCCGCAGCTGGGATTTAGAGACTGATAACTCACTGTGAGAGACGACGGCGACGACAAAGACGCCGACGACTAGATTAGCTTTAATTCTCGGTGCATGAGCAGCGGAGGTGAAAGGTCAGAGGTCAGAGTCTGGACTGAGGACGGTTGTTGTGGATGTTTAGAAATAATCCCGTGTGAATCTGAACTCTCCTTTATCAGCAGCAGCAGCAGCAGCAGCAGCAGCAGCAGCAGATTATCTGATTACACAGTCTGACTCTTCTTCTTCTTCTGTGGCGTTCGAGGGCTGCAGGAAACTGAGCTCTCGGTGTTTTGTAGTATTTTCCCATCTGAACGCACCAGGTTGTCGTTCCAGATGGGTTCGGCCTCCCGCTCCGTCTCCTAATCAGAACTAACGACATCAAACCGGCTCCGAGCAGCTGAGATGAAAAAAACAAAACAAGACAAAACAACGTACAGGAGTTCGACGAGCGGCCGCCATCTATCACCGTACGACAGCAGCGAGGGAGGGAGAAACTTCAAGGGACACGGGAAGAGTTGGAACAAACAGCGTCGTGAGTCTCTAAACAGTCGGATGTTTTCTTTTTTTTTTACCTGCACAGGTGCAACAACAGCCGGACGGAGGCGTCGGCGTTTGTTGTTGTTAACACGGCATCAGGAGGGGCCGACCTGAGGGATAAACACCCCCCCCCACACAATAAACACTACCCCAAACCCCCCTAACAAGTGTTTACAGTTACCTGCATGTGATGCATTTAGGAAACATCTGATAGTCTGCAATTTAAAGGGATAGTTCAACATTTTCACCACGCTATGAGATAATAACACAACGTTACCACACAGAGTTGTTTTAGAGGGAAATTCATGCAAAACCACTAATGCACGTTGCCTTCAGGGACAGTTTTTCATCAACAGTCTCTGTATTTCCCTCTAAAACAACTCTGTGTGGTAACGTTGTGTTATTATCTCATAGCGTGGTGAATGTGCAGGTCACAACTTGTCCACCAGAGCGTTGTGGAGTTGTTGGATTGTGTATTTGATGAGTTTGATGAGGGAAACCAAGAAATCACCATCAGCCTCCGTAGCGTAGCTCTGAGCAGCTCACGGCTCTGCTCCGCCGTTCTAAAAATAACTTGCACCGACGATTAAAGGTAACGAATGCTATGACTATAGGGATCATGGCAATGGGCCAATAAGTCGAACTATCCCTTTAAGGCATATATGGGAACACCTTGGTTGTTGTAGCATCTGGATGTGAGGTGTTCAAGTGACCTATGTAAATTGGAGCATCTGTTAATTAATACACTTAATGTGAGGCGTTTGTGGGACATTTGTGAATCGTAGTAGCGTCTGCCTATAGTAGGCTATGCACGTGAGATATTCAGGGGGCACTATATGATTTGACTGAATGTGAAGTGTTTAAAGGGACACTTTTTGTGTTGAGTTGTGTCTGCAGATAGTGTGTCGCATTTAGGAAACATCTGTAAATCTGAGCGTTTGCTTATAATGGATTACATTTATATAGCGCTTTTCTATCGTTACCCAATACCCTGCTTACAGACCTGACACGAGGTGTTTAGGTGTCATCTATCCGCCAGTAGTACGACTGTGAGGCGTTTAGGGGACATTGGAAAGTTCGGTTCTGAGGCCACATATGAGTCGTTGTATACAGAACTGTTTCCTTGTTCCTCTTCTTGGGAGTTCATACAATTTTATTTTTTATTTTTTTTGGAGTCAAAGGTCACTGTGACGTCACCGAGCACATTTTTGGTCATAACTCACAGATTCATTCACAAACTGTGACACAATTTGACATAGAATACTACCATAGAATAATTTTCCAAGAGGTTAAAGGTGAACTTCACTGTGACATCATAATGTGCTGCAAAAACACTTTATTCAGCGCCGTGTGTAGACGCTGTGGCCGATCTGTGCGTTTGATTGTTTTGACCTAAAAATTAGAGGTTGAAGTCTTCACTAAGTTTTCTTTTTGTGTGTGTGTAAAAGACTTTGGAGCCAAATCCAGAAGTCTGAACCCGTTCGTCTGCAGCGACGTGTGGATCTTTAAACACTTTGCGTAAAGGGAATCAGGCGATTTGGAGTTTTCCCACTGAGGATAATTTATCAGGAAGTGAAGACGGAGAAGAAGAAAAAAAGCAGCTTCAGTAAAATCTCACCATCAAGGCCTGAAGTTTTAAAAGTTTAAAAACTCTTAACTTTTACAGAAAAAACAGAATCCAGTCCTGTGATGTCGCTCGGCTGTGATTCGGAGGCTTTTATTGTGAAAACACGTGGATTCTGTGGTGACATTGTTGTTTACCCTTTGTCTCCTTCTTCGCTCTGCGCTCCGGTTCCTCTGCGGCTCCGTCTCTCAGGCCGAAGCCGTCGAAGCCCTGAGTCGCCCCCCGTTCTGCCCCACCCCCACCCCCACCCCCTCCGCCCCCCGACGCCCTTTCATGTCTTAAAGAGAAGGTTTTTAAAGCAGCTCAGTCGACTCTGAGCTTCACAGGCGGCGGCGGCGGCGGCGGCTCCAGGGACGAACTGAGCTCCAGTCTGAGGTGAAAGAAAGAAACAGAGTGTGTGTCTGGTGTGTTAATGCTTTATCAGTAGTTCACTGCGCCGGTGCTGTGAAGCTAAACGCCGCTCCACCTCCTCCCCGCAGCCTCGGTGAGACGAGCTCAGAGCTTCCCCAGACTCCACCGGCTTTTAATTGTTTTGATCGTCGTTAATCAGACAAGATAATTAACCGCTCAGCTTCTCTCCAGACGCCACGCTGCTCCCTTCACTCTCACACCAGCGTCGCCTGATAACGAAGACGAGGAACTGAGAGTTTCTTATAAGTAAAAGACCAGAAAAAAAAAAAAAGTTGATCAGACTCTCAGCTCTGGATCCGTTATTGAAACAGTGAAGTGAAAGGAAAAAATATTTTTCATGTTTTTTACAATTTCTATGGTTGTTTTCTTGTGAGATTTGTTAAAAATAAACCACTGAAGCCATTTTTTTTCTTAGTTCAACATTTTGGCAAATTGGCCCATCACCATAACCCTAATAGTCATAGCAGTAGGTTCGTTACCTTTAATTGTCGGTGCAAGGTGTTTTTAGAACGGCGGAGCAGAGCCGTGAGCTGCTCAGAGCTACGCTACGGAGGCTCATTATGGGATTTCTTGGTTTCCCTCATCAAACTCATCAAATACACAATCCAACAACTCCACAACGCTCTGGTGGACAAGTTGTGACCTGCACATTCACCACACTATGAGATAATAACACAACGTTACCACACAGAGTTGTTTTAGAGGTAAATTCATGCAAAACCGCTGATGCACGTTGCCTTCAGGGACAGTTTTTCATCAACAGTCTCTGAATTTACCTCTAAAACAACTCTGTAGCGTAGCTCTGAGCAGCTCACGGCTCTGCTCCGCCGTTCTAAAAATATCTTGCACCGACAATTAATGGTAACGACCCTACTGCTACGACCATAGGGATTATGGCAATGGGCCAATTTGACAAAATGTTGAACTATCCCTTTAAGTGCATCAACAAAAACAGGAGGCAGCAGAAGTCATCCTGACTCTCTGTTTGATTTCTGAGATTTTAACATTTTATTACGACATGAAATATAGAGTTACAAGTCGAACAACAGAAAACGTGATGAAAATTCGTCAGCTTCCTTTGCGTTTCTTTTATTTTTACACAAAATATTTTATTGCACTCAGGATTTTTACACACAAGTTGAATATAAACCTGAAATCAGACAGAAGGAAAAGATCGAGAGAGTGAAATATTCTTTATAATTTTTCATTTTACAAAGCACATCTAGTCCTCCATAACATCAGGTTGTTATTCTGGCATCAAGTCCATCATCATCATCATCATCTCAGTCTCTCAGGACTCTAAAATGATGAGGTGTAAATAAATAGAGTATGAGCTTCTCACTGTGTGTTTGTTTAGTTCAGTGTGTGTGTGTGTGTGTGTGTGTGTGTGTGTGTGTGTCTGTGTCTGTCATCATGTTGGATGATCTGTCAGAGTCCAGCAGCTGTTAGTTCAACATTTTCAGTCGGAGCCTCTGTCCTGCTGGGAACGCACAGACACACAGACACACACACACACAGTAGCATTGTTGTGCAATTACGTAATTTCTCTCTTCAGCTTCACTGAATCTCTGAAATGATCGACGGCTCCGTCCTCGCTGCGTTTTTATTTCTGAACTCGTGGCATCACTCAGTGACTTGTGTTGAAAATATTCCGACTGACATTGAACGCAACACAGAGCCTCAGGCCTCAGGAAGCGGGTTGTGCTGCTCGTTGTGGGAGCTCCATGAAGCTCTGACAACGGTCGACTTTGTTGTTGTTGTTGTTGTTGGAGATTTTTAGAGTGAAATCTGAAGGAACATTGGGCCAAATTTGTATGAGTTTCGCTTTTACCGCACACTGCCGTCACACAGGTGCCCGTCTTTCTGTGTGTGAACGCCAATAACGGAGAAAGAGCGCTATGTGGAGATGAATGAACAAAATGATATTGCGTTGGTCGAACCAAAAGCTGAAGAATCTATTTGTGGCGGACGTAATTTATGGATATAAATACTGGATAGAGAATTCGGACGCTACACGGTTTCCTGAACGTGGTTGCGTCAGCTGATAAGCCAGGTGTTGCTGTGACGTTAGCGGACACGCCGAGAACCGTGTAAACAAACCGGACACATAAAATAAAATAAGAACCAGACACGTACGGGAACATTTGAGGAAGAGATTGTGCGTGGTTGTGTTGTTTTGGACAGTAAACTGTTGAAATATCAACGGTGTGGACGTTTGGTTTGGTCAGCTACCGGTACCGCGTGTGAACAGTGGCTATTAGCTTAGCTCGTAAGCTACTGACTAGTAACGGTTTCTACGTTTATTAGATTGATTTAATGCTGCCTGTTGCTGTTGGGACGCCGCTCGTCCAACTCCTGCTCCTCAGGCGAACGGAGCGAAGGCTGTCACTACCCAATTTGTGACAGCTATGTACGTACGGCAACTCCACTTGGACAAACTTAGTTGAATTGACTTTAGGACCACAACACTCACTGAATAAACGAGTCTGCCGCGGCTGTCTTATGACCGACGTCAGAGTTTTTTGTTTTTCACCGTACCACATTTTAAATTTACAGAACTTTAAGCAGACATCGACTTCTGCTTGTACGCAAATTTTGCAGTGCCCCAATGAAGTTTGTCCAAGTGGAGTTGCCGTAGGCAGCTGTCCAAGATGGCGGCCGTATTGTCACAAATCGGGGAGTGACAAAGGCAAATATGCGTCTGAGGAGTTTAAGGAGGTATTTGTTGATTCGCTGATGTCAACTGGTAAATAAATCGTAGCTAACACGCTAATTATCTCGCTCTTCTTCTCTGACAAAACAAGACCGCATTGCATTGTGGGATACGGGAGTAGAATGACGTGTAATTTCGTGGTACGAGGCTGGACGATTGATGATGTTATTGATTATTGATTATTATTCCTTCATTAGATCCCCCTCAGTGGGTGGGTGGGGGAGGGGGGGGAGGGTTGTACAGCTTCCACATCGATCTGTGGGTTTTTGCTGGAGGTTGAACTGGGGCTGTTTTTAACCTCCTCCTGATTAACTTGAGTTCGACGGCGCGAGGAGGGAAATCAAAGGAGAGGCAGCGGGCGAGAGAGGAGATAGAGAGAGATAAGGTATCGACAGAGAGAGAGAAGAGAGAGAGAGCGCCGTGCAGAACACTGTAATTATGTCGTCTTGTCCCTCCACCGCCCCGCTGAGATGAGTGTTTAGTGGAAAGAGATGAATCAGCGTTTCCTTTGAGGAGAAAAATAACAGCTCGATAAAGAGGCTGCAAAAAAAAAAAAGAAGAGGCTAAAAAACAAAGAGCAGTTTAAACACACACACATACACACATAAACACACACACAGGAGAGAAAGTGGAAGATAACCTGAGAGAAAACCAAACAGCGCCGTTGTTTAAATTTGAATTTAAATGTCGTCTTTGATGGCGTCTGCTGCCTCCTCCGGTTTCACCTCATCAACTCTGAACTGAGCGACCCTGTTTACACGAGCAGCCAAAACACGCAATTTAAATATAATTAAGATAATAGTGCAGATAGGGGTCGACCAGGCGGGGGCCTCGACGATGACGCTGCTGCTGCTGCAACTTCCTTTTTATTCCCTTTTTCTACGTTTTATTGATAAAATATTTAATAATTGACAGAAAAAACTAATTGACCTGCAGTTCCCCTCCTGACCACTAGAGTCTCCATAGACTCCAATGTGAAACGGCAAGAAACAGCTTCAGTCTTTTACTGATCAATTAGTTCTTTGTGACGACTGTTAAAGGGATAGTTCAACATTTTGGCAAATTGGCCCCATTGCCATAATCCCTATAGTCACAGCAGTAGGTTCGTTACCTATAATTGTCGGTGCAAGCTGTTTTTATAACGGCGGAGCAGAGCCGTGAGCTGTTCAGAGCTACGCTACGGAGGCTCATGGGATTTCTTGGTTTCCCTCATCAAACTCATCAAATACACAATCCAACAACTCCACAACGCTCTGGTGGACAAGTTGTGGCCTGCACATTCACCACGCTATGAGATAATAACACAACGTTACCACACAGAGTTGTTTTAGAGGGAAATACAGAGACTGTTGATGAAAAACTGTCCCTGAAGGCAACGTGTATCAGCGGTTTTGCACGAATATACCTCTTAAACAGTCAGTCAGTTTTTATTGATTCCAGTTCAGCCTTTTTATTAACTTCACACCCCCTGCTGTGTTTCTAGGTCATTACACTACATGTGCAATCACTTACACTTATTACAATATTGATCCCGGATTCGCTTCATCTCTGTTCAAGTTATTTTTATATTCTTCCAGCGGAAATCCACCGATTCTGTGTCAGCGCGTCTGAAAACATCTGAATATTTCTTGTGTGTGTGTGAGAAAAAGAAAGATTCAGATTGGAAGTGCAACAACTTTAAAAGCAGCCGCTCGTAAGTAATTTCCTCAAATTAAATAAACCAATCTGATGACAGACAAAACTTTTTTTTTTTTTTACCGTCAAACTAGTTTTTTTTTTCAGATTGTATTTTGTAGTAACAAGTAGAAATGTACTAATGTAAAAGTAAAAGTACGTGTTTTATTTTGGAAATGTTGGGGTAAAGTGAGAGTTACCAGAAATATAATAAAAACAAGGTAAAGTACAGCAACGATAAATCTGTACTTTGGTTTGTTTGGATTAAAACACTGTTGAACTCTCCTGGACGCCAGAGTTTCCTACGACCTTAAACGTCACAGTAACATGGCGGCGGCTCCTGTCCTGTTGACCTACAGCGTGAGTGAGGTCACCGCTCAGAGCGCCGACCTGAGCTGAGTTGGCAGGACGCCGGCTGGACGGCCCATTACCCTCCTCTTCCTCCTCCTCTTCCTCCTCCTCTTCCTCGCCACTCTGCTGATTTACGCCCCCGCAGGCTGCAGCGCTAAATCAGGATAAATGGTGCGAGCGGGTTGTGTTCTGGTCTGGTCTCCTCACCTGCCGCCAACCAGGAGCTCATGAATATGTACGAGCGAGCGAGCGGCGCGCTAAACGCGGCGTTCCCTGCGCCGGCGCCGCGTCGGGTGTCATCGATGCTGAATGCTGTCGCTTGTGTTGGAGGGAGCGAGCGTTAAGTAGCTGCTATATAAATGCAAATTCCTCATCATCCCCTCGTCTCCTCTTTGTGCCGCGACTCCTCGAGCTCCGTCGCCTCCGCTCCACGCCGCGTATCTTGTTAACACCGCTTCTTCTTCTTCTTCTTTTCTTCTTCTTCTTCTGCAAAAAACAAAAAGCTGATTCTAATGTCAGAATAAACCAGATCATTGATTTCTCCCCCTCTCTCTGCACACATTGTGCTTGTCCGTGGTGTTTATCGACGACCCCTCGCTGCTGTGTAATTACTCCCATCAGGAGAACGGCCTCTGGGTTTCAGCAGATTAAAATCCTTATTAACACCTGAAGGAGCTTCCTCGCTGTGATTATCAGAAACAATACACGACGCAGCCCTCTGCACCGAAACGGAGACATCCCTAACGCTCGACATTTATTTGACGTGTATTTATCGACTCGTCCACAGAGAAACGACCAAAACGACTGAAAAACGCTGCTGTTTATCTGTTTAGACTCGTAAAAAAAATGTCCAAATTACATGAAGACGCTTAGGAAACTGTGCAGGTGCAAAACAGCCTGAAACGACTTCATGTGACCTGAATAATTCAAATATAATCACAGTTCTTCAGAGTCGACCTGGATTTAAAAACGGACACAAAGGGAAGAAGTGATTATACATGAATATCAACCTGTAGATCAGAGCTGTTGCAATCATCACATTTTAGCAGATGATTAACCGTTTAATTGTATTTTTCTAATCATTTTATGCCACTATAATGTAACCCGGGTGGAAATACCTGTCTGAGTGCACTCCTCGGTCGTTTACGGTAGCGCGCTGCGTCATGACGTCACGGCGTCACGCCGTCACGTGACGGGAAACAGCCGGTAGTAAAGCCGGCGTTGGCTTGCGGCGGTCAGTCGGGAAGAGGAGCACGCCGGTCGGAGGGTTGCTGCAGGTATGTCCTCGCATCGCTCGTTAATATTAAACCTTAAACCGCCGAGACTGAAATGTAAAAACTGTTTTAAACATAGGAGCCGAATACCGGAGCCGGGAGCATATGAAGTAAGGCCGTGTGCCGCGTTGCACTACAGAATCGGTGAGTGTTGATTGTTTGTTAGCCTGGCTATTGTGTATTGGTGGCTTAGCTTAGCTTAGCTTAGCTTCGCCTAGCCGTTAGTGGTTCACTACGGTCCGGCTGCTAATGCCTTATATGCCTTCTTTCTATATGTCTATATGTCCAACTTGAATATGATGTGAAGCACTTTCATAAAAGCACTTTAGAGCCCGATTGCTCACACTGTATTTATTTATTTATTGTTGTTATTTAGCATAGCATCCTTCGGTAGCCTGCTAGCAGCCAGTTAGCCACTGGTGCTGCCATGCACATGGGTTTGTTTGATGCTTGTGTTAATCTTGATGAAATGTATTGTGTTTTGTGATACATGTTGTGATTAGAATTGAATATTAATGTAACAAACATTATGTTAATTATTCATATTGAATTGATGCATTTATTTATCTTGTACAAGATTGGAATATATCTTTGTTGAATGTATTATTTAGTTAACTTAGCTAATGACTTAAACTTCTAGAAGAATTGTGTACACATTGAATGATAATGGGTCCTGTTTCTATCTCAGGCCAAGTGATGGCGAGCTAGAGCCCAGCCTGGTTACAATAAGTCTCGAGAGTTGTACCAGGACAGAACCGGAACCTCCACTGCTCAGTCCGGGCCGGTAGGAGGCTCCTTTGCAGCCGCTCCTCTTTTTCCCCTCTTCTGCCCACACACCACACACGACCCCCATACATACACATTCACTGCCCAACCGGACTTTCCTCCCCTCCCCCTGGACATTCACACTGGGTCGTGGACTGGCAGAAGTCCTGCTTCGGCAGGTGAAGAGCTGTTTCTTTTCTTTTCTTTTCTTTGGGTTTAACTTAATTAAATCAAATCAGGAGTACGGCTAAGTCAGCCTTTTTGGTTGTCGAGCGAATTGTACATATTCTGCCTGTTGATCAATGGCCATTAGCCTCTTTACTATTGTTCTTACTATTATTGTATTTTAAATGTGGGGTCCTTTGTACACAATAATATATGGTGTTTTCCAACCGCAACCTCCGCTTGTCTGTGTCCTCTTCTCCACTCCTTGAGCCAAACCTGACTTCTGATTCCAGCCATAGTATAAATCTGAGCTAAATGTAATTTAACTGCACTTAATTCACACTTACGTGCAGGTTACATAAAGTGGCGAGCTAGCCAGGAGTGGAGAAAGACCTGAATCAATTTTTTTTTTCTTTGTTTTGTTTGTTGCTGTTTGGTACTTATAGACTTGAAAAAAAAAAAAAGAAAAAGAAAATGGACATATTTGAGAAACTTGGCATTAAGATTCCGAATGCGGTTTTAATAGAAGATGCGACAAAAACTGAGACAGATGATGAAGTAATTGACTTTCTACAGCAATACGGTTCTATTTTGAGGTTTGAACGCATTGATGACCCTCTTTCGCCTTTTTGTCAGACGATAGTGGTAGAATTTAAGTCAGGGGCTGCGGTAGCTGAGTTGCGTCCGTTATTACCGTACGTGTTTGATTGTGCTGGTGCTGAGGTCACTTATAAGATAGTGGACCTGGCTACAGTTTGTGCGCGCGAGGTAGGGAAGTCGCAAACCGAGAGCTACCTCGCCGAATTGCAAAAAGTTGCGAAATTAACCGGTCAAGATTTTGCGGTTGTTCTTAATGGCGTGATGTCTCTGCTTGGTCAGTCAGTTGCCCAGATTAACCCCACTACCACCAATGTTGCAGAGGATGGGGAAAAGCCCACGCCACCGCTGGCTGCCACAGCCAGTCTTCAACCTCCACCGCTGCCGCCTGCTGCCACAGCCAGTCTCCAACCTCCGCCGCTGCTGCCTGCCGCCACAGTCCGTCTCCAGCCACCGCCTGCTGCCACAGCGAGTCTTCAGCCCCCATCGGTGCCCCCTGCTGCTACCTTTGGTCATCTGGTTGGCGCTGCTGTTCTGGGCCAGAACGCCGGACTACAGCCAAGGGTACAGCCAGCTCAGCACACTGCCAGACCCCCTGTGCCAGCCATGCCACACGCTGACCTCAACCCACCGGAAGTTCAGCGCTATGTGGTTGAGCATATTGTCAAGAACGACGATGGTGCCGCACACCCTTCACAACGCCTGAGAGCCTTTTCGGGTAGAGTGCCCCGATCCCAAACGGAGTCGGATTATGAGACCTGGCGTTCTGGGGTCGAGCTGCTGCTGCAAGACCCTGCGGTGTCCGACCTACAGCGCTCACGGAAGATCTTTGACAGTTTACTACCCCCTGCTGCTGACATGGTTAAGCACCTGAGACCCAACACTCCACCTACAGTATACCTACAGACACTCGACTCGGCGTACGGCACAGTGCAGGACGGCGATGAGTTATACGCCAAGTTCATGGACACTTTCCAGGATGCTGGGGAGAAGACATCCCATTACCTACAACGTCTGCAGGTGGCATTGGGTCAGGCTGTGAGACGGGGCGGGGTCTCAAACCAAGACTTTGATCGACACTTACTGACTCAGTTCTGCCGTGGATGTTGGGACAATTCCCTCATCATGGAACTCCAACTTAAACAGCGGAAACATCATCCCCCATCGTTCGCTGAGTTCCTGCTCCTTCTGCGAACGGAGGAGGATCGTGAAGCTGCAAAGGCCATCCGCATGAAGCAACATCTCGGCACATCACGACCCAGAGCTGCCACCCATGCGCAGTATGCCTACACCGACAGTGCGGAGAAGGGAGAGATTGCTGCCCTTACCAACATCACACAGCAACTCGCCCAGCAGCTGGCCGACATGCAGAAGCAGCTCGCAACCCTCACTGCTTCTCATTCAGCCTCAAGCTCAAGTTCCAGTCAGTCCGCTGCTTTCAAGCCCACACCTGGCCGTAAGTGGGGGGAGGGGCAGAGGGCGGGCAAGTCACCAAAGAACCCGTCTTCTGTTTCCAAGCCTGGCTACTGCTACCGGTGTGGTGAAGATGGCCATATAAAGACTCACTGTGACAACCCCCCGAACTCTGCACTGGTCGCTGCAAAGAAGAAGCAATTCACAGAGAGGCAGCAAAGATGGCGGAATTCAGACACTTCTTCCAGAACCCCGTTAAACTAGAGTCAGTTCCAGTTGCGGGGCGAATTGGAACTGTTGTGGACCCACATTGTCCCAACCAGAGAAGTCAAGTGGACTGTCAGGAAGTAACCCAGATCACCCCCGCTGTTCCAGCTACGTTACCCAGAGGCTTGGTCGGATCCCGCTGCACAGCCAACATCAAAATTGCCGGTGGAGAGGTTGATTGCCTGTTGGACACAGGGTCGCAGGTCACCACAATCCCAGTGTCGTTTTATAACCAGCACCTTGCAGACCAACCTTTGAAATCCCTGTGTGATCTACTGCAAGTTGAAGGAGCGGCAGGACAAGCAGTTCCTTATCTCGGCTATGTAGAGGTGGTGGTCACGTTCCCCGGTGAGTTTCTTGGAGTGGATGTGGATGTTGCCACGCTGGCGCTGGTTGTCCCTGACATCGGAGGCCGTCAGTCTCCAGTGTTGATTGGCATGAACACCTTAGAGCCGCTGTACAGCCAGTACCTGGTGAGTGAACACGCCAACTTCCAGCCCACAGCCCATGGCTACAAGGCCGTGCTCAAGCTGCTGCAGGTCCACCATCGGCAGCAGCAGGTGGGCAGTGACAGAGTGGTGAGGTCAGCCAGCAGGTCGCCCATCCTCATCCCTGCTGGTCACACCACCCTCATAGATGGCTCCATCCATGCCAGCGTGCTGTCTCATGCTCAGTGGGTGCTTGTGGAGCATCCAGCCTCACCACTGCCAGGTGGGCTGTGTGTCAAAACCGCTCTGGTCACGCTCCCAAGCCGACCTCACAGGAAGATTCCGGTCATCCTCAGCAATGAGTCGGATCAGGATGTGACCATCCCACCTCTCTCCATCATCGCTGAACTGGCAGTCTCACCCCAGATCTTGTCCCACACTGTGGTAACGAGCCGTTCATCAGCAGGACCTTCTTCCCCCCTGAAGCTGGACTTTGGAGAGTCACCAGTCCCGCCAGAGTGGAAGCAGAGGATCACTGAGAAGCTTAATGGATTTCCCCATGTTTTTGCGCTCAGTGACATGGATTTTGGATGCACAGACAAGGTGAGACACCACATAAAGTTGCATGATGAGACCCCGTTCAAGCACAGAGCCAGGCCCATCCATCCTCGAGATATCGAAGCTGTCCGGCAGCATCTGAGGGACCTTTTGGAGGCTGGTGTCATCCGTGAGTCGGAGTCGTCATTTTCCTCACCAATTGTTGTGGTCCGTAAAAAGAATGGTGACATACGTTTGTGTATTGATTACAGAAGACTGAACCTACAGACTGTGAAGGACGCGTACCCCCTGCCCAAGCTGGAAGAGTCTCTGTCCGCCCTGTCTGGGTCCAAGTGGTTCAGTGTTCTTGATTTAAAATCTGGGTATTATCAGATCGAAATGAGCGAAGAAGACAAAGCTAAAACGGCGTTTGTGACTCCCATTGGATTTTGGGAATTCAACCGAATGCCCCAAGGGGTAACGAACGCTCCATCTACATTCCAGCGGCTAATGGAGAAGAGCATGGGGGATCTTCATTTGAAAGAGGTTTTGGTCTTCCTTGATGATCTCATTATCTTCTCAGATACACTGGAGGAACACGAGCGGAGGTTGCTGCGTGTGATTCGTCGCTTGGAGGAATACGGTCTGAAGCTCTCTCCTGAGAAATGTAAGTTTTTCCAGACGTCCGTCAAGTACCTGGGACACATTGTTTCGGAGAGGGGGGTCGAGACTGACCCGGATAAGATCCTTGCCTTGAAGTCCTGGCCGATTCCGAGAACCCTGAAAGAGCTCAAGTCGTTCCTGGGATTCGCTGGATATTACCGGAGGTTCATCAAAGGGTACTCTGCCATCGCAAAACCCCTCAATGAATTGACACGTGGGTTTGCACCCACCTCCAAGGCCCAGAAGCAAGCCAGCCCTGCAAAGGGCCAGGATCCAAAACAACCTTTTGGAGCACGATGGTCCCCCACCTGTCAGCTTGCATTCGACACACTAATTGAGAAGTTGACCAGTTCCCCCGTGCTTGGTTTTGCTGATCCGAAGTTGCAGTATATCCTCCACACCGATGCCAGCACCACCGGGCTCGGAGCAGCTTTGTACCAGGAGCAGGAGGGCCAGTTGAGGGTGATCGCCTATGCCAGCCGTGGTCTGTCGGTGAGTGAGTCGAGGTATCCTGCCCACAAGTTAGAGTTTCTTGCGCTGAAGTGGAGTGTGTGTGAAAAGTTCCATGACTACCTGTATGGGGCCAGCTTTGTGGTGGTGACTGATAACAACCCGCTCACTTACCTGTTAACAACAGCGAAGTTGGATGCCGCCAGTCACAGGTGGCTCGCCGCTCTGTCCACCTACACCTTCAAGCTGCAATATCGAGCTGGGAAGCAGAACCTCGACGCTGACGCTCTATCTCGGCGTCCTCACAGCCAATCTGCTGAACTGACGGAGCAGAAAGATTGGGACCTGATCAGCAAGTTCACTGCAGAGCATGTCATGGGATCTGGTGAGTTGGAAGAACTCGACACAGACACTGTTTCTGCCGTGTGTCACCGCTGTCTTGTCGCCTGTCAGCCTAGCAGTCCGGCAGGAAGTTCCATCGCTCTGGTTGAGTCCCTTAGCCTGTCTGCAAAAGCTGTTCCAGACTGTTATGCCAGCGAGGACCTCCATGGGTTACCAGTTGTTCCCCCCCTGTCACATCTGGACCTCAAAGAGAAGCAACGTGCTGATCCGGTCATAAGAGAGGTGATCCATCAGATGGAGACTGGGGAGAAGATTCCCCCAACGGCAAGGCAAGAACTTCCAGACCTGGTGCTGTTGTTGAGGGAACTGAACCGCCTCGACCTGCAAGAGGACATCTTGTATCGACGGAGGCAGGACGGAGAACAAGTCGTATTCCAGTTGGTGTTGCCAGAGGAGCTGAGGTCGGTGGTGATTACAAGCCTGCATGATGACATGGGACACATGGGCATCGAGCGGACCCTGGATCTTGTCCGCTCCAGGTTCTTTTGGCCTCGCATGGCAGCTGACATTGAAACCAAGATCAAGACCTGCAACCGTTGTGTGAGACGCAAGGCACTCCCAGAAAGATCAGCACCCCTTGTTAACATCAAGACCACTCGTCCTTTGGAGTTACTCTGCATGGATTACCTGTCCCTGGAACCAGACCAAAGCAATACAAAGGACATCCTCGTCTTCACTGATCACTTCACAAAGTTTGCAATAGCCATTCCCACAGCAAATCAGAAAGCAAAGACAGTGGCAAAATGTCTATGGGAGAATTTCATTGTGTGCTATGGGATACCGGAGCGTCTCCACACGGACCAGGGGCCGGACTTCGAGTCGAAGTTGATTAAGGAGCTTTGCCAACTCGCTGGGATTGTAAAAACCCGAACGACTCCTTACCATCCTCGGGGAAATCCAGTCGAGCGGTTTAACCGGACTCTGCTCAGCATGCTTGGGACGCTGGAGCGCAAGCAGGAGGTGAGATGGAAAGATTATGTGAAACCGTTAGTACATGCTTACAACTGTACACGGAATGATGTCACCGGCTTCACACCATACGAACTGATGTTCGGCCGTTCACCACGTCTTCCGGTGGATTTGGCTTTCGGCTTGCCTGTGAGGGAACATCAATCCACTTCACATTTCCAGTATGTCAAGGATCTGCGGTCCAGGCTTGAAGAAAGTTTCCAGCTTGCTTTGAAGAGTGCTGGAAGATCTGGCGAACGAAACAAGGCCCGGTTCGATCAGCGAGTCACTCCATCGAGTCTGGAGGAAGGTGATCGAGTGTTGGTGAGAAATGTCAGACTTCGTGGCAAACACAAACTCGAGGACAAATGGGAGCAGGATGTGTATGTCGTTGTGAAGCGTGCCGGAGACCTGCCCGTGTACACAGTACAGCCTGAGAGCCGGGTGGATGGACCAACTCGAACACTACACCGAGACCTACTTCTCCCATGTCCCTTCTTGCCAGCAGGTGATGATTCAGATCCCGTGCTAGTTACACCTCCACGTCGTCCTCAGACCCGGAGCCAGAAACCAGTTGGTGGTGATTGCTCTGATGACCTGGTTGAAGAGGATCAGGATGAGGAATGGAATGTGTCTGAAGTCAGGATCCAGCCAGCCACGTTTCAGTTCAGAAATCTACCTGTTGTCCCCTCTTCTGGCTGCAGTCCTCAGCCGGTTCCCAGGGCTGTTGGTTCACCTGTGCGCTTAGAGGATCCTGTGGTCTCTGTCCCGGAAGTTGTGCACCTACCTGTGGATGGGGAGCCCTCTGCTGCGGGTGAAGTTTCTCTGCTTGTGGGAGAAGAGGAGTCTGAGTCTGGCGATGAGGTACCTGAAGTGGAAGAAATACAGGCTGCCGAGGTTCCTGTGAACTTACCTGTTGAAGAACTGGTGCCTCTGACCCGAGCAGAGACATCGGACAGCCAGAGTGAGTCGTTGCCCGGTTCACCTCCACACTTACCTGATCCAGTTGTTGAGTCGGTTCCTGTCGGCAGACGTTCTAGTCGGCAGCGTCAACCCCCTAATCGTCTTCAATATGGGGCGTTGGGTAAACCGCTTATTTCGGTCGTACAGTCATTATTTCATGGTTTTGTTGATGCTTATAGTGAAGCACTTACTACTGCTGCAGCAGCTGATCTTGTGCGGCCTCGTGTTTACAATGTTTAGCATGCACCAGGAGTTGCATGGTCTAAAGGGGGGAGGATGTAACCCGGGTGGAAATACCTGTCTGAGTGCACTCCTCGGTCGTTTACGGTAGCGCGCTGCGTCATGACGTCACGGCGTCACGCCGTCACGTGACGGGAAACAGCCGGTAGTAAAGCCGGCGTTGGCTTGCGGCGGTCAGTCGGGAAGAGGAGCACGCCGGTCGGAGGGTTGCTGCAGGTATGTCCTCGCATCGCTCGTTAATATTAAACCTTAAACCGCCGAGACTGAAATGTAAAAACTGTTTTAAACATAGGAGCCGAATACCGGAGCCGGGAGCATATGAAGTAAGGCCGTGTGCCGCGTTGCACTACAGAATCGGTGAGTGTTGATTGTTTGTTAGCCTAGCGCTACCTGGCTATTGTGTATTGGTGGCTTAGCTTAGCTTAGCTTAGCTTCGCCTAGCCGTTAGTGGTTCACTACGGTCCGGCTGCTAATGCCTTATATGCCTTCTTTCTATATGTCTATATGTCCAACTTGAATATGATGTGAAGCACTTTCATAAAAGCACTTTAGAGCCCGATTGCTCACACTGTATTTATTTATTTATTGTTGTTATTTAGCATAGCATCCTTCGGTAGCCTGCTAGCAGCCAGTTAGCCACTGGTGCTGCCATGCACATGGGTTTGTTTGATGCTTGTGTTAATCTTGATGAAATGTATTGTGTTTTGTGATACATGTTGTGATTAGAATTGAATATTAATGTAACAAACATTATGTTAATTATTCATATTGAATTGATGCATTTATTTATCTTGTACAAGATTGGAATATATCTTTGTTGAATGTATTATTTAGTTAACTTAGCTAATGACTTAAACTTCTAGAAGAATTGTGTACACATTGAATGATAATGGGTCCTGTTTCTATCTCAGGCCAAGTGATGGCGAGCTAGAGCCCAGCCTGGTTACAATAAGTCTCGAGAGTTGTACCAGGACAGAACCGGAACCTCCACTGCTCAGTCCGGGCCGGTAGGAGGCTCCTTTGCAGCCGCTCCTCTTTTTCCCCTCTTCTGCCCACACACCACACACGACCCCCATACATACACATTCACTGCCCAACCGGACTTTCCTCCCCTCCCCCTGGACATTCACACTGGGTCGTGGACTGGCAGAAGTCCTGCTTCGGCAGGTGAAGAGCTGTTTCTTTTCTTTTCTTTTCTTTGGGTTTAACTTAATTAAATCAAATCAGGAGTACGGCTAAGTCAGCCTTTTTGGTTGTCGAGCGAATTGTACATATTCTGCCTGTTGATCAATGGCCATTAGCCTCTTTACTATTGTTCTTACTATTATTGTATTTTAAATGTGGGGTCCTTTGTACACAATAATATATGGTGTTTACCAACCGCAACCTCCGCTTGTCTGTGTCCTCTTCTCCACTCCTTGAGCCAAACCTGACTTCTGATTCCAGCCATAGTATAAATCTGAGCTAAATGTAATTTAACTGCACTTAATTCACACTTACGTGCAGGTTACAATAAGCCTAAGTTTAATAATACACAATATTACAATAATACAAAGAATACACACTGAATCCATGATGCTCATCAAAGGGCGGTCGTAGAATATTAGAAATGAAGCTCCTCTAGATCAACAGTTTGTGGCTCCACTCATTAAACCATAGAAGAAGAAGATTTAGAAGAAGGGGGCGCCACGTGATGATGTCATTAAAAGAGGACCAGTCAAACCTCCAACTGAGGAAACGGAGATGAAATACGACATTTCTGTTTGTGCCATCCAGCTGTTTTTATACAGAACCATTTTAACAATTATGCAAAAATAAAAATGTGATCAGGCGATTATGTAATAACTGTAATCAATAATATTCAACTGAAAAACATTTGTTTTGCATATTGAAGTCTTGGATTCCTGTGCAGATACACAGTCGAAACCTTATATTGATCAGAGTATTGATGCTCTAAAGACACTCTCATTTTAATCATTCAACACCATACTTTATAAAAAGTTGTAGACAATCATCAATATTTTATTGATAATTTCTCTTTCTGACAAACACTGAACGCACCACGGTCAGAAAACCAAAGACCTGAGGGGAGAAACCCTCCCAGACCTTCCCTCGGCCTCAGCGTGGCGGTGACGCGGCCTCCTCCTCCTCTGGTGTCTGATTAAAACTGTGTGTGTTCAACGTTTTTTAATATTCAACATGATCCAGTTCTTTGCTCCACTTTCCTTGTCAATACATTAATGCAAATGTGTGTTTTTATAATTCATCCGTGGGGCTCCGGAGAGTCCGAGTGTCACGGCTGCTTTCAAACGCATCATTTGTGTCACTGTTAATTTAATATGAATTCAGCTCTTGACCCTGCAAACAACCCCCTCCCCCCCCCCACCCCCACCCCTCAGGATTTGTGCTGAAATCTGGATCTCTAAAATCTAATTAGCTGCTCGTGGCCCGAGGCCGATCTGTCCTCCACATCTCAGAGAGCTGCAGTGAAATCCTGCTGACAGACAGACAGAGGCTTAACCTCGGTGGCAGAGGTGATGAAACGTCCCTGAAATGACCAAAAATTCCCTTAAAACGAGATAAAGCTGCTGAATAAAGGCCTTTCTATCGCTCCCTCCCTCCCTCCCCGTGCAGACGGGCTGGATGGATTTTAATAATGCGTCCAGGAGCAGATCCAGCTGTGGTGATTTTCCTGGAGTTAAATCCTGTTTTCACGCTGTTACCTCAGATCCTCCTGTGAGTTGTTACGAGTGCAGAGGCCGAGGACAATCTGCACGGCGAACACAACGCAAACACACCAAACACACAGACTGGCTGATAACGGGCGCCTGTTCTTCTTCAGCTGTGTGCGAGCGTTTGGCCAAATCCCTGTATTTTATTATTTTAGAGCATCTAAAATTCAAACCATGTACCTGATCCCAGATGTTGCAGCATCAGGATAAAGTCACGTGGTCTGTTGCTGTCAATGGTGGTTTAAAGTGCTGACTTCAAACTTTGTCACTTTTTTGTTTGATGCCAAAAGACCAACTATAAGCATTTTGTGTGTTTGTTACTGGCACAGTAAACCTTTGCTAATGTGGTATACAAACGGCCAAAATTAAAGTGAAATAAAAATTTCAATATACCTGCAAGACTCTAAAGAGTTTCCCAAGTAAAGGCTGGAGGTGTGGCCAAATAGAGGCTGGAGGCCAAATAAAGGCTGGAGGTGTGGCCAAATAGAGGCTGGAGGTGTGGCCAAATAAAGGCTGGAGGTGTGGCCAAATAGAGGCTGGAGGTGTGGCCAAACAGAGGCTGGAGGTGTGGCCAAACAGAGGCTGGAGGTGTGGCCAAATAGAGGCTGGAGGTGTGGCCAAATAGAGGCTGGAGGTGTGGCCAAATAGAGGCTGGAGGTGTGGCCAAATAGAGGCTGGAGGTGTGGCCCAAATAGAGGCTGGAGGTGTGGCCAAAAAGAGGCTGGAGGTGTGGCCCAAATAGAGGCTGGAGGTGTGGCCAAAAAGAGGCTGGAGGTGTGGCCCAAATAGAGGCTGGAGGTGTGGCCAAAAAGAGGCTGGAGGTGTGGCCCAAATAGAGGCTGGAGGTGTGGCCAAACAGAGGCTGGAGGTGTGGCTAAATAGAGGCTGGCGGTGTGGCCAAATAAAGGCTGGAGGTGTGGCCAAACATAGGCTGCAGGTGTGGCTAAATAGAGGCTTGAGGTGTGGCCAAAAAGAGGCTTGAGGTGTGGCCAAAAAGAGGCTGGAGGTGTGGCCATAAAAAGGCTGGAGGTGTGGCCAAACAGAGGCTGCAGGTGTGGCTAAACAGAGGCTGGAGGTGTGGCCAAATAAAGGCTGGAGGTGTGGCCCAAATAGAGGCTGGAGGTGTGGCTAAACAGAGGCTGGAGGTGTGGCTAAACAGAGGCTGGAGGTGTGGCCAAATAGAGGCTGGGGGTGTGGCCAAATAGAGGCTGGGGGTGTGGCCAAATAGAGGCTGGGGGTGTGGCCAAATAGAGGCTGGAGGTGTGGCCAAACAGAGGCTGGGGGTGTGGCCAAAAAGAGGCTGGAGGTGTGGCCCAAATAGAGGCTGGAGCTGTGGCCAAACAGAGGCTGGGGGTGTGGCCAAATAGAGGCTGGGGGTGTGGCCAAATAGAGGCTGGAGGTGTGGCCAAATAGAGGCTGGAGCTGTGGCCAAACAGAGGCTGGAGGTGTGGCCCAATAAAGGCTGGAGGTGTGGCCAAATAAAGGCTGTTGTTATTTGCAGCAGTTTTGTGTTGTGTTTATCTGCACTCACTTTATTACTCTATTGATCCTGGTTGATTTCATCTCTGTTCATTACAACACAACAACTCATTTTCCTCCTTCCACAGTAAAATCCTCTTCTCCTGTTTCCATCTCTGAATATTTCTTGCGTGAATCAGACTTTTACTCTTACTAACTGCCTGCAAAGGAATTGGTTTCTGGAAATGCAATAACTTTAAATGCGCCCACTCAAACACCATCACAGTTAAATAACATCTCATTTTCATTGGGTTTTCTATAAGAGGAGGAGGCCCCTTTAACTGCTCTGGGGGGCCGCTACGAGGTCGGATTGGAAATCGTTCCACTTGGAAAATAGACCTCAGTGGGGCTGAGGGGGTCGTTTAAAGTGAGGGTGTGTTAATTCCCCTGAACGCACCACGGTGGACTGGAGCCCAGATCGCTGTATATAAAATCCAAAACAGCCTGAAGGACATTTTTAACAGGCGTTGCGACGACTTGAAGCAGCCGCCGCTGACGCCTGTTATGGGCTCATAAGGGAGCAGGGCGGCGAGGGAGGGGGGGTGTTCTCTCAGGTGCCGCCGCCGCCGCCACCGTTGCTGCTTTAATATCAAAGCTAATTACACAGATAAAGCAGCAGTGTGAGCTGTAAAAGAGTCATTTAGTGTGATCCCGGCTCAGAGCGGCGCCCGTCCCGCAGATCAATAGTCATGTTTAACGTTTTGCTCCAACACGGCTCAATAGGAAACGCACGGCTGAGTCGGCCTCGGATCGATACCCGTTGTTAAAACGCTGATTAATGCCCATCACGGGCTGATGAAGACGAACGACGGCGGCAGGAGGAGGAGGAGGAGGAGGAGGAGGAGGAAGAGGAGGAGGAGCGATGACCCGACTGTTTACAAAAGACTGGGAGGATATGAAGTCGACTCCAAATCCCACAGTTTCCTCACAAGTCATTACCTTTCTATCTGTGTCCACCTTTATCTGCCCACTCCTCCGCCGCTCCGTCTCCTCCTCCTCGCTTTATTACTCTGAATCCTCACTTAGAGAGCTGTGTGTGTGTGTGTGTGTTTGTGTGTGTGTGTGATGGTTATTGATTCCCTCTCTGGATAAACAGTGCCACGGTCTGGAGTTCACTCTCCTGCTCTTCTTCTTCTTCCGTCCTCTGCAGTTTGGATTTTCTGAATCACGAGCAAGGACGGAGAGACGTCAGCCCTGACAGGATGTCACGCAGCCACTCACTGCTGTCAGGGACGAAGGTGGATGATGTAGCTCCACAATAACCTGAGTCCTACTTCTGCTTTTATTGGACAGAGTGCAGAACATTCAGGAAAATGAAGACATGATTTAACCGTGCTACGGCCTGTCAGGGCCAGCGAAGGTTAAAAAAGATTAAAAAAGCTGGAAGAGAGGCGTTTCAGTCACAAAAATTAAAAAAATTGAGTTTCTTTCTTTTCCAAGTCAAGGAAAGAAAGACGTCGACTCTTCGGACAGGTGTTGGAGAACAGGTTTCCTTGGTGCTGTATCCAACTGAAGAGCAGAGTTTTATTTCTGGTCCGGTGGTGTAGCTGCGATCAATCGGAGGGACAGCAGCTCGTCCCTGGAGGATGCACGTCGTTCAGGACAGAGATGGAGCAGCATGCCGATGATCAGCAGTAGTGGTTGGCCGCCGCTGTTCCAGGCTGCAGCTGCCAAACAAGCGTCTTGCCACAGACATCAACATAAACGCAGGACATGAAACAGTAAAGACAGACAAACACAACAGAAGCAATCGTAGCACGAGTGCAGGTCGCTGCAGAGCTGCACCACAGGAAGTTGTGCACAAACCTCCGTGTACAAACTTCAGACGAGTTTTGTCCACGTTTGTTTTGCAGGTATTTTAGTGCGTCGTGACCTCATGATGAACGTCTGAAATGAAGGAATGATTGTGCATCAATCTGATGAATTTACACTCATCTGGTTTTGATTAAATGTCACAGGTTGTTGTTGTTGAGTTCAGGTCAAATGATACAGAAGGCAAGGCGTCTTTATTTATATAGTGCATTTCATACCAAGGCAACTCACTGTGCTTTACATGAAGACAAAACATTTAAAAAATAAAATGAAATAAAAGAGAAGCATAAAACAGAAACCAAACGAACCGACACCAAACTCTCAGCCAACAGCTTTGCCAGGCTCCCGTTCTCCCAGCATGCACCTGGGCCACCGTCAATATGAAGTGTGACAGTGAGATCTGGTACCGGCTCTGTGTGGTTCTATCGAGTCGACCCAGTAAAACTCTGCTGCTTCGCCCAGAGGCTCAGTCTGGAGCCATCTGCTCTGCTCTGCTCTGCTCTGCTCTGCTCTGCTCTGCTCGGCTCCATTAAATGATGCATTATTATCTCTACAGTAACAAACACACAGAAGCCTGTTCATCGTCTCCTTCAGTTTGTGAGCTTCACGTCTCTTTGTCTTTCTGTCTCCTCAGATCGGACTACGAGGTCGAGTACAACAGATTCCCCGACGACCACTACAACAGGTACGACACCCGCCTGTACAGCACTGATCACAGACCAACAAACTGTTCCTGTCGTTAGGGTCCAGACTGAGTTTCCAGCCTTTATTTAAACTTTAAAGCCACTGCATCACACTCTCAGTTTTGACTAAATATTGCATTTCATCCCAATAGAAACTGAAGACCTGAGGCCTAGTTTGCATTTTTATGAAGAAACTAGTTTAGTAGTTAAAATTAGACAAAAGAAATTGTGACAGTGGTGGTCCTGTCACTATGCCTCCAGTTGATCATGGGCCCTGGCTACTTGGCCAAGGGGATGTCCCTTTGGCCGACTGGTTAGTGCGCATGACTCCGACCCGGGAGTCTGGGGTTCGAAGCCCGCCCGGGTCCCTCTTCACCTTGCCACAAAATCACATTTGCAGTTGCGCTCCATTCACTGAACCTTGTAAAACTGCAAAACAAAACAAAAACTCTCAGAGCAGTTAAAGAAGGAGTCTCCTCCTTTGTTGTTGTTGTTGTGTAAAAAAAAAAATTGTTTATTTATTTGAAGAGTGTTGATTTATTTTTGTATCATCTGCTCCTCGAGTTGATGCGCAGAAACGCAAACAGCGCCACCTGGCCATTGAAACCCACATTGTGGTGGAAGGTGGAACTGCAGCTTTAATCATTGTAATGATTTTATCGCCGTGGTTGGTGACACCAGCTGTAAAAGGTCGATACTACGGTGGCCCAGAGAGCTCAATACACTGCAGCTTCGGAAAAACATGGAAAGACACAAACGTGCGACAGAAACCCACAACGCAACAGAAAGTGTGTTTCCAGGGACACAAAACACTGACGGACCAGGTTAAAGGCTAATGCTAAGCTAACAGTCCATGTGATCAATACCATGTGAATCATGTGATATTGACGTTGCAATAAACCAAACAAATTCAGCTTATTGTCAAACCCGCTAACAGGAAGCTGTCTGCACAACTTCCACCGTTGTCAGAGATTGTGTGACAGAAAAAGTCACAGAAAGCCGAACTGATCACTGTACCACCACATGATGGATGCGGTTGCCCTGCGTGACCTTGGCTCATCATCATCCTCCTCTCTGAGTGGTTTAAGCTGCACGTTTTCAGCCGAGTGGAGGAAATTGGCCACGAACGGCGTCGACTCTCTCCATTTGTTCCTGGCGTGCAGCAGCAGCAGCAGCGGCAGCAGCAGCGTGGTGATGGTGGTGGTGGCGACAGTGACAACAACAACAACAACAACGGGCCGATTTCCTGCGTGTCTGATGGCAGCGAACGCCTCACGCTGAGGTTTCAGTGGAAGGATCCGTCTCTTATCTCTGAGCTCTTCCAGGAAAAAAGATGATGGGAGCCGTGAGTGGATCCTCGATTGACCTCGTTGTGTTGAGCTTTCAGACGGTTGAAGAGCCATTTCTGTGAGGATAAGCGCAGCTGTTAGGCCCCCCCACCCCCGCCAACCCCCCCCCCACCCCCCAACCCCCAATCACCACCCATCCACCATCCTCCATCCACACTCAGTTTAGACCAATCTGCAGATTCACTCTCTGCAGAAACACATACAGACAAAACAATGCAAATCTATTAGATATCCTGTTTGTTTATGCTTAGAGGTCATGGAGGGAGGGGGGAGAGGGGGGGGGGGGTCACATCCTGGACAGTATAGATTAATCAAATCAAGAGAAAAGAGCTAAACAAGAAGAGAGAGAAGACGAATAATGATTGTCAAGAAACTGAAGGACAAAGAACAAAACAAAGGAGAGAAAAGAACAAAGAGTCACAAAGACACGATTAAAGAAACTAAAACATGTTGAGACAGACGTATGTGTTTATTTTTCAATTTTAGACTTTGCATATTTATTCAGGAGGAGCGTCGATGCAGTGATGAAGGTCTTTGAAATTGTGAAGCAGGAGGACTTTATTAAGAGAAAAAGCCTCCAGGGCCACGAACGACTGGAAGGACAGAGATTCATTAAGATTAAAGTCAGAGAGTCAGAAAGAGAGAAAGACTCCTCATTATGTTTTTAACCGAAAGCTATTAAAACTTTTGAAAAGACCATAATTTACAGTTCTGTGTTTAATCTGAAGGGTTTGATCCAAGACGAGATATGAAAAGTAGTTGTAGTAGTAGTAGTAGTAGTAGTTTTCCATCTCTTCTAACAGTAGCAACAGGTTGGTGTCAGCCAATCAGAAGAGAGGAGGAGGCTCTGAGCCTCTCTTCTGATTGGCTGACTGTTTGTAAAGTGATCCAATAAAATATAGAGCAGATTTCAGAATAAAACACTCAGAAAAACCAAATACTGCAAGTTGTTGGATGGTGGGTCCAGGTGGTGAGGGGGCGGGGCTTCGTTGTGACATCACAAAGTGACAGGAAGTCCTGACGGCTGGTTTTAAGGCTCAGTTTCTGAATACAGGCTGTGTGCATTTCTCTGTGGACTGAGGCTTTGATACTTTCACAGTATTAATATAGAACCTAGAGCTGCTTTATAATCACACTACACATGGACATCTACCTTTATACTGTATGGAGCTTAAACACAAACATCTACCTTTATACTGTATGGAGCTTTAACACAAACATCTACCTTTATACCGTATGGAGCTTTAACACAAACATCTACCTTTATACTGTATGGAGCTTTAACACAAACATCTACCTTTATACCGTATGGAGCTTTAACACAAACATCTACCTTTATACTGTATGGAGCTTTAACACAAACATCTACCTTTATACCGTATGGAGCTTTAACACAAACATCTACCTTTATACCGTATGGAGCTTTAACACAAACATCTACCTTTATACTGTAGAAAATATTTTACATTTTGCACAACTAAAATAGAAAATAAAGTAGTTGTGAATTGCACTATAAAAGTCTTCAGAGCAACATGTAATTTAGAAAATTAACATTTCTCTAAAGGAGAAAATGAAATTGCAGTAAAATGAGTGTGAGTGCGTGTGTGGATCCAACTAACTAAATTACATTCAATTAAAAACACTCTGAGGCAGAAAATGGGAAAAGTGTGTGTGTTTAAAATGTGAATGTTTAATCAGTTTTCACTTTGTTTTGCTTTTTACTTTTTTGTCTTTGCATTTTACTTTTCTCATTTTTATTCAGATTAATTCATAACGATGCTGTGATGGAGTGAACTCTAGTGTTTCCTGCTGTCAGCTGTTGTCTAATATCCGACTGCAGACACTGACCCTGAACGCACCACTGTTTATTCACGTATATTTTCGTCCTCGCTCCGTTTGTCCGTCCGCTAACTTGAGTTTTCCTGAGAACACAATAATTCACTCCAAATGCATTTTTATGGGGAGTTCTGCTGCTCCGTGAAAACTCCCTGACGGACGGCGGTGAAGGTGACACGGCTTTTATTCACGCACAAACACGACTCAGCAAATTGGCTACAACAGCGCAGGTAAACACGGTGGCGTTCACTGCACTGATGAAAAATGTGCCACAGCAGCGTTTTTAGTCAGAACGAGCTGATGATTCAGTGACAGCAGCAGCGTCTCCTCCTCCTCCTCCTCCTCCTCCCTCTACCTGAACCTCCTGAACTCACCTGAGCTGCTGGAGATCACAGCGAGGCAGCACATCAACAGGAAACACGCTGAGAGGCGGCGTCCTGCCTCCCGCGTCACTCGGCAGCTGCAAAAACAAAAATACTGACTATTACGGACAAAAACTGATCATTAACTGAAACGTCTACGGCAGCAGATTTGACTTAAACACCACTCTAGTGTTTCTAGATGTCACCTGAACGCCTCATATCCAGCCTGTAGGTAGACACTGGAATTTACATATGTCCCCTAAACGCCTCACATCAACACTTTTGGTGAATTCCACAACTTAGAAATGTCCCCTAAACGCCTCACGTCAAGAATATACTTAGACATTGCAATTTACAGATGTCCCCTAAACGCCTCAAACGCAGACTGTTGTGCTGATGCCGCCGTGTACGGATGTCCCCTAAATGCCTCAAACGCAGACTGTTGTGCTGATGCCGCCGTGTACGGATGTCCCCTAAATGCCTCACATCCAAACTAAAGGTTGACACTGCAATTACCGCATGTCCCCTAAACACCTCACATACAGTAGAGAGAGACTATCAACAATTTTCAGATATCCAATTTATAAATGTCCCATAAACGCCTCAAATGAAGACTATCCTCAGACAGTCGGAATTACAGATATCCCCTGAACACATCAGTGCAGGATGTCACAGACGCTGTAATTTATAGATGTCCCCTAAATGCCTCACACCACACAATAGATGGAATAAACGCCTCATGTAAAGCCTGTTGGCTTGATTGACACTAATATTTGCAGGTGTCACATAAATGCATCATTTGCAGACTATTGTGAGCGCTACAGTTTACGGATGTCACTTAATGTCTCACATGCAAACTTTACTACATGTACAGATGTCCCCTAAACGCCTCACATGCAGCAGTGATGTTGCATTTACTGTCTCTATCGGAGGTTAAAGGCGGTTTAAAGTTGTCGTTGCAAAATGTGCCAGTATAGGGAGGAGGGAGGGATTGTTTTTCAGGGGCCCCACAACTTTCACAAAGATAAACTTTGTTGTTGTTTCCTTGTTCTGAGTCGACTCTTGAACGATGCTTTCGAGGACCTGTTTTAAACCCTGGCTTTTTTAATGTCTGGGGTGAAAAAACCAACATGTGAGAGAAAAGTGAAAGTGAGCGACAGCAGCAGCAGAAGTGTTGCCGGCCCGTTTGCCTTTGTGCACAAAAAACAAAAAAAGGTTAAAAAGAAAGAGAAGGACTCTGAGAAATGCAAATAAAAGCAGTGGCACCGACGGCGCCTGAACGCCACGCCACAGGCTGGAAACACTGATCACTGCAGGACGTCAAGGACAGGTGGAGGAGGATGAGGAAGAGAGGGAAGAGGGGGGAGGAGGGGGGGGGGCAACTGTATGGAAGCTGTAGAGTGAGAGACAGAAGATGAAAGAGCAGGATGGAGAGAAAGAGGCAAACAGCATGAAAAACGAGTGTGTCGGCATCCAGCAGTCGCTCAGATAAACACTCCACTCAGTTTCCATCACTCCCCTCCCTCCCCTTTCCTCCCCCTCTCCTCCCTCTCTCCTCCTTTTTGTCTTTTCCTCACACATTTTCACAGATCTGGGCTGTGCAGCTCCACAACAACAGCAGCAGCATCAGTCATTTATCTCCGTAGTTACTGTCGTCATGGAACAATAACAACTGTCCAGGAGGAGCAGTGTGACATCACAACGCTGTGGCGTGACATCACATCGTCTCCTGCTGTTGAAGCAGCCATTTTATTTTCAAGTTCTCCGTCACAGAACTTTTCTGAAACTGAAATGCAGGTTTTGGCCTCATGAACGTGACATCGTTATAGTAGCTGATATTTATTGGCAGGTTAAAATGCACAATTTACGAACATACCCTAAATGCCTCACATCCAGACTGTATACACAGCAATTTACAGATGTTCCCTGAACACCTCGCAGCCAGATTATAGTTAGACACTGCAATTTACAGACTGTCAGAAAACTCCTCACGTACAGACTGTTTGTAGTCGCTACATTTTACAGATGTCCCCTGAACACCTCACAGCCAGGTGAGGTAAAGGTGGACTTTGCAATTTACAGATGTTTCCTAAACACCTCAGATCCAGGCCATAGGTAAACGCTGCAATTTACAGATGTTTTCTAAATGCCTCACAGCCACATTATTGTAAACACTGCAACTTACAGATGTACCCTAAACACCTCGCATACTGGCTATAGGTAGACACTGCAATTTACAGATGTTCCCTTAACACCTCAGATCTAGGTAGACGCTGTAATTTACAGATGTACCCTAAACACCTCAGATCTAGGCCATAGGTAGACACTGCAATTTACGGATTTACCCTAAACACCTTGCATACTGGCTGTAGGTAGACAATGTTATATTATAGATTTTCATAAAACTCCTCACATACAAACTATTGGCAGACGCTACATTTTACAAGTGTCCCCTAAACGTCACACAATGAGATTAAATGACAGACACAGTTTTGTCCTTGTCGACCAACCTGATATTTCAGAAACATCTGATTAGATTTTGCTGATCAAAGCTCAAAGGTGAAGTTCATAAAAAAAAATACTTTTTTGGCTGGAACTCAGAACCTTCTTGACATTTTTGATTATTTCATCTCCACTGTAGCCGTTGTTTTATTGTCTCTAGTTGTTTTTGGCTCAATGGCTGCAATAAGGTTTATTCACTCATGAATAATAATGATGATGATAATAATAAAAGGCCTCTCTCTGGCTGTTTGGGTTTCCTCCTCATCAGCTGACTCTGTCCATGTAGCGACTGTAGGTGAGGATGGATCCTGTTTATTTCATGCTCAGTTTTTCCTCCTCTAAAAAAAAGAAACCCTCCAGAAATGATCAGGTGTATTTTTATTTTTTATTTTTTCTCTCCTGGAGACTTTTACACAACGCAGCCTGAGACGGGATGCAAAGCTGCGGCGCTGCGGTCGTGTCAACATCGCCGTCCTGTAAATATTTATAGGCGTTTATCTGCCGGGCTGCGGATTATCAGCTTAGTGAGAGAGAGGTACAGTAGCCCCCATCGACCAGCACACACACCAATACACACACACACACACAGAGACACACACACTGGGCCGTTATCCTGATGTGTTGCGGCTGCCGGGACAAACACAGCAGGAGGTCTGAGTGTGTGTTTACATCTCAGCGCTGATCATCATGAATCACAGAGAAGCTGATGGTGTGTTAATCCTCACAGCGGCACGGTGTGTGTGTGTGTGTGTGTGTGTGTGTGTGTTTGACACTCGAGCAGTGAAGTCACAAAGTTTCACCTGAAAAATAACAACTCTGAACTGTGTGAGGAGATAAAAATATAACATCTGTGCACCTGCTCAACTCTTTTTTTATGTTGTTCTGAGCTGTAATTTTTTTTTTTACTTTTACTTTATAACTTTTTCTCTGCAACAATATAAATATATTTATATATTTATATATGAACATATTTTTACTAACATAAGAGATAAAAGACAGAAAGAGCATAATAAAAACAACATTTATTTATAAAGTCATGAATAAAACAACAGAAAAACAACCTGAAAGTTTAAAAAATCTATCTATCTATCTATCTATGCTATAAAATCGATCGTGGAGGATTTTATAGCATTTATAATATAAGTACACTGTAAAAAACGATTGTGTAAAAATATGCTGTAAAAGTTTTTGTGATTTTGTGATTATAAGACTTTTTATTGATCCCACTTGTGTGTTTGAATGCATCACAGCGACCTCTGACCTCCGACCTCTGACCGGTGGTCGATAGTTTTCAAAGAGCCAGGTCCAGATCCTCAGAACTCCCCCTGTTTCCTGAACGGAGTGTCCTTGAACGCACCGCGCTGCTTTGTTGTGTTCTCGCTCATTTCAGGCGTAAACGTGAAAATCCCCTGAACGTTATGAGGCCACGTGTTATTATCACCTCAGGCCTTTGAAGTGTAAATGTGAGGCGCCTTTTGAAAATGAACCGACTGCGTGTGTGTGTGTCTGTGTGTGTGTGTCTGTGTGTGCGCTTATCCATGTTCATTTATTTGTGTGTGTGTGTGTGTGTGTGTGTGGGACAGAGACAGAGATGGAGTGTGTTGATGTTTCCTCCTCCAGCTGTAGATGCTGCTGTGATAGACAGCAGAGGTTGACAGGAAGAGGAAAGGCTGCTCGTCCTCCTCCTCGACGCCTCCTCTATCGCTCTCTGCATCAAATTGGACCTGTCAATCATCGCCACGGCAACACACACACACACAGACACACACACTATCAGACAGTAACAAACCCCCGGAGGAGGAGGAGGAGGAGGAGGAGGAGGAGGAGGAGGGAGATGAGATGGAGCAGATAGAGAGTGAGTCTCACCTGCAGCAGGTGAGTGAGTCGCAGCAGCTGCTGCAGGTTTAAGACCAGATTCACTTTCAGGCGACTTTCAGCTGCGGCGCCATGGTAACGGCCGAGCTTTCGTTCTCAATTAACTTCTTTATAAATCACTTTAATACGTTTATAAGAATTAAGAGGGTTTTTTTCCTTTCTTTCCTTGTGGAGGTGAGAGGACGTCCTTCAGACTCGTACTTGACTCGTTCTTCTAGCAACAGGAATGAATCACAGATAAAACACATGTTGGTGACTTTGCAACCTTCTTAAAGGGATAGTTCACCCAAAATTTATTCATGCATGTCTCGGCGCAGCAGTGCATGTCCATATAACGGTTGCAAATGGACACCAACTGTCTTCCTAACACCAAAAAACATCCAAATACGTCCATGCTGCTCGTATGTAATGTCCGTCTCGAATTGAACCCCGACATGAGATATTTTTCAGAAAAAATATGACATAAGTCTATATTTTAAGCTTGTTTTGTAGCGGAAGCTTGCAGCACTTCTCTTCCTGATCCGTCCAAGAGGTATCTGGATGTTTTTTGGTGTCTTTTTGTGACGAAGACAGTTGGTGTCCATTCGCAACCGTTATATGGACATGCACTGCTACGCCGAGACCCCTGTAACTCAGAGAAGCCATGGAGGACAATGAGTGAAATATGAAATTTGGGTGGACTATCCCTTTAAGGAAAGTCATTACCAAAAGTCCTGCGAGGAGATTCTTTGTTTCATTTTATGTTCATGGGTGATTGATGAGCTTTAATATCCACACTGTGATGTAGCATAAATTAACTAAGGAGTAGCAACTATGTTTGTGTTTGCATAATACACTGATTTCATTGATGCACATCGTCCTCATCAAACACATAAATAAAAAAAAATACATTAAAAACTTAAAATTTGATAATTTTAGATTTAAGTAATGAAAGGCATTTATTTTTAAAATGTGATTTATGTCTTAAAAGGTTAAAAAAATGTTATTCAGATTGAATATAAATAAGAAAATCAGTCATTAATGATCAATAATGTTCAATTTTTGTCTGTTTAATCCACATCCAACAGCTCCAAGTCCACGTCCCTTCGCTGAAAGGCATTCTGGGAAATGTAGGCGATAAATGCAGAAACATACAGTAGAGATGGAGAGTAGGTTTATAAGTTCAGTAAAACAATTAATGTCTAAACAGTGACTGGTTTGAGTGAGTGATGGAGTTCTGGTCCAGATCCATCTTCATCGCCATAACAACGATGACGTCGCCTCCTGCTAAAGGTTGGACGCGTCGATCACACTAATGGAGGAAGAAGTTTCAAATGAAAATGAATCGCTGCTGTGTAAATGTGACCCAATTACAGTCGACCCCAAGACCTGAATACTAAACAGACAGATCATCATGCACACACACACACACACGCACACACACACACACACACACACACACGCTCGCTCCTGATGCACCTGATGCCCGCTGACGGTGTGTGGCGGTGTGTCGGTATTCAGTACGTTGTGGGGACTCAAACTCTTCGTGGTCGTTCGTGATTAAAGGATTTTATTATATTAACATGTTTGATTCCTGCTGTGAAGTTAAAGGAGAATTCCGTCCATTTTTGACACCTAAATCGTTGTTGTGATGGTCACCCGGTGTTGGTTGGAGCAAAAAACACGACTAAAATTGATGCAGGCAAATCGGAGTTACACTATGGCTACACTGCAAAAACTCAAAATCTTTCCAGAATATTTGTCTTATTTCCTGTGAAAATGTCTCATTTCTAGTCAAAACTAATCTCTTTCCACTTAAAATAAAACTCATCACCTAAAAATGAACTTGTTTTCAGATCATTTTCACTTGTTTCAAACAATTTTTCAGCACAAAAGCACAAAAAACTTGCTCCACTGGCAGATTTTTCTACTTATTTCAAGTGAAAATTTGTTTGAAACTGGCAGATTTTTGAAAACAAGTTCTTATTTCAAGTGAAAATTTGTTTTAAGTGGAAAGAGATTAGTTTTGACAAGAAATAAGACAAATATTCTTGGAAAGATTTTGAGTTTTTGCTGTGTACCCGGCCGGCGCTAGGGATAACGTTAGCAACAATGCTAACCCATGGGGGCAATTCTTTCAACCACAACAAACACTCAGAAAACATCAGATATCTCTGGTCCATGACTGGAATCCTTAGAGACACCACTGAGCTCATATAGTGAATATTATAAACAGTATAAACTTTGTGTTTTTGCAGGTAGTCATCACCTCAGATCGCTGAGCTCTGAATCATCCTGGACAGACATTACTATCCGATCACAGAGCGCCTGCTCTCCTCGCCACAGAAACTAACACTTTCTCCTTGTTGTGATGATTTCTATACTAAAATAAACAGGCAGAGATATTTTGGACATTTCCACTGCACTGCTCCACTGTTTATTTTTGTAAAGAAATCATTAAGTTTCCTCCTCCATACATGTTTCATGAAAAAAAACCACACTGAACAGATGTTGCAGGAAATGACGCCGCCCTTGAACCTGAATAATCATGAGTTGTTGTGGGTTTTTTTTAAAGATTCTGGGTATAGTAAATCATCTAAAAGAAAAAGAGGAACAACAACAACAACAGCAGCAGCAGCATGCCCTGGGGTGGATGTATTTATTTGTTTTTTGTACATTTCAAAGCGCGTTCTAGTCGAGACGTTTCCTCAGCTGTTTGTTGTTTGATGCGACGGCTTCACAGACGGAGCCGATCTTCACTTTGTTACAAGACGAAATCTGTTCACGACATAAATTACCCTCCACTTCATTACAGCCGTAAAACAGTCAGGATACAAACAAGCAGTTGCTGCAGTTGTCGCCTCGGGCAGTGGTGCATTATGGGACTTCAGCTGCACTCTATATATATATGTGTTGTGTTTTTGTTGTTTTGTGCAGGGTGTTTGACTACCAGCGCGTCCCCTCCTCCGTCCCGGTGGATCCCAGTCCTGTCAAACGGCCTCGTCCTTCCTCCTCCTCTTCCTCCTCCTCCTCTTCCTCCTCCACAGCAGCTCTGAGGATGAAGAGCAACAGAGCGTCCAGCAGGAGCAACAGCGCACACAGCCCGGCAGCCGGTGGCGGCGGCAACGCCAAATGTAAGAGAGAGACACTGCAGTGATTCAGTTTTATTCTTATTTTATGATGCTTTATAACATCTACGTTGCAAAATGTTGAAGAGAAATGTGAAATAAATCTACTTTTTTTTACTGAGCCACATCCATCAGTCTGACGGTTTTAGCTGCAGATTTCTACAGTTTTAACACCAGAGGAGTGTTCACCTGAAATCTACTTTATTTTTATTATATCACTCTGAAAACTGTTGTATCTGCCCACTAATGTCCTGCCAGTGAGTCTATACTGCATTCTGCCAACTTAATGAACTAGTTAAGTTAAGTACGCCATTACCACGGTGATGTTTACACTGAAGTTTCCCAGGATGCATATTTGCTTTAACTGGCACCAACTAGATTTTAATGAAGGCTGAAGTTGTTACATTGTTCCCTAAAACACTGTTAAAGAAGAGATAAACCTTTATTCGCCCACAATGGGGAAATTTATACAAAAAAAAAGTCGGGCAAAAAAACCCATATAGATTTCCTTGTGCTGGATTTTTCAGCCTGACTTTTTTTTATTGTGCCAGATTTTTTTTCTCTTTTTGTGCTGGGGTTTGTTTTGTTTTTTTTGCCTAACTTTTTTTTTCTTTTTCTTTGCCGAATTTTTTTCTCTTTTTTTTTTGCTGGAATGTTTTTTTTCTTTGCCGGAATTTTTTTTTTTTGTCGCTGGAATTTTTTTTTCTTTGTGGATTTTTTTTTCTTTCTTTTTCATTGGAATTTTTTTTCTTTGCCGGATTTTCTTTTTATTTGTTTTTGCCGGATTTTTTTTTTCTTTGCCGTTTTTTTTTTTTTTTTTTTTGCCGGATTTTTTTTTTCTTTGCTGGATTTTTTGTTTTGTTTTGCTGGAAAAAAAATTTTTTGTGCCGTTTTTTATTTTTTTTTTTTTTGCTGGATTTTTTTTTCTTTGCGGATTTTTTTTTTTTTTTTTTTTTTTGTTTTTTTTTTTTATTTTGGGTTTTTTTTTTTTTTTTTTTTTTTTTTTTTTTTTCTTTGCCGGATTTTTTTTTTTTTTTTTTTTTATTTGCCGGATTTTTTTTTTTTTTTTTTTGCTGGTATTTTTTTTCTTTGCTGGATTTTTTTTTTTTTGGCGGATTTTTTTTTTTTTCAGCCAGGCTTTTTTTTTTCTCAACCTTTTTTTTCTTTTTTTGGGGGGGGGGGGGGGGTTTGACGATTTCGGATATAACAGGACTTAACAGGCAGTGTACTGTAGCCTGGTATTGTATTTTGAAGAGGACGAGAGACTTCCATAGTTTTTCTTTAATGTTCACAGGTTTCCAGGGACTCTCTTTATATCCGAGGTGTTTCTGTGAGACCCTCATGGTCGTTGAATACATAAAAAATCACTATAAGTGGGTTGTTACCGACCTGCTCTGAGATATAAAGCACTAAAAAGAAACATCTAATGTCAGAGCAGCAGCAGCAGCAGCAGGCGCGTGGGTCTGAATGTTAAAAAGCTTTTAACCGAAGAGGTCTGAGACACCGAGGGCAGAGGTCAGCGCAGGTGTGTTAAACGCCTCGACCCCCCCCACCCCCCCTCCCTCCTCCTCCTCTCCCTCCATTCTTGTCCATCTGACTGTTTTCACGTTTGCTGCTGTAAGTCTTTAAAATTTCGCGGCTGACACGATCCCCCGTGGAGACCTGGAGCACTCAGAGGATGTTTCCTCTCTAAAAACCCTGTTCATGTTATCTCCCGCCCGTGTGATGGCTCGTCTCAGCGTTAGGGCCGCAGGGTGCAGCAAGAGGAGGCGGGTGGAGGAGGAGGAGGGGGGGGGGGTTGGGTGGCGCCAGATGGTCTCTTCATTAAAAGCTTCTGTACCGCAGGGCTTCTCCTCCTCGCCATAACCCAGCCGAGCCTATCAGCGCTCGCAATTAGACCGAGTTAATAGTGCATGGCAAATAAGAATTGTTTATACTAGTTTATTACAAGCCTTAATAGTTTTTACTGCACCCCATCACGGGGAAATTAGATTGCCTTTGCAAGCTTCCTGAGGTCGAAAAGCTTTCAGCGGGTGAAGTAGTTTTCAGGGTCGTTTGGTGAGCTGTCGGCTCGGCGGCACCGGGGGTCCGTTGCTGAGCAGCACAGCCAGAGGTGGAGGCTCCTGGAGGGTGGGAGGTGGTGCAGGAGTACAGAGAACCAGAACATCCACATCCTGAAAAAATCCGACTCTGGTCCAGATTAATGTTGAAGAAAAACCTCTCGAATCAGCGTTTTCATTATTGCTCCTGTTGAGCGTCTTGTGCCAGATGTTGAACCTGCTGCAGGTGTTTGCTTCCATGCAGCTTCGTTAGAAACCTTACAGGCCGGGTTGGAGATCTCTTTCTGGAGCATTTTGTTTTTTTTACTGAATTGCTTAAAATCCGCTTCACACCACGACTGCAACCAATCAATTGAATGTCTTTTCACAAAAATGAAAAAAGTCAGTCACACTGCAAAAAACTCAAAATCTTTCCAAGAATATTTGTCTTATTTCTTGTCAAAATGTCTCATTTCTACTCCAAACTAATAAAAAAATCAGATTTTTCTTCTTATTTCAAGTACAAATATTCTTGGAAGAAGTAAAAAGTGTCTAATAACAAGCTACTTTTTATGTGATGAGTCTTATTTTAAGTATAATGAGATTTGTTTTGACTAGAAATAAATATTCTTGGTAAGAGTTTGAGTTTTTGCAGTGCACCTGTGGGACGGACACTCCTGTAAAAACACCATCCAATCATTTTGAATGCCTCGTTCAAGTGGATCATCCACGATCTCCTTCCCCACCTTTAGCTCAGACTGAACTTCTCCCAAAGCAAACAGGGCAAACTTGTTGAAACAGGAAGTGGGACAAGAAAATGATTGTCTGAAACGGCTGCAGTAGAAATAAGTGTCTGATGCTGAACTTGCCCGTGGCGTCTGTGTCTCTGCAGTGAAGATGGCCGAGCTTCTCGCCATCAAGAGGGAGCTGACGGTGATCAAGGTCCAGATCGACGGGCTGCTGGACTGTGTGGACAAGATGGACAGACAGAGGAAGGACGTCTCAGGTACAAACCAACTACTCACCAGTTATCATTTGTATGTATTATGGGTTTTTGTTGCAGTATTGTCTGAATAGGACGTATTGGTCCTATTTGTGATATTTTAAGTATTTGTAATAATAATTCTGTATAAGTTTAAAAGAATACGTCGGCTTTTTTTCTACATTGTTTACAGATGTTTATGTATTGAGCCTCACTCTTTTTTTAAGTGTCAATATTTCATTGTCACTTGAGGCACACAACAGACAGACAACAATGTCCAGGAGCCAAGAAGTCATTGTAATAATCCTGTCCTATCATATTAATCCTGACCACCTGGCGGGTCGAGGCTAACATTAGCCAGCTAGCTACAGCTGTAGCAACAGTTGGTAAACAGATGTTAATGTGAAACTTGGGGTTGTTGGATTGTGTATTTGACGCGTTTGTTGAGGAGAAATAAAAAATCCCATGAGCCTCCGTAGCGTAGCTCTGAGCAGCTCACGGCTCTGCTCCGCCAAGGCCAAAACCACCATATACTTTGGGGGGGACATGAAAATTGAAAATTATTTAGAACATGGTGTGAGGACTCTCTCCCTGCTCCTCTCTGCTCCATCCCTCCTCTCTGCTCCATCCCTCCTCTCTGCTCCATCCTTCCTCTCTGCTCCATCCTTCTTCTCTGCTCCATCCCTCCATCCTTCCTCTCTGCTCTATCCTTCTTCTCTGCTCCATCCTTCCTCTCTGCTCCATCCCTCCATCCTTCCTCTCTGCTCCATCCTTCTTCTCTGCTCCATCCCTCCATCCTTCCTCTCTGCTCTATCCTTCTTCTCTGCTCCATCCTTCTTCTCTGCTCCATCCTTCCTCTCTGCTCCATCCTTCTTCTCTGCTCCATCCCTCCATCCTTCCTCTCTGCTCTATCCTTCTTCTAACTCGGACCGGGGCTTGAGGTTTTGACCCGGACTCCCTCCTGTCTCATTACTGGCTGTTTGTTTGTCTCATGGATGAATGAAATCATCCTTCTTCTCTGCTCCATCCTTCCTCTCTGCTCCATCCCTCCATCCTTCCTCTCTGCTCCATCCCTCCTCTCTGCTCCATCCCTCCATCCTTCCTCTCTGCTCCATCCCTCCATCCTTCCTCTCTGCTCCATCCCTCCATCCGTCCTCTCAGCAAATTCCTTCCAGAATCGGTACAAGAACCAGTACCAGTTCCAGAACTTGACCGGTACCAGAACTGGTACCAGTACTATAACCGGTACCAGTGCCAGAACCGGTAGCAGAATCAGTACCAGAATCGGTACCAGAACCGGTACCAGAACCAGTTCAGAACCGGACCGGTACCAGAATCCGTACCAGTACCAGAACCGATTCCAGAACCGGTACCAGAACCAGTTCAGAACCGGTACCAGAACCGGTACTAGTACCAGAACCGATTCCAGAACCGGTACCAGAACCAGTTCAGAACCGGTACCAGAACCGGTACTAGTACCAGAACCGATTCCAGAACCGGTACCAGAACCAGTACCAGAACCGGACTGGTACCAGAATCGGTACCGGTACCAGAACCAGTTCAGAACCGGACCGGTACCAGAATCGGTACTAGAACCGATTCCAGAACCGGACCGGTACCAGAACTGGTACCAGTACCAGAACCGGTACCAGAACCAGTACCAGAACCGGACCGGTACCAGAACCGGTACCAGTACCAGAACCGGTACCAGAACCAGTACCAGAACCGGACCGGTACCAGAACCAGTACCAGAACCGGTACCGGTACCAGAATCGGTACCAGTACCCGAACGGGTACCAGAATCGGTACCAGTACCCGAACCGATTCCAGAACCGGTACCAGAACTGGTACCAGAACCAGAATTTAATCACATAATTGATATGATAAAAACTGCACAAAACACAATTTTCCTTGAAGCCTCTACAAAGAACTTGTAACTGGATCAAAAGTCTGTAGTTCCTGCTGACGTCTCTGTGTGGCTGCAGCAGCAAATAAGGCCATCGGTGGGAGGAGAAGAGGGATGGAGCAGAGAGGAAGGATAGAGGGATGGAGCAGAGAAGAAGGATAGAGGGATGGAGCAGAGAAGAAGGATAGAGGGATGGAGCAGAGAGGAAGGATAGAGGGATGGAGCAGAGAAGAAGGATAGAGGGATGGAGCAGAGAAGAAGGATAGAGGGATGGAGCAGAGAGGAAGGATAGAGGGATGGAGCAGAGAAGAAGGATAGAGGGATGGAGCAGAGAAGAAGGATAGAGGGATGGAGCAGAGAAGAAGGATGGAGCAGAGAAGAAGGATAGAGGGATGGAGCAGAGAGGAAGGATACAACGAGCAGGAGGCGGATCTACTTTAATCAACATGTCACCTGTCATTGTGAGTCATGTGGTCGACACAGAAAGATCCCACTTTTATTAAAAACAACAGCGTCGGCCTCGTCATCAGAGGATCCAGGTTTAATCCACCAGGACGACGACTGAACTTTAAAGTGAAGTTTATTATTTTAATGATCGGTGGGCGGCGGTGGTGCAGGTGGAGGTGGTGGGGGGTTGTTGCACGGTGGAGTTTGGTGATGCAGAGTGAGTCAGTGTGTGTGTGTGTGTGTGTGTGTGTTTAGCATCCGATGTGATCTGCTATCAGGCTGCATCTGTGACTAATGGTTCAATGACAAAACTGCTGCCAGTGGAGCGTGGATTATGACAGCGAGGTAAACAGCGATAAACACCGGCCTCATAACCTTTCATAAGCTCCCCTTCAGCGCTCAGGAGTTGTGTGTGTGTGTGTGTATGTGTGTGTGTGTGTGTGTGTGTGTAGGTGTGTGTGCGTGTGTTGGTTTTATTTCCCCTGGTTTTACCTCATGAGGATAAAAAGATGAGGGAATTATCCAAAGCAACATGTTGATGGTTCTCACAAAGGTTATTATACTGTATGTTACTTTAACCCTCCTGTTGTTCTCCTGGGTCCAGGAAGGAAGGAGGGAAGGAAGAAGGAAGGATGAAGAGAAGGAAGGAAGGACCATAGGAAAGATGGGAAGTAAGAAGGAAGCGAAAACTGATGGAAGGATAGACGGAGGGAGGGAGAGATTGGGTCAATTGGGTCATGAAGGGAAGGAAGGAAGGAAGATGGAGGGAGGGGAAAAGGATTGTGGAGAGAAGGAAGGGAAAAGGGAAGGAAAGAAAGATGGAGGGAGGGAACAGATTCGTTCAAGGAAGGAAGGATAGAAGGAAGGAGGGAAGAGATTGGGTCAAAAAGGAAGGAAGAAGTAAGGACGAAGGGAAGGAAGGAAAAAAGGATTGAAGAAAGAAGAAAGGGAAAGAAAAAGGTGAATGGAGGGAACAGATTTGTTCAAAGAAGGAAGGATAGAAGGAAGGAGGCAAGGGATTGGGTCAATTGGGTCATAAAGGAAGGAAGAAGTAAGGACAAAGGGAAGGAAGGAAGGAAAAAAGATGGAGGGGAGGAACAGATTTGTTCAAGGAAGGTAGAAGAAGGGAAAGAAGGAAGGAAAAAGGAATTGTGGAAAGAAGGAAGGGAGAGAGGAAGGGAAGAAGGAAAGATGGAGGAAGGGAACAGATTGGGTCAGTTTGACCCAGCAGGACGACGGGAGGTTTTAACTCTTCGTGGCGTAGATTTAAGAAGGTGTTGGAGACGTTCCTCTGAGGTTTTGGTCCATATTGACATGAGAGCATCAAACAGCTGCTGCTGCTGCTGCTGCTGCTGCAGATCCATGATGGGAATCTCCTGCTCCACCACCTCCGGAAAAAGGTCGAAGCTCAACTGTTCTGGGATCTGGAGACTGTGAAGGTCGTTTAAGTCCAGTGAAGTCATCGTCGTGGTCGGTGAAAACCAGTCTGGTTGATCTGAGCTTCGTGACCTGGAGGCAGCGCTCAGGTTGAACTCCAGCGCATCATCCTGACCACGGCTGCAGGTCTAAACGCGCTGAGCTGCTGCCACGTGATTGGTCCGTTAGATATTTGCATAAATGAGCAGTTGAACGGCTGCACCCAGTGAGGTTCCAGTAATTCTCAATATACATTCCTAGCGTGCTGTGAAAGGACAAACTGATCAGGTTGGTGGTGAAAGGTCAAAGGTCAGTATCACAGTGACCTCACAAACACGTCTTATCCACCGCTAACGACACTAAACTTCAGACTCGTCCTGATATTTCCACCAGCGCTGTGACCTGAGACGACCACGAGCAGGAAGTGACTCTGAGTTCATTATGTAACGCTGTGTTTTTTTAATGTTGTTCCAACGAAGCGTCTGAGTCATGATGAGAGTGAGTGACAGCACGACCTCATTAAGGTGTTGGACTGATTTACAGCAGAGTCGACTCCGCTAAAGACTTTGCAAACTCAAAAGTGTGTGTGTGTGTGTGTGTCTGTGTGTGTGTGTGTGTGTGTGTGTGTGTGTGTGTGTGTGTTTGTGTGTGTGTCAGAGTGTCCTCAGAGCCGGGAGCCCAGCGTGTCTGGTTCTCCTCGCCGAGGTTCGGTCAGCAGTCTGGAGAGAGAGAGTCCAGAACCAGGAGAGGCCAGCGAGGACGAGCCGCTGCACTACCACCACTACTACCCCCACAGCTACCCCCACAGGGTAAATATACACCACTACTACCCCCACAGGGTAAAAAGTATATGTAACAATTGCTCCCACAGAGTACACATATACCACTACTAGCTCCATAGGGTAAATACTGTATGTACCACCACTACCCCTATAACTGCCCCCACAGGCTAAATATACCAATGCTAACCACACAGATATCTCCACAGGATGTATCTAGTATAACTACCCCCCACAGGGGAAATATATGCAACATTTACCCCCACATATACTACCACTAGCCCCCTAGGGTAGATATATGCCACTAGTACCACTAATACCCTCTGGGTATACAGCAGGGAAAATAACTATTGAACGCGTCAACGTTTCTCTCAGAAAATATATTCCTAATCGAGCTATTGACATGAAATTTACACCGGATGTCGGCGACAACACAACTAATGCACATACGCAAAGAAATCCACACATGTATGGCTATAAATTAAATAATGTGTAATCAAGTGAAATGGAACAGGGAATAGGTATTGAACACATGCAAAAAGGTTCGGAAAGACAAGAAAGAAGCTGGAGTCTGTATTTAGAAAGTCATCCTGTTTCCTATCATTAGTGCAAAGTAATATATCAACTGGTTTAGTCCAGATTGACGCCCATGAAAAGGTTTCTCATCACCAAGGTGTCACGAAGGCAAAGAGCTTCTCCAGAGCTTCAGAAACTGAAGCTGCAGAACATCCTGATGCATCGGTTACAGACGAGTCTGAATGCACCTTTAATCTGTTAGTGCCGTTAATCTGGAACTGAAAAGAACAACATTTCACCATAAACTGGACACGACCAGGTTCTACAGGATTTCTGACAGAGTCAAGGATCACTGACCTGGAATCAGCAGGTACAGTTATAAGAAAAAGTAATGCATTTAACCGCCATGTTCACCATGCAAGTCTATTGACACGTTCAATACTTATTTCCCCCGCTGTGTAGCCCTACTGCCTCCTCTCTAATACACATTTACATGGTAAACAGTAAACACCGTTTCTACCCCTGAAGGGTAAATATCTCCACCAATACCCCACAGGAAACATAACCTACCCCACCCTAAGAGTAAATCCCTACCACAGTAATTGCCCCCTCTGCAGTCAGCTGTGATGGCAGCAGAAGGTGATGTCACTCTGCCCCCTGGTGGACAGTGGGTTAATAACACCGAGGGGATGGAGCTGAACTCTGCAGCTCATTATCAATAAACCTGACCATTATTTCTCAATGAATCATTGATAAAATAAATGACATCATCAAAGTTGTATAAATCCCTTGGTGCATCGTTTACAGATGTTCCAGATGTTATTAATCCTCCTCAGTCCGTTCTCTCACCTGTCTCTACAGTGATGTGGTTTCTCAGAGCGTCCGAGGGACAATTTGCATAATCTGTGGTGGCCGACGTGTTTGTTGTCGTCGCCTCGCAGGTTTTTTTTCTTTTTTTTTTCTTCAGCTCCCTCCGAGGCGTGAAGCGGATCAGCCGAGCGGAGGAAACGGTGCTTTCACTGTTTCTGTTTCTTTACAGGGAAACATAATGATATAGAATTAGCCGCGGGCTTCCTCTACCTGCCTGACGGAGCGAAGCTGCCTCATTAATCTGAGCGGAGGCAGCGAACAGACCGGCCCTTAATCTGCACCATTGTTCCTCTGACAGGAAGAAACTGAGTGTGTGTGAATAACAGCAGTGTGTGTGTGTGTGTGTGTTTGTAATTACTGTGTATGTGTGTGAGTGTGCAACAAAGTGTGTTAACATGGAACAGGAAACAAGGTTTTTTTCATGAAGTGGGGGATGAATGATGTAAAAATATAAATGTGGGTGCAGCGGCAGCAGCAGCAGCAGCAGTGTGTGTGTGTGTGTTGCATTCGTCTGGAATGAGGCTGCAGTGACGATGAGGATGATGATGATGAGGAGGAGGAGGAGGAGGAGGAGGGAGGCTGTGCTAATCAAGGCTAACTGTAGCCTGTTTTAATTGACCCTTCTTCTTCTTCTTCTGTGGTTCCAGATAAAGCAGCATCAGTCTGACCTGGACGACGACCTGTGATGCTGCAGCTCAGGTACCAACGCTCGCTGAGTCCAGATGGTTCAACCAGGGAAAACTATGAAGCTGCAGAGGCATCGTGTTAAAGTTTCTGTTAATGTGAACGGTTAAACAGGTGGAAGATGAAATGATGACAAAAGACGTAAAGTTACAGACGACACATTCCCTTTACTTTTAAACGATGTTGATTTTTATTTTCATCTTTTACATTTTCAAAACGACGGTAAAGGAACAGGGTTTGGGCCTCCTGCAGAGTTAGTACCTAGTAGTAGTCTTACTTACTTACTATTACTTATATGCTATTAGTGTTATTATATAGTAATTAGTAATAGTAAATATCTTGTTGGTCAAAGTTTTCTGAGAGCTGGAGTCTCCTGGGTTTCCCATTCTTCTGCTGCTGCTGCTTTGTTTCCCCTTTTTCACTCTGAAACTGTAGAAAACTAAAATAATACAATTATATTGCTTATTAATAAAACATTGCAAAAGAGTATTTCATTTAACTTTATGTCTCATCATCATTTCATCTTTAACTTGCTGAACTGTTCACATTAACAGACATCTTGACCTGAGGTGCCCAAACTTTTGCATGATGCCTTTATAGACGTTTCTGATCAATAAATGCAGTGAAAACTCAACTCAACTTTATTTATATAGCACTTTAAAACAACCGTAGCTGAAAACAAAGTGCTGTACATAGAGACATGAAACAATTAAAGGCAATACAATAAATGGGCTTCAGTGACCTCTGACCTTTCTTCTCCTGCCAGCAGCAGCAGATCAAATACAACAGGACTTTATTCTTGACAATAACTGACAATCTGCTCATATTTCTCTCTCGTTCTCTGTTCGCTCTGCAGAAACAGAAGCTTGAATCAGTAACAAAGCAGCTGGGATGAAGATGCCTCAGAGGAGGCGTTGGCAACGTGAACCACATCAGACTCTGCACCTGAATCTGTCACTCTGTCCATCACTGTCCTCTTAGTTCTGCTTTCCATCCTAACAACACTTTTTATTTATTTTTTTTATTTTATTTAGGTTTCTCGTTAGTAATGCAATCCATGCAGTCACAACATCTTAAAATGAACACACCCACCAAAAAAAGTGCTTAATTTTGCTACCCGTGCATATTATATACAGTATATGGTATGTACTATATTGCAGTACATGCTATATTTATCCATAGCTAAACTGGAAAATGAATTACATTTTCTTAACTAAAAAGATGAAATTGTCCCCATTTATCACCCTAACAAATTGCCCCCCCCCCCCTCGTGGACCCCACTCTGATCTATGTTATTAAAGCCGGTGTGGCGGCAGCTGGCGGCTCCTTATCACCCCGTTTATTTTCATCAGGCCTTTTATCGTCGTGTGTAACCAGCTGTGTACAGGACTACATTATAGTTTAATGTTAAAGGCTCAGTGAGCACAGCTTTACGACTCTCTGGGTGAATTCTGTTTATTCTGTCTATTTAATTCACTCAGGAAATCAGTTATAAACTGATATAAAGCCTCTGACAATTCACTGGAAATAGAATCACCATAAACTTAGTGGATATAAATGAGAAAGACCGGCATTTTCCCACCTTTAACACTTATTTAGTTCAGCTAACGACTTGATTTAACTCAGTTAGTTGCCTTTGCATCAGCTAACTGTTAATCAGATATTTGGCTCAGACTGTTTAGGTTTTTTATTAAAGTGGAGGATGAAAGTGTTCAGTCCCCCCTCTCTAATTGATCAGTTTATTGGCTAAAATACTTCAATAAATCAGTATAACATATGAAATTGTTTGGTTAAGTTTAGCTAAACGGATCAGTATACAGTAATGAAAAAATGTTTGGACTAATGCTGCGTTCGAGAAAACTTGGAACTCAGAGTCTTCTGGATGAAAACTCTGATTTCCTTAACCAGAATGACCAAAAACATGGCGGACTGGGACAAACTCTGCATTCAAAGTGCTTCACGTACTAAGACATTAAAACATTACAAAGGGCACAAAAACAAAAAGAAAAAAAACACATTTTAAAATCATGAAACAGATCATTTAAAATCAAAGAGAAATAACAACATGAATTTACTGTGTTCCACAACATCAGTAGGACCATCTGTACCCATAAAAAATATTTTATTTTTCCACAACGTTTTAATTCATTTTCACAATTAAAATGCATTTTAATCGATGTTTTACCGTTGACCGTGTGGTTCAACACGAGTGTAGATTGTTGTCGGAAAGTTTGAGTTTTCAACCGGGAGATTCCAAGTTCCGAGTTGTCCTTGAACGCAGCATTAGTCAATGTATTTTAGTGACCAACACAGTCTGGTCCTGGTTAGCTGACACATACGTTCATTAACCATTTGGTCCATAATGTATTACTTTAATGATTAAAAAAGCTAAACCATCAGTTTAGCAGATAAGAACCCAGTTTCAGGTTAAGAGCTGATACAAGCTGGGGTCAACTCAGTAGTTGTGTTACCACCTCCATTAACAGATAAAAACAGGTTAAGTGGCTAAACTCAATTCCTGGGATGAACTGCACAGTATTTTAATGTAAATACTCATTCACTATGTAATATTTAGTTTATTTACACCACTTGCCTTCTAGGATATTGTGTTTTCTTTTACACCAGATATCGAGTGACTGATTCTCAATGGTGAGAACTCCTCCTCCTCCTCCTCCTCCTCCTCTTCCTCCTCTTCCTCCTCTTCCTCTTCCTCTTCCTCTTCCTCCTCCTCTAGCATCTTCCTCACCCAGCTGGACATGAACAACTGTGACTGACTGTAAATATGTTCAGATGCATTCGTGTAAAATATTTGCCAGTTTGAAAACAACACTTGAAGATATTTCTGTGTACAGTAGTGGCACTTTATACTTAAAACGCTGTTTCAGACTTTAAAATAAATAAATAAAAAAGACACTGAAATGTTTTAATAAGAAATTCTGCAACTGAAGGAACAGAAACATTTTGGAAATACGACGACACTTGATTTGGCTTCGGTGTGTAAACTGCTGTCGATGCTTTTGTGTTTGTGGTCAGTGCTGAATGTAACGTATTTCAATGTGAGTGCAGTAAAGGTATTTTTCACAAAAAGAGATGCGTTGGAGCTTTGCATTTGTAATAATTATAGATTTTTGTTTAGGAATTGAGGTATTCTGGTTTAATCTGGCACTAAATGTAGTATTAGCTGGTATTTCATCAACAGAAAAAGCTCTTGTAAAGGTTTAGTTTTGAATTCAAAGCTGTTTTGGTTCAGTTTAAGTAATTATCAGCCCATTTCTCTATCCGGATAGTCAAAAGATCAATATTGGAAGTTTAATCTGGAACAATCATATTGTTTTTGGGTTGTCAATGTTTTGTTTTTTACAATCTGATTCTTTTCAATAATTACCCAAAATTCACTGCCCCAAGCGAAGTGACGCACTGAAAATAAGATTATATCACTGTTGGTATAACTTCAACACTCACTGACATTTGTGTTCTTGCATTTTAATTAAACAGGTTTACTATATGACATTCATCATACTGAAAATAGAGTGAAGCATGTATTGACATGTATTAAAAACATAGGACAGTATTGACAGAACAAATGATTAGATGAAATAAAAGTATACATGTCACAACAAGATTATGATTAAAGTTTAACTTTCCATTCAGGCTGTTTATAATACACTCATTAAATCAGTCGACCCTTATCATGTACAAACAATGCCAATCAATCAGTGAGCCACACGCTGCTCTGTCAGCAGGTTTTACTGCACTAGTCGGAGTCAGAACGACCTTCGACACCGCGCCTTGTTTGCAGTGCAGTCTGGGTAAAATGTCTCGGAGCAGTGGGCGTGTGCAGCGATGGAGCAACTGGTTGGATCAGTTTTTGTGAAGTGAATGAATCGGCTGCAGCAGCGAGGAGCGTCTCTGTCTCCACAGAGGTAAGACAGATTCACACTAATGCACTTTAGTGAACTGAGTTTGTCTCCAGGAAGTGGATTTAAAACAGATTACATGTGTTTTGTTTTGTTCAACTTAATCTCTGATCTCTGGTCGGTTCTCCTCTGCAGGAACCGTCTTTATCTTGGCCTCTTCATGATGCAGATACAGGAGATTATAAAACTGGTGTTATTTGTATGTGTAGATGCAGCTCACATTTACAGGACAGAAACACAACCAGTCACTGGATACCATGAGATGTTTTGAGTTGGGGGGGTTGGTCAGTTCAGGTCAGGTCAGGGGTCACCGCTTTGTTTACTGCGCCTGAGAAGCAAAGTTTGATCTTTAATCTGCTGGTGGATCATTGATTTTCTTCAATGTGTAGGTTTTAAACAGTATAGTTGGTCATGCTGCTGAAACCAAGGCCTGTACACATACACTCTGCAAGAACAGATAAATTTGTTCTTGTGCAAGAAGAACAAGAACAAAGTTAGTTCTGACCAGGACATTTCATTCATACCATGAGAAACTCAAGTGCAGAACTTCAAATTTCCAAAATTACACAAAAGTTGTCAGACACCATTCAAGAAAAAAGTTCAGTCCAGATGTTGCATCAAGGACAAGCTGCAAGAAAATAATGACATCATTATTTTCTTGCAGCCCTGGAGGAGAGAAGATGTTTCCCTGTTATTGTAGAGTATGTACAGGCCTTTATCTGTGAGGCCCATTCCTACTGCTAAGATTATTTTAGTAGTTTAGATAAAGGCTGCATACTGCATTTTAGTTTCAGTTTCTATATTTTGTACATTTACGTTTGATGTCCACTGTGTCAGAGAGCATCACACAGGTCAGACTGACTCCCCTGTCCTCTCCTGTCCTGTCCTCCTGTCCAGCAGTCAGACCATGGCAGCAGCTCAGCCCAGCCCTCTGACCACTCACGTGCTCAACACCGGAGACGGCGTCCCAGCAGCCAAGATGGCCGTCAGCCTGCACCGACTGGACTCCAAGATGATGATCTGGAGCATGCTGAGTGTTGGGTGAGGGTTCGACATCAGTGCACTGCAAAACCCGATGAAGTCTCTCTTACATCACTGCCTCACTGTACAAACAAACACTCACTCATCATTTAGGTTGTATTAGTATTTGAGCTCAAGCCAGAAAAACATATGCACACCTTTAAAAATGGACAGGTGTGTAGAAGACCTACGGCCTATCTGATAAAGAAAAAAGAAAATAGTAAGAAAACGGTTTAATACAACAAATAATGAATGAAAAGGGGGAAGAATAAGTGAATTTTTGTAGTCTTGCCTACTTCTTTTTTCAAGAAACCCCTTTTACAAATTAGATAATGTATCAAAACAAAGAGAAAAAATAGAGGAAAAATAAATAAAATGCTGAGCAGCCACCAGCTCATCATCCTAGTAGATTCCTAGGTGAAACATGTTGTCATGCAACTTTAAAAAATATATATAATTTTCATCCATCTTTACAAACTTATCCACTTACACATGCATTGTTTTGGCTGCCATAAATGCAGTTCACCTTATCAAATCAGATTCACCTTATCGTTGTGTTTTATGATCTGAAACCTGCAGACTTTTTTATTGAGCTTGTACCATAATGTTCTTTGTTGGAGATAATCAAGACTGAAAGTTTAGGGGGTGAGTTTTTTTCTTTCTTTTCCTTGAATCTGAGCTTTAATGAACCTCGTTGACGTTTAGGACAACAAACCAAGATGGCCGCTGCCCAGGACTCATCAGCCGAGAAGCTTTCACCCCCGGGATGTACAAGCTGCGCTTTGAGACCGGTTCGTACTGGGAGAATCTGGGTCAGACCTCCTTCTACCCCTACGTCGAGGTGAGGCTCAGGGTTTGTTAATTTGTTTATTTTTACGCTGGTGTCACTTACATGTTCATTATGTTCATTTTAAAGCTAATGTTCTGGTTTAGCCTCATGGTGACAATCAAAGAGTTCTTCTTCTTCCACCACTGACAATTCATACATGAAAACACTGATGTGACTGCTGACCGCCATAGAGTGTCACCAAATCTGTCAAAAAATGAATTTTATGAGTGAATGATTTTAACTTTGTGTGTGATTTGTCTTTCCTTTTTTGTTCAGATTGTGTTCACCATCAGTGACCCGCAGCAGAAGTTCCACCTCCCTCTGCTGATGAGCCGGTTCTCCTACAGCACCTACAGAGGAAGCTGAAGGCCTTGGTACAACAGTGATAATAATAATATAATAATATGTGGTCAGGACTCTTTGACATCAACAAAACTACCGTTATACAAACAAAAAACACAAACGAAGAAGCCGCTGGTGAGCTCCAATTGTCTGAGAACATACAGTACATTTGGTCATATGTAATTTCAGACTGATCAGGTACAACTTGATGAGGAATCGAGATGTTTTCCCATTTCAGAGTAACAAACATGAGGTTGAAGGTCAGAACCAGTGGATGGAGTCGGTCAGGTGTCTGTTGTGTTGCTTCTTGTTTGTTTTTTATGCCCTAGTTTTAAAGCTGTGTTACATTTTTCTTTATGTACATGAAGCACCTGAAAACTCAGCTGGTTATTGATGTTTAGTTGATTCATTCTTCTGTTTTTGGTTTTGTAGTTCATGTAATCTACAATCACACAGTCAGTCATTCTTTTTGCAGTGTTTCTTGTGTATTGTTCATAGTTTTTTTCATATTTTTATGTATTTTCTTAAATGATAAAGACAAACAATAAACACACAATCAACAATAACACGTGGCAACGACAACAGCATCACAAACAAAAACAAAACAAGACAAACCAACAAAACATCATAGTTTTATAGTTTCATAGTTTTTAATATACCAGTCATTACATTTCACTAATATTTAATTAATCATGTCAATCATATTCTGGTTTTTACATCTTTGCTGCTTTTATTTGTTAAAAATCTGTGTTTGCTGTTGTTTACCACTGGAGTCCAATAGAAATGTATAATTTAATCATATAGATTTCCCTCCTTTTTCAAGTACATTTTTTTGGCTTTTATTGCCTTTAATTGATAGGATAGTCGAGACAGGAAATGGAGAGAGGCAGAGAGAGGGGGAACGACACGCAGGAAAGAGCTTCTTGACGCGGGATTCGGACTGGGGCCACCTGCACTGAGGACTGAGTCTCAACATGGGGCAGCAGCTCCACCCAGTGAGCTAAACACTGCCCCATATAGATTTCCCTCTCATATACAATGCAGCCGTCTGGTACATGAGTCTGTACTTCATAGTTCTTCTATAGTCTTCATAGTTCTGTTGTTCCTGCTGACGGTCCTGACAACATAACAACAACACACAGGAGAAATACTTGTTCTTCTGACAAGCGGTGGTGTAGTAGAAATAAACAGCAGTAAACACACCAGTCTCTGCACTCAGATCTTGTCCCTCCCCTCCCCCACGCCCTGTTCAAAGTTTACTTTCACTTTTGACTCAGGTGTGTGTCGCAGTTTATTTTCCCATGTAAAGGTAAGGTGAAGGCTTTGAATGTTTTCCTTGTTAACGCCTGTCGTTACCTGAGTTCTTTGCCCTTCAACTTCTCGTTGTGTTGTTGTGTTATCATAATGTTACTGTAGTTGAGTCAGAGCTGTAACTGTAAAGTCTGGACCGACAGAACCTGTTGTTGGTAGAAGAGCAGAAGCAGAGTTGGTCGACGTCAGTAGTTGTGGTTATTTGTGTGCAACTCAACACAAGAAAACTAAGCACCTGTTTAGGGCCTCATAACTACTCAGGGCCCCAAAAGCAATACACTTTTTAAAAATCTATTGTGCATAACTTCTGTCAATCACTAGAGAATTCCTCCGTGATCACAAACACCCTAATTGTTGTTGCACTTCAAGTTGTTGTTGCACATTGCTGTTGCAGTTTATTTTGAAAAGATTTACACTACAGGATTGATGTGGACTCAGTGTGGCGGACTGAGGGGATCACAGAGTTTTTAATATGATGTTCAGAAAGACAGTGAACACCACAGAGGCTCCTGCTTCAACAGCTGCTACAGTCTATTGATCAGTACTGTTACTACAGTGGTCAGGTACTTGTATTTTCCTTGAGTATTTCCTTGTTGTCTTACTTCCTGCTTGTACTGCAGCTGAGTTGAGGCCCAGTGTAACAATCAGCTGTAGCTCGTTTGATCCAGTGGTTTTCTACAGGGACGCTGTCCACACAGAGACTGTGTCACATCAAGTCAGTGGATCTCAGTCCTTGTGTGTGTCAGTGGATGGAAACAGTGGTCCATGGATCATGTTGCTGGGCTGCTCTTCACTTCACTGCAGCGTCATGACGCCATCTAGTGGACTGATAGTAGAAGTACAGCAGCTGATGGCAGCTTCCTCTTCCTCACTGCTGTGTGACTGCATTCAGCTGACACTGATATGAAGCAGAGAAGAAGAGCCAATCAGTGGAGGAGCAGCTGGAGACATGATGGGCATGTGAGCTGCTGTGCACATGAATGATGTGTGTTTCCTCCGCAGGTGAAGCTACAAAGTGTGTGTGAGCTGATGTGGATGTGACCTCAGCAGCATGGATAAGTCTGCTGGACCTGGACTTGGACCTAGCTGTGTGTCCATGCAGAATGATGAGTCCATCAGTAGTCATCAACTCAACTTGAAGGGATCTGATGTTGAAAGGTCAGAATTAAACCTGTCAGACTTTTCTCTCTAAAAGTCAGTTGTTGTGTTTATTAAAAGATTGAAGATATTTTTCATCTGTTTTTCTCCAACCTGCACATTTATCAGTTGTGTTGTTGTTTCAGGATCCAGCAGCAGAGACCAGACTCTCCTGAACCCAGCTTTCTGTCTTTAAAGAGCGACCGGTCAAAGGACTGGGGTATTGACTTTAAAGGAGGACGTGGATCAGCTGATCAGATGTAAGCTGTAACTGACAGTCAGACTCAGGTTATTGTTGAAATGAACCAGTTTGTACGACGTGTTGTTGGACCAGGTCTGAAACCAAAGTGTCTCTGTGAACGTCCTCAGGGGACATATAAAGTCCATCTTGTATTATCTCTCTGTCCTGATGTTGACTTGACACTGATTCCTCCACAGAGTGGACCAGGAGAGCTCAGAGGTTCCCAGTGGTCAGTCTGCCCAGCAGCATCAAACACACCTGGACTCCATGTTTATGGTGGGTACATGTCCAACAGCTGCTGTTACATCTGTTGTGTTCACCATCATCTCCATGCTGCACTTTGACACCAGTGGATTGTCAGTCTGTCAGGTTGTAGTTTGATGCTGTCACCCATAGAGTTTCTGTTCCAGCTGCTGGAGGAGAACATGGTCACTTTTGTGAAGAACGAGCTGAAGAAGATCCACAACTTTCTGAGTCCAGATTACCCAGAATGCTCAGGGAGTCAGAGGGAGGATGAGGAGGTGGTGGACGGTGAGGATGAAGAGCAGAGGAGCATCAGAGAGGGGTTAGTGAAGATCACAGTGAAGCTCCTGAGGAGGATGAAGCAGGAGGAGCTGGCTGAGCGTCTGCAGAGCAGTAAGAGGATTTCTGTAAAGATTCAACATGATGGACAAATGAGGCGTTCACTGACATCAACAGAACAGGAAACATGTTCATATAGTCGTTATTTAGAGGAATTAACATGTTACATTTATTATTGGTCTGATTTCTTGTGTTTTCATTCAGAATATTTTGCTGCAGTTTGTCGACGTAAACTCAAATCTGCCCTGAAGAAGAAGTTCCAGTGTGTGTTTGAGGGGATCTCTAAAGCAGGAAACCAAACCCTTCTGAACCAGATCTACACAGAGCTCTACATCACTGAAGGAGGGGCTGAAGGGGTCAATGATGAACATGAGGTCAGACAGATTGAAACAGCTTCAAGGAAACCAGACAGACCAGAAACAACCATCAGACAAGAAGACATCTTTAAAGCCCCACCTGGAAGAGACCGACCAATCAGAACAGTGATGACAAAGGGAGTGGCTGGCATTGGGAAAACAGTCTTAACACAGAAGTTCACTCTGGACTGGACTGAAGACAAAACCAACCAGGACATACACTTCACATTTCCCTTCACCTTCAGAGAGCTGAATGTGCTGAAAGAGAAAAAGTTCAGCTTGGTGGAACTTGTTTATCACTTCTTCTCTGAAACCAAAGCAGCAGGAATCTGCAGCTTTGATCAGTTCCAGGTCGTCTTCATCTTTGACGGTCTGGACGAGTGTCGACTTCCTCTGGACTTCCACAACACTGAGATCCTGACTGATGTGACAGAGTCCACCTCAGTGGACCTGCTGCTGACCAACCTCATCAGGGGGAAACTGCTTCCCTCTGCTCGCCTCTGGATAACCACACGACCTGCAGCAGCCAATCAGATCCCTCCTGAGTGTGTTGACATGGTGACAGAGGTCAGAGGGTTCACTGACCCACAGAAGGAGGAGTACTTCAGGAAGAGGTTCAGAGATGAGGAGCAGGCCAGAGAGATCATCTCCCACATCAAGACCTCACGAAGCCTCCACATCATGTGCCACATCCCAGTCTTCTGCTGGATCACTGCTACAGTTCTGGAGGAGCTGTTGAAGACCAGAAGGAGAGGAGAGCTGCCCAAGACCCTGACTGAGATGTACATCCACTTCCTGGTGGTTCATCTGAAACTGAAGAAGGTCAAGTATGATGGAGGAGCTGAGACAGATCCACACTGGAGTCCAGAGAGCAGGAAGATGATTGAGTCTCTGGGAAAACTGGCTTTTGAGCAGCTGCAGAAAGGAAACCTGATCTTCTATGAATCAGACCTGACAGAGTGTGGCATCGATATCAGAGCAGCCTCAGTGTACTCAGGAGTGTTGACACAGATCTTTAAAGAGGAGAGAGGCCTGTACCAGGACAAGGTGTTCTGCTTCGTCCATCTGAGTGTTCAGGAGTTTCTGGCTGCTCTTCATGTCCATCTGACCTTCATCAACTCTGGACTCAACCTCATGTCACAACAACAAACAACATCTCGGTGGTCTCAGGTGTTTAGAGACACATCTACATCTTTCTACCAGAGCGCTGTGGACGAGGCCTTACAGAGTCCAAATGGACACCTGGACTTGTTCCTCCGCTTCCTCCTGGGTCTTTCACTGGAGACCAATCAGACTCTCCTACGAGGTCTGATGACTCAGACAGGAAGTGACTCACGGTCCAATCAGAAAACAGTCCAGTACATCAAGAAGAAGATTGAAAAGACTCCCTCTGCAGAGAAAAGCATCAACCTGTTCCACTGTCTGAATGAACTGAATGATCGTTCTCTAGTGGAGGAGATCCAACAGTCCCTGAGATCAGGACGTCTCTCCACAGATAAACTGTCTCCTGCTCAATGGTCCGCTCTGGGCTTCATCTTACTGTCATCAGGAGAAGATCTGGATGAGTTTGACCTGAGGAAATACTCTGCTTCAGAGGAGGCCCTTCTGAGGCTGCTGCCAGTGGTCAAAGCCTCCAACAAAGCTCTGTAAGTGGAGAGATAGTTGGATTTATTCATCATTATATAAAAAAAAAAATCAGCAGCAAGCCGTGTGCAAGTACGACCTGCTGAGCAGCGTCCCATCATTATATAAAAACACTTGTGTCTTTTCAACAGAACAGAGAATAAATTCCTTTCTTCTTTAATTCCTCATGATCATCTCTTCAGACTGAGCAGCTGTAACCTCTCAAAGAGAAGCTGTGAAGCTCTGTCCTCAGTCCTCAGCTCCCAGTCCTCTAGTCTGAGACACCTGGACCTGAGTAACAACAACCTGAAGGACTCAGGAGTGAAGCTGCTGTCTGGTGGACTGGAGAGTCCACACTGTAGACTGGAGACTCTCAGGTGAGGATCCATCCAGCTGTTTATCTGATGACACTTGAACACACCTCCAGGTGGTGACAGTGGTTTCCTGTGTGTTGTCTTGTGTGTTCAGTCTGTCAGGATGTCTGGTCACAGAGGAAGGCTGTGCTTCTCTGGCCTCAGCTCTGAGCTCCAACCCCTCCCATCTGAGAGAGCTGGACCTGAGATACAACCATCCAGGAGCCTCAGGAGTGAAGCTGCTGTCTGCTGGACTGGAGGATCCAGACTGGAGACTGGACTCTCTCAGGTATGGAGAGGCTGCTGCAGCCACACACACTGTCTGATAGAGGAGGAGGAGCTGGAACATTTTCTATGGCCCCGTTCACATCTGGTCACACCTGGTATTAACATCTGTCTCAGGTGATTGATGCATTGATGACATCAGATCTGATCACTCAGACCATATCCAGAGGTGGTGTAGGCCACAGTGAAGCTCCGCCCACTCCACTGACGTCCTCTGTCTCAGTCTGACTCGTCCCAACTCAGTTTATACTGAAGCTAAAATCTCAGAGTGTTTCCAACATGAGCTGTGCAGCTTCCATCAGTCACAGTGATGAACTACTGGGATCAGGAGTTTCTCCTCATGACTTCAGTGTCTCTTCATGACTCACTGTGTCATATTCAGGAGAAGAGATCTCAGTGATGAAACCAGCTGTCAATCAGAAGATAGTGAGTGTAGTGAACAGTGTAATAATCAGTGTTTGTGGCTGAATGTGTGTGTGATCAAACAGCTGTTTTCAGACTGTGTGTGTGCTGCTCCAACACGTCTGACACAGCTTCACAGCTGCACTCTTCTTCTTCTTCTTCTTCTTCTTCTTCTTCTTCTTCTTCTTCTTCTTCTTCTTCTTCTTCTTCTTCTCCACCTGTTGTGTCTTCATCTTATTTGTTGTGACGTGAGTTTTGCAGCTTGAGAGTCAGAGTGAAAGTGTGTGTCTGACACTGCAGTGACATCACATGAGAAAACCCATGATGAAGTGTTTCCTCCTGGTCTCCTCCTGCTCTGTATCATCACTAGATAAAGACTCCAGCTCCTTCTTCTCTGTGCTCAGTCTTCATCCATACATACCAGCCTCCATGTGAACACAGTGATAAAACAGTGTGTGAGTGAGAGAGAGCCATGTAATGTCCATGTGTGCATGCTGACAGAGAACGTGCTGCTCTGACCCCCCTCCTCCTTTCAGGGTGCAGCCTGCTGGAGTCCGATGGTTGACACCAGGTCCATGGAGATGTAAGTGTGTTTTTATTTTAGCAGCACATTCAACCATCTTCACACTGTCACATCACTGACCTCATGAGTCTTCATCAAACTGTCAATAACTGATCACATGATCAATAACTGCAGCTGTGTCTTGTTCTCTCCATCAGATTCCTGTCGACTCACAATCGACACAAACACAGTGCACAGATGGATCAAACTGTCTGACAACAACAGGAAGGCGACACTTGTGAAGGAGTATCAGTCATATCCTGATCATCCAGACAGATTTGACCGGTGTCCTCAGCTGCTGTGTTCAACTGGTCTGACTGGTCGCTGCTACTGGGAGGTCGAGTGGAGAGGAGACGTTTATATATCAGTGAGTTACAGAGGAATCAGCAGGAAAGGAGACGTTAGAGACTGTGTGTTTGGATGGAACGATCAGTCCTGGAGTCTGGAGTGCTCTGATGATCGTTACTACGTCTGGCACAAAGGCAGACGGACACCGACCTCCTCCTCCTCCTTCTTCTCCTCCTCCTCCTCCTCCTCCTTCTTCTCCTCCTCCTCCTCCTCCTCCTCCTCTGTCTCTGACAGAGTAGCAGTGTATGTGGACTGTCCTGCTGGCTCTCTGTCCTTCTACAGAGTCTCCTCTGACTCACTGATCCACCTCTACACCTTCAACACCACCTTCACTCAACCTCTGTATCCTGGGTTTTTAATCTGGTCTGGTTCCTCAGTGTCTCTGTGTTGAGTGAACCAGAGTCTCCTCCTGTCACAGAAACCTTCTCACTGTTGAACAGACAGTTCAGTCTCTACATGTCTGTCTCTGTCTCTCACTCACGTTTTCACATTCATGGAGTAAATCAGTTGATTTTTTGATATTTTCTCAATGATTCTTTTGAACTTCTTCCTCTTCCTTTAAAGATGGAAGCGTTGATTATTACAGTTACAGTTGAAAGCTGCTGCTGCACAGCAATGGTCGGGGCAATTTTTAGACAAAATTAGGCAATTTTAAAGTGAAAGTTGCAAAGCCGTAGCACATGATTGATCTGTTATGAATTATTTTCAAGTTTTGAAATTTAGATGCTCTAACACCACAATCAGGACTATTGTCTTGTGTATTTGTCATGGGTGATATGAATGCTGATGTGTCAGATGATAAGTCCCTGTTTGGGCAGCATTTGATTGAGTTCTGTCACGACTGTAAATTAGTGTTCTCTAGTAAAATATAACTACCAACTGATGATGCTATACATATATTAGTGAAGCATGACATACAACATTATGGCTGGATCACTGCATATGCACAGCTGCTTAGTAGAAGATGAGAGTCTGAATAGACTAGCTACCAGACCATATTCCAGTCTCCCTAACGCTAGATATAGAGAGTTTACCAGAGCTGACCAGCTATGATGAGCAGGACTGAGGAAAAATAGACTGGTCAAAGCTCTCAGAATATGATCTTTGGAAATAAAACTGTAAAACCGCCATAAGTCTTAGAAATATTCATATTCCCTGCGTAAAAGTCAGACATGGGCCTAAGTTTGAACACAGGAAAAAAAACAAAAGCTAAATTTAAATATGTCATACGTTATATTAAAAATAATGAACAGGTGATGAGAGCCAACTCAGTGGCAAGGAAACTTCAACAGAATGCAATGCTTTCTGGAAGGAGGTTGAAGTTTAACAACAGTAAAATACTCCTATCTTCCAATATTATGGTGTCTCTGGTGATGAAAACATTGCTGAGCTATGGGGAAAACATTATAGTAAGCTTTTTAACTGTATTGAGAGTGTTGAGGTTAATGTTGGTAATGTTGTTGACAATAATGATTGAAGTGATTAAAGTGTACACTGCTATTGAGAAACTGTCGGTAACAAATCATGTGGCCCTGATTTGATAACAGCTGAACATGTGAAGTATGCAAGCTACAGAGTAATCATCCTACTTGCTATTTGTTTCTCTGGATTTCTTTATTTCCAACTTACTAATGTTGTATTTTCAGTGTTATTATGTTGTGATGTTATGTCCAATATTATTGGGACACTTGTTTCATTATTTGAAATTTATCTGTCTCTGTTTTGTTTTTTTTAGATAAATGCTACATACTGTATTTTAGTTTCAGTTTCTATTTTGTACTTTTATGTTTGATGTCCACTGACACTGAGGAGAGTTGACCGTATCAGAGAGCATCACACAGACAGGTAAGACTCACTCACTCAGACGGTTGACAATCACTGCACTGTAAAACCTGCTGAAGTCTCTTTTACATTACTGCCTCACTGTACAAACACTCACTTATCACTTAGGGTTTTATTAAGATCAAGCCAGAAAAACATATGCACACCTTTACTCTTCACTATATCCACCCACCTGACTCAACCAGTATGAGAAACAAACAGGTTTGACCATCAACGCCTCTAAAACACAAGTAATCTGCATTAATGCCCCCCCGGAGGCGCCAGTCACGGTGGATGAAGAAACCCTCGACTATGCCGAGGAGTTCACCTACCTGGGAAGCGTCGTCAGTAAAGACAATACAACAGGACATCAGAGCAAGGCTAGGGAAGGCCCACAGTGCTTTTATAAGGCTCCATCCAATCGGGAAATCAAAGCAGTATAGCCTCAGAACAAAGGCCCGACGGTATAACAGCAACGTAAAATCAGTGCTGCTGTACGGTTCGGAACGCTGGCGAGTGACGACACATGATGTGTAAAAGATTGATGCCTTCCATGATGGATGCCTTCGCAAAATCTGTTGCATCTTCTGGCCTGAGGAGATCTCAAACAGAGAACTGCGCAGGATGACCAAGTGCACCAGTGCTGTGATGGAAATTAAACACCGCCGACTATGCTGGCTAAACCATGTGCTCAGAATGAATGAAGACCGTATCCTAAAAGTCGCGTTGAGATGGACCCCAGCTGGAAAAAGGAGTCAAGGCCGACCTAAAACAACCTGGCGACGAACCGCGACAGCCGAACTCAAGGAGATGAACCTTACATCGGGCGAGGTGTAACGTGTAGCGAATGACAGGTCCCGCTGGAGTCAGATCGTCGCAGCCTTATGTCCCACCTGGGACGAAGAGGATTAAGTAAGTACACCTTTAAAAACGGGCAGGTGCGTGGAGGACCAACAGTCTGTTTACACTCGTGATATTAAGAAAACATCATTTTATCACAAGTGTAGACAGTATATTCTCTGTTTTTATTATTCTGTTTAGTTTATTTATTATTTATACAGTTCAATATGTAGCCCTCCCACTCAACTCTAATTTGTTGCAAAATGTCATGAAATACCCCTTTACACTTGTTGCACCTAGAGCATGAGAGGCAAATTAGAGGGAGTCTACAAAAATATGAGATTTGGTATGTGTCTACTTTACCTGACTCTGCCCAGAGTGCAGAGAGGCCTGGTTAGCTGATTTTATAGCTATATTGTTTTCGTGAGCCTTACAAACTCCCTGCATACATTTACAGATCATAGCGTTACTTTAACCACATCTGTCCAATATAATTAACATTTCAACTCTCAATACACATTGCAACCATGAAATGTTAATCAACTCAAAAATATTGGACATTTACCCTTTAATTGTCCTGGTGACCCTTTGAGTCAAGTAAAAAATAAAATAAGTAAATAATAATACCCGGGGTTTTATTAAACTCAGTTATTGTACTATGTCGTTGGCGCGCATGTTGGAGCACATTTGAATCCTCGTGAAAAGTGTTTTCTCAGTACTCACGGATCCTTGGTCATTCAGAAGCGGTTAGCAGCAGGTTCTTCAAACCCTCTGTTCAGAGGAGAAGTGTGAGATGAGATGTAGAACCAAGTCCCAGTCCGAACAGCAGGTTTCCTGGCGGCAGCATGAAGTCCTGAACCCTCTACAGCAGCAGCATGCGTGGCAGCAGGCTGGCTGGCAGGCAGGTAGGCACTATGCAGAAAATCACAACACTAATAAACTCTACTATTCATTCACATAAACGTTCGTATTGTCACTAGTTCACATAATGTCCATACTCACTCAGAAATCCCGGTGCATAATATTTTCCCCCACACAAACGGTCTCCTTTCTTCTCCGGCTAGCGGGGACGAGGCTAACTAGCACTGATGTTCACAGCAAAAGGCGTCACTAAACTTAAGTATAATTTCCGGCTGTAACAGCTCCAAACACGGCTCACTCTTACATTTTGCACCCGATACCACACAAATAAATCCTCCAGCTTTTAATTTCAGTAGAAATAATAACTTTAAACGCTTACAACTAGCTCTTTACGTTGCTGTTTTTCTTTCCCTCCTTCTCTCCAGACATTAGCCTGAGCCTCGTCGTCAAAGATCCTCAATTAATTTCAACCGTCTTTGGCCTCGTCTTGTTAGTCTCACCCTCTTCTCTGAATCCGGTTGGTAGTTGAGGCTCATCTTTTACTGGCATGGATTGGCTAATGAAAGATTGACACCTGGTTACCTAAATAAACAGAGGAAACGACATGAGACGTTCAAAAACCACCAAGAGCATAGGAAATGTCAGTATTATGCCAAATATACATTTCTCCACATAGTGATAACTTCTTTCACAATGGCAGCAATTTAACCAATAAAGAATATATATCACTGCATATTTGTTAACTGAACACATATTTAAAAGATATTAACATTTTTTACCTGGGCACTACAAATACAAAGGATAATGCAACACCTGAATGAAAGGGGCAGAAAGTGAACTTGTGTATCTCCATCTTTTTTCAAGAAATCCCTTTTACAAATTAGATAATGTATCAAAACAAAAGAAGAGAAAAGAGTAAAATAATTAAAATGCTGACCAGGCACCAGCTCATCATCCTAGACTCCTGGGTCTGAAACATGTCGTCATGCAACTTTAAAAAATATAGGCTGTATATAATTCTTATCCATTTAAAAATATATACTATACAGTACATCCACATACATAGCCTATGCGTTGTTTGAGCTGCCATAAATCCAGTTCACCTTATCAAATCAGATTCACCTTATCATTGTGTTTTATGATCTGAAACCTGCAGGAGATGTCAGACTTTTAACCAAGACTGAAAGCTAAGGGTGAGTTTTTTTTCTTTGAACATCTGATGTTGACATTTAGGACAACAAATGAAAATGGCTGCTGCCCAGGAGTCATCAGCCGAGAAGCTTTCACCCCCAGGATGTACAAGCTGCGCTTTGAGACCGGTTCGTCCTGGTAGAGTCTGGGTCAGACCTCCTTCTACCCCTACGTCGAGGTGAGGCTAAGAGTTTGTTCATTTGTTTTTTACTTAGGTGTCATTTACATGTTCATTATGTTCATTTTAAATAATGAAATTGATGTTCTAGTTTAGCCTCATGGTGGCAGTCAAAGATGTGATGACCGCTGTTCGCCACAAGGTGTCACCAAATCTGTCAAAAAAATGATTTCATGGAATTAATTATTTCAACTTTGTGTGTGAATTATGTTTCCTTTCTGTGTGCATCCAGATTGTGTTCACCATCAGTGACCCGGAGCAGAAGTTCCACCTCCCTCTGCTGATGAGCCGGTTCTCCTACAGCACCTACAGAGGAAGCTGAAGGCCTTGGTACAACAGCGATAATAATAATAATATGTGATCAGGAGTATTTGACATCAACAAAACTACATTTATACAAGCAAAAGAAGAAAAGAAGCTGGTGGTGAGCTCCAAGTCTGAGGACACACATTTGGTCGTAAGTAATTTCAGACTGACCAGGTTGATGAGGAATCGAGATATTTTCCCCTTTCAGAGTAACAAACATGAGGTTGAAGGTCAGAACCAGTGGATGGAGTCGGTCAGGTGTCTGTTGCGTTGCTTTTTGTTAATTTTTTAAAAGTTGTGTCAAATGTTTCTTTGTGTACATGAAGCACCTGAAAATACAGCTGGTTATTGATAAGTTTATTTCATTCCTGGTTTTGGTTTTGTAGTTCATGTAATCTACAATCACACTGTCCGTCATTCTTTTTACAGTGTTTTTTGTGTGTTGTTCATAGTTCTTTTTTTCATATTTTTATTTCATTTTCAGAAATGATAAAGACAATAAATAATAAACAACAATAAACACACAGCAATAACACTTGACAACGACAAAAGCATCACAAACAAAAACAAGGCAAGGCAAACCAATATCTCAGTTTTATAGTTTAATGATTTTTAATATAATTATGTCACTAATACTTAATTAATCAAATGAAAAAGAATCTGTGTTTTACACCTTTGCTGCTTTTATTTGTAAAAAATCTGTGTTCACTATTGTTTACCACTGCAGTCCAATAGAAATGTATCATTTAGTAGTAGAAATAAACAGCAGTAAAAACACCAGTCTCTCCACTCAGATCTTGTCCCTCCCCTCCCCCACTTCCTGTTCAAAGTTTACTTTCACTTCTGAACCAGCGGTTGTTGTGTCACAGTTTATTTTCCCATGTGAAGGTAAGGTGAAGACTTTGAATGTTTTCCTTGTTAACACCTGTCGTTACCTGAGTTCTCTGCCTTTGAACTTCTCGTTGTGTTGTTGTTGTTTTGTTATTATAATGTTACCGTAGTTTAGTCATAGTCTGTAACTGTAAAGTCTGAACTGACAGAACCTGTTGTCGATAGAAGAGCAGAAGCAGAAGTTGAACAGAGTGGTTATTTATGTGCAGCTCCACTCAGAGTCAGGCAGGCCAGATATACGCGAACTAAACACCTGCTTATGTCCTCGTAGCCACTCAGCCCCAATGAACTTTTTTAGATCTATTGTGCGTAACTTCTGTCAACCCCTAGAGAATTCCTGCGCATTGCACTTCAAGTTGTTGCACATTGCTGTTGCAGTTTATTTTAAAAAGATTTACACTACTGGACTGATGTGGACTCAGTGTGGCGAACTGAGGGGATCACAGGGTTTTAATATGATGTTCACAAAGACAGTGAACACCACAGAGGCTCCTGCTTCAACAGCTGCTACAGTCTATTGATCAGTACTGTTACTGCATATCATCAGTACAGTTGTCAGGTACTTGTACTTTCCTTGAGTATTTCCTTGTTGTGTTACTTCCTGCTTGTACTGCAGCTGAGTTGAGGCCCAGTTGTTGTGTGTGTAACAATCAGCTGTAGCTTGTTTGATCCAGTGGTTTTCTACAGGGACGCTGTCCACACAGAGACTGTGTCACATCAAGTCAGTGGATCTCAGTCCTTGTGTGTGTCAGTGGATGGAAACAGTGGTCCATGGATCATGTTGCTGGGCTGCTCTTCACTTCACTGCAGCTTCATGACGCCATCTAGTGGACTGATAGTAGAAGTACAGCAGCTGATGGCAGCTTCCTCTTCCTCACTGCTGTGTGACTGCATTCAGCTGACACTGATATGAAGCAGAGAAGAAGAGCCAATCAGTGGAGGAGCAGCTGGAGACATGATGGACATGTGAGCTGCTGTGCACATGAATGATGTGTGTTTCCTCTGCAGGTGAAGCTACAAAGTGTGTGTGAGCTGATGTGGATGTGACCTCAGCAGCATGGATCAGTGTGAGGACAGAGAGGAGGGAGCCCCTCCCTCTAAAACCACTCTGTGTGGGGGACATCAGGACCCGACCAGAGGTCAAAGGTCAGAATTATAACTGTCTAAAAGTCAGTTGTTGTGTTTATTAAAAGACTGAAGATATTTTTCATCAGTTTTTCTCCAACCTGCAGATTTATCAGTTGTGTTGTTGTTTCAGGATCCAGCAGCAGAGACCAGACTCTCCTGAACCCAGCTGTCTGTCTTTAAAGAGCGACTGGTCAAAGGACTGGTTCATTAACTTTAAAGGAGGACGTGGATCAGATGATCAGATGTAAGACATTTCAAAGCCTTTGACTTTCTCTTGAACGTTCTTCCCTTGGAGTCAAAAAGAGTTACAACTCAGACACACATTGTCCAGCTGCAGTAAAGAGTCTCTGTCTGAACATCCACATGTTAATATTCAGTAATTCTCACAGTGCAGCCCAGTAGCAACAGGAAATGTGTCAGCACCTTCTACTTAAAACAGGAAGTAACCGCTGGGTTAAAATCATCTTTTCATTTGCTCTAAATGTTGATGGTCTAGTTTCCAGCTGGTAGAAGGAACATGGTGATGTTGGCTGCATCAAGTCGCCTCCTGGTGGCAGCTTTGAGCTGTGCAACAGGGCGAGGGGCCGATCAGTGGTTTCTAGTGAGTTCAGAGTGACGTCAGACACAGAGAGCAGAGACAGAGGATCAGATCAGTTCAGGAGCTGAAGCAGAATCTCAGCAGCTGCTTTTTACTAGCCTCGTAAACCAGCCTCCCCCGGAAATGCATTTCATTTCATTTCACAGGGGGAGTCCGGCCTCATCCCCGTTGTAACCGTTTCGCCGAAACACTCCGCCTACCGAGCCAATCAGTCCCTGATTGCCAATCAGGGACCGAAGAGGAACAGTGATAACGTCTTTTCCTCCAAGAAACTCAACAAGCGCCAACTCTTGCTCTAGTTTAAGTTCTGTAAATGATGGTATTTCATTTAGAACTTCCCTTATTGCTGTTTTTACGCCGCTGTTTGATGCTGCGCCATGTTTGTTGTAGGTGAGTCCAGTCCATGTAGTGATGTTTTCAGGCCCTGATTGGCCAATGTGCTGTGTCAATCACAGCAGCGACGCTGATTGGCTCTGTAGATGGCCGATTTCTGGCGAAACGGTTTCAACGGGGATAAGGCCAGACTCCCCCTGTGAAATGATGAAATGCATTTCCGGGGGAGGCTGGTTTACGAGGCTAGCTTTTTACAGGAGCAGACAGGCAAACGTCCATAAATACTGAGAGAGAACGAGCAAAACGAGTGGACATAGAAACTTCAACTCATCTACAAACAAAGCAAAGACATGAATGTCATTTTCTGAGGTAAAAAAAAAAAAATCCCTCATCATCATTGTTTACAGCGTTTATCTACAAGAATAAGGAAAAATCAAGAATGTTTTTTTATTAAAGCAACATTGTGGAGTTTATCAGCCTGGAAATAATGTTTCCAGACTCATTGCAATGGTAGTAAATTGGTTAATAGGATGAATGGTGCTGCCGCTGCAGCCTGAGCCGGGTCGCGTCGGCTGAAATTCCACTATGTAACTTCCCTGTGTGTTCTCTGTTCACTTTGTGTCCATGTTTATGTTCTTTTTTTCTTTTGAAAACCTAAAACTGTTAAAAGGGACATTGTGTCACTTCTCTTATTGTCCACGTATTCACAAAAATCAATACTTAGATTCAAAGTATGTATGAGCACTCGTTCCACGTGTTGAAGCTGTGGTCCTCCCTGCAGGCGGCTTTTAGCTACAGGAATAAGGAAACAAATCAAACGTCTTGTTTTTTTGTGTTCATTTTCTTATTTATCAAATCCTAAAACTATTTTAACATCAGTTGTGTTGTTGTTTCAGGATCCAGCAGCAGAGACCAGACTCTCCTGAACCCAGCTGTCTGTCTTTAAAGAGTGACAATTCAAAGGAGCAGGCTGAGCATCTGCAGAGCAGTAAGAGGATTTCTGTAAAGATTCAACATGATGGACAAATGAGACGTTCACTGACATCAACACATGGAGGGAAACAGTCGTTATTTAGAGAAATTATGCTCAATTTATTATTGATCTGATTTCTTGTGTTTTCATTCAGAACATTTTGCTCCAGTTTGTCGACGTAAACTCAAATCTGCCCTGAAGAAGAAGTTCCAGTGTGTGTTTGAGGGGATCTCTAAAGCAGGAAACCAAACCCTTCTGAACCAGATCTACACAGATCTCTACATCACTGAGGGAGGGGCTGGAGGGGTCAATGATGAACATGAGGTCAGACAGATTGAAACAGCTTCAAGGAAACCAGACAGACCAGAAACAACCATCAGGCAAGAAGACATCTTTAAAGCCCCACCTGGAAGAGACCGACCAATCAGAACAGTGATGACAAAGGGAGTGGCTGGCATTGGGAAAACAGTCTTAACACAGAAGTTCACTCTGGACTGGGCTGAAGACAAAACCAACCAGGACATACACTTCACATTTCCCTTCACCTTCAGAGAGCTGAATGTGCTGAAAGAGAAAAAGTTCAGCTTGGTGGAACTTGTTCATCACTTCTTCTCTGAAACCAAAGCAGCAGGAATCTGCAGCTTTGATCAGTTCCAGGTCGTCTTCATCTTTGACGGTCTGGACGAGTGTCGACTTCCTCTGGACTTCCACAACACTGAGATCCTGACTGATGTGACAGAGTCCACCTCAGTGGACCTGCTGCTGACCAACCTCATCAGGGGGAAACTGCTTCCCTCTGCTCGCCTCTGGATAACCACACGACCTGCAGCAGCCAATCAGATCCCTCCTGAGTGTGTTGACATGGTGACAGAGGTCAGAGGGTTCACTGACCCACAGAAGGAGGAGTACTTCAGGAAGAGGTTCAGAGATGAGGAGCAGGCCAGAGAGATCATCTCCCACATCAAGACCTCACGAAGCCTCCACATCATGTGCCACATCCCAGTCTTCTGCTGGATCACTGCTACAGTTCTGGAGGAGCTGTTGAAGACCAGAAGGAGAGGAGAGCTGCCCAAGACCCTGACTGAGATGTACATCCACTTCCTGGTGGTTCATCTGAAACTGAAGAAGGTCAAGTATGATGCAGGAGCTGAGACAGATCCACACTGGAGTCCAGAGAGCAGGAAGATGATTGAGTCTCTTGGAAAACTGGCTTTTGAGCAGCTGCAGAAAGGAAACCTGATCTTCTATGAATCAGACCTGACAGAGTGTGGCATTGATATCAGAGCAGCCTCAGTGTACTCAGGAGTGTTCACACAGATCTTTAAAGAGGAGAGAGGCCTGTACCAGGACAAGGTGTTCTGCTTCGTCCATCTGAGTGTTCAGGAGTTTCTGGCTGCTCTTCATGTCCATCTGACCTTCATCAACTCTGGACTCAACCTGATGTCACAACAACAAACAACATCTCGGTGGTCTCAAGTGTTTAGAGACACGTCTACACCTTTCTACCAGAGCGCTGTGGACGAGGCCTTACAGAGTCCAAATGGACACCTGGACTTGTTCCTCCGCTTCCTCCTGGGTCTTTCACTGGAGACCAATCAGACTCTCCTACAATGTCTGATGACTCAGACCGGAAGTGACTCACGGTCCAATCAGAAAACAGTCCAGTACATCAAGAAGAAGATTGAAGAGACTCCCTCTGCAGAGAAAAGCATCAACCTGTTCCACTGTCTGAATGAACTGAATGATCGTTCTCTAGTGGAGGAGATCCAACAGTCCCTGAGATCAGGACGTCTCTCCACAGATAAACTGTCTCCTGCTCAATGGTCGGCTCTGGTCTTCATCTTACTGTCATCAGGAGAAGATCTGGATGAGTTTGACCTGAGGAAATACTCTGCTTCAGAGGAGGCTCTTCTGAGGCTGCTGCCAGTGGTCAAAGCCTCCAACAAAGCTCTGTAAGTGTAGAGATAGTTGGATTTATTCATCATTACATGAAAACACCATTGTGTCTTTTCAACAGGACAGAAAATAAATCCCTTTCTTCTTTAATTCCTCATGATCATCTCTTCAGGCTGAGCAGCTGTAACCTCTCAGAGAGAAGCTGTGAAGCTCTGTCCTCAGTCCTCAGCTCCCAGTCCTCTAGTCTGAGACACCTGGACCTGAGTAACAACAACCTGCAGGACTCAGGAGTGAAGCTGCTGTCTGGTGGACTGGAGAGTCCACACTGTAGACTTGAGACTCTCAGGTGAGGATCCATCCAGCTGTTTATCTGATGACACTTGAACACAGCTCCAGGTGTTGACAGTGGTTTCCTGTGTGTTGTTGTGTGTCTTCAGTCTGTCAGGATGTCTGGTCACAGAGGAAGGCTGTGCTTCTCTGGCCTCAGCTCTGAGCTCCAACCCCTCCCATCTGAGAGAGCTGGACCTGAGCTACAACCATCCAGGAGCCTCAGGAGTGAAGCTGCTGTCTGCTGGACTGGAGGATCCAGACTGGAGACTGGACTCTCTCAGGTATGGAGAGGCTGCTGCAGCCACACACACTGTCTGATAGAGGAGGAGGAGCTGGAACATTTTCTATGGCCCCGTTCACATCTGGTCACACCTGGTATTAACATCTGTCTCAGGTGATTGATGCCACAGTGAAGCTCCGCCCACTCCACTGATGTCCTCTTTCACAGTTTGATTCGTCCCAACACAGTTTATACTGAAGCCAAAACCTCTTAGAGTGTTTCAAACATGAGCTGTGCAGCTTCCATCAGTCACAATAGGTGTGTTTACATGCAGTGTTTTCCTCAATCTGATTGTAAACAATCGTATTAAATGAATCTTATCCGACCTGTTTACATGAACACTAAACAAAGCAATCCACATTTAATCCCCGTATACATGGACCCAGCTGAAGCCGATTGTAAACAGCTGCAGTGTCGCTAAATCTGGCGACTTTCCAAACCCTCTTGCCGACTTTTTTGTCAAAAGCGACTAGGGACAAACCTAGCGACTTTTTGCAGTGATATTACCTCACATCTCTGGACCTGAAAGCACGTTCTTACAGCTATTTTTAACGAGCAGAGGCGCTGCCGCGAGCACTCGCTTGTTATCAGTTGGTGTCACAGAGTTGTCTGCGCTGCATTCAGAGACGCTCTGCTGCTCCACACACTAAACACATGAAGATTGCAGACACCTGTTGAGTGTGGACACTAATAACAACAATGAGATCTGTTGTTGTGTTGAGGAGACAGTAAATCACAGTGAGACATCCAGATGTCCTAACTGTCCAGAGGCCTGGAGCTGTCAATCAGAAGAGAGTGAGTGTAGTGAACAGTGTAATAATCAGTGTTTGTGGCTGAATGTGTGTGTGATCAAACAGCTGTTTTCAGACTGTGTGTGTGCTGCTCCAACACGTCTGACTCCAGATCAGATGAAGCCACAAAGTGTCTCCTTAATGAAAGTCTCCAGCAGCTGGAGCTTCACTTCCTGTCTGAGTCCATGTGCTCTGAGCTGAGCCTGGTTCTCTCTGCTCTACAGTTTCTCTGCTTCCTCTGGACTCTGACTTCAAGTCCAGTCAAAATGTGTGGACAGGTTTGATGGAGCTCAGGACTGGTCCTGAGGACGGCTGCTTTGTTCCACATGATGTGACTGATCTCAGTGAGTCAGTGTGTTGCAGCTGATCTGTGTGAAGAGCAGAGAAGAACAGAGTCATTGATCATGAGATCCTGATCCGTCCTGTCACTGTGATCAGATGTTTCTATTAGAGCTCCTTCATCCACTCACTGCTGCTGTGGCTCCTGTGGAAACCTGCTCACAGCCTCCTTCTTCCCCCATGTGAACACAGTGATAAAACAGTGTGTGTGTGAGAGCCATGTAATGTCCATGTGTGCATGCTGACAGAGAACGTGCTGCTCTGACCCCCCTCCTCCTTTCAGGGTGCAGCCTGCTGGAGTCCAGTTCTTGACACCAGGACTGAGGAAGCGCAAGTGTACGTGTGTTTTTACTTTGAGCAGCACATTCAACCATCTTCACACTGTCACATCACTGACCTCATGAGTCTTCATCAAACTGTCAATAACTGATCACATGATCAATAACTGCAGCTGTGTCTTGTTCTCTCCATCAGATTCCTGTCGACTCACAATCGACACAAACACAGTGCACAGGTGGATCAAACTGTCTGACAACAACAGGAAGGCAACACGTGTGGAGGAGGATCAGTCATATCCTGATCATCCAGACAGATTTGACAGGTTTCCTCAGCTGCTGTGTTCAACTGGTCTGACTGGTTGCTGCTACTGGGAGGTCGAGTGGAGAGGAAAGGTTTATATATCAGTGAGTTACAGAGGAATCAGCAGGAAAGGAGGCTGTGTAGACTGTTGGTTTGGATGGAATGATCAGTCCTGGAGTCTGTTCTGCTCTGATGGCCATTACTCTGTCTGGCACAATGGCAAACAGACACCGACCTCCTCCTCCTCCGTCTCTAACAGAGTAGCAGTGTATGTGGACTGTCCTGCTGGCTCTCTGTCCTTCTACAGAGTCTCCTCTGACTCACTGATCCACCTCTACACCTTCAACACCACCTTCACTCAACCTCTGTATCCTGGGTTTGGACTCTACAGTTCTGGTTCCTCAGTGTCTCTGTGTTGAGTGAACCAGAGTCTCCTCCTGTCACAGAAACCTTTCCACTTGAACAGACAGTTCAGTCTCTACATGTCTGTCTCTGTCTCTCACTCACGTTTTCACATTCATAGATTAAATCAGTGGATGTTTTAATATTTTCCCAATGATTCTTGTAAACTTCTCCCTCTTCCTTTAAAGATGGATGCGTTGATTATTACTGGAAGCATACACGATGAGCTGCAGACACCTAACACAATATAATTCTGAAACTCTGAAAGTTAATAAATGTATTAAGCCAATCAAGTGTAATAAGTTGAAGTTGCAATTGGGGTTAACCCCCCCCCCAAAATCCCCCTTGTAATTCACACTAAACTAGATGTCGTATAACTTTCTTCAGCTGAATGACAACAAAACTGAGGTTCTTGTTTTTGGCCCCCAGCAGATGACTGAGCAAATACTGTCATCTGCTGGGCCGCTAGTGAACCCCATCAAACCCTCTGCTAAGAACCTTGTGGTCTGGTTTGATGGCAATTTAAGCTTCCAAAAACACACGACTAAAATTGTACAGTCTTGCTTTTATCATCTCAGAAATAAATGACTTTACATGCTTTTATTTATTTCATCACATATGGATTACTGCAGCAGTCTGCAGCATATGACGCCTGTTTTAGCCTCCCTGCACTGGCTACCAGTACGTTTTGATTTTTAAAAACCTAATGATTACATTTAAAGCACTCAACGGTTTTAGTCCTGCATACATTACTGACCTTTTATCTCTGCACATTTGTGTGATGTCACTTAATTGTCTTGGTTGTCAATTTAATGTTTTTTACTTGGAAAAGCACTTTGTAATATTTTTGAAAAGTGCTATATAAAAGTTAATGATTATTATTACACTGCTATTGAGAAACTTGTCGATAATGTGGTCCTGATAACAACTGAACATCTATGCAAGCTACAGACTATGCACCCTAACTTGCTATTTGTTTCTCTGGAGTTCTTTATTTCCATCTTACTAATGTTGTATTTTCAGTGTTGTTAAATTGTGTTATGTAGTTAAACATATTAAATATTGTTGGTACACTTGTTTCACTAGGCTATTTCCCAAACCATCATTGTCACTACAGGAAATTTAAATCTTGGTATTATGTTTTTTATAACATGTAAATCGTCAACGGAAGCGTAAAAAAACAGACACGGTTACAGCATGTTGTAATGCAGTGTTACATGAAGTTGAGGTGAACATATAGATGTATTACCATTGGTGAACAGCAGAGGAGAATGTGCTTCTCCTTCAGCCAATCAGAGTGAAGGTGCGCCGTCAGGACCCACAGCGGACCTACTTATGCCTGACTATAATAAAGTTATTTAAGTAATTTTAAACGATGTTAATGTGTATATGTACGGAAATTAGTGATATTACACTACATTATACTTAAATAATATTTTTGTGGCAAAAAATAATTTATAGTTTATCAAAAATATCATTTTAATTATTTGCTTCCCGGCAGGCATTTCCGTGGACAGCCTCTTGGACCTTTACATCACCCTCCCCGTTGACATTTCACACCGTTGCTCTTATTCAATAACATTTTGCACTAGTCACACCATGAAGTTCATTGGAGGAAATTGTTAATACAGTAGGTGTTTTTGAGTGAAAGCTTCGGGCAGAGGCTCAAGGAGGATGTCTCAGCTGCTGAGGCTTCTCTCGGCGGCCGCTCTGCCTGTCTGCCGGGCTGCTGGAGCCCGGGCTCGGCTCTCCGCGGTGACCGCAGGACGGTACTTCACAGCCGGATTCAGGAGCTCCGCTATCCCGGTGAGTGAAAACATTGAGGTTTTTCCAGTAATAATAGGTGTGTATACTCTGGCGGGGGACGTAACTTAATGGTTGAATTATCCTCTTCACATCGGCTGTTTGTTTAGAGGACCCGGTGTTTATGTAGCATGAGTTGGTGCCAAATCCATGGGCAAAAACCAAACAGTTAAGGGTTTGTTTGTTGAACAACAAGATAAAACACAAGTCATGACTTAGCCTAACACCTTACACGTCTCTTATTTCTTCCGCTTTATAATTCGGCATACGCTTTTTACAGCAAAAAGCGCGTTTAACGAGGAAACATAAACTTGATATTTGCGAAAACATTGCTCGTCACTAGCTAACACGATGCTAACACCGAGTGATGTAACGATGAAACTCTGTGTGAAGGAGACTTCAGATATCACCATGAAACCTCCGAAATTCACAACTTACATAAAGACAAATATTGTTACACATTTTCGCCAAATTAACAAGCGGCGCTAATTTGCATACATTATCTGAACACACGCACAAACATTGGTCACATAATATGAAGTTTTACAACATACAGACTCTCATAATGATAAGGATATTGAAAACTCTTAGATAATATAGTATAGATATTAAAACATAGTACATACCGTACTCACTTGGGCTGTCTGACTCAGATTGCTGCTTCAAATTAGCTTCACGTGAACCAGAGAGTGAGTAATCAATGGCCACAGAATCAGGATGAAATTGCCTTCGTCGTGGTGTCTAGAACAGTTACTATGGCAACCAGTCTAAGTATTTTCACATGTTTTCACTATTACAAACTTGGCGTAAGACCCATATGTCTCTTATTTCTTCCGCCTTAATTAGGTATAAGTTTCTACAGCAAAAATCGCGTTTTACGAGGAGACAAACTTGTTTGCGAAAGCACTGCTCGTCACTAGCTAACACGATGCTAACACTGGGTGATGTAACGATGAAACTGTGTGTGAAGCACACTTCAGATATCACCACAAAACCTCTAAGTTTATCACTTACCGTATATAAAGAAAAATATTGTTACACGTTTGTGCCACATTCTACGTTTAAATGTGTAATTAAGGCTAACAAGCGGCGCTAATTTGCATACATGTATCTGAACACACGCTGTCACAAGCGTAGGTCACATAATATGAAGTTTTACAACATACAGAGTCTCATAATGACAAGGACATTGAAAACTCTTAGATAATTTATTAAAACATACTCACTTGGACTGACTCTGATCGCTGCTTCAAATTAGCTTCACGTGAACCGGAGAGTGATGAAATCGTCTTCCTCGTGGTGGCTGGGACAGTTACTATGGCAACCACTATCTAAGTATTTTCATGTTTCCACTCTTACAAACTTAGCTTAAGACCTCACATGTCTCTTATTTCTCCCGCTTTTCAATTCGGTACACGTTTTTTTTCTTCAGCAAAAGGCGCGTTTTACGAGGAGACATAAACTTGTTTGCGAAAACACTGCTCGTCACCAGCTAACACGATGCTAACACGATGCTAACGGTCAACACCAGGTGATGTAACGATGTGAAAGTGTGAAATGCGAAGGAGACTCCATGAAATATCCCAGGTTTATCAACTATATTTAGCCAAATGTTGTGTGTATTACACGTTTTTGCCAAATGTGAACACTTGAGAAGATTCTTTCATTTTTCAGTCAAACGTTTCTACAGAGGGGGATTTTTTGACTGTAAAAACCTTCAGGAATAAAACTGGAAGGTTTGTTGTCTGTAAGCGCTGCTGAATTTCTAGCTCAAAGTCTGAGGAAAAACTCATTAGAAAGCAGCCTTTAAAAACTTTTACTGTAAAATCCCTTATTGTTAATGTTAAAGCAGAAGTAAGTGGTCCGGTCGTTTTCGCTAATGCTGCGTTCCAGGCAGGCTTTTGAAATCGTAAATTACAGCTTCAAGTCACAACTTACGAAACTCCAGGTAAAGGTTTTTTTGTTTTACCGGTGAAAGTCACTATAACAGCCACTGAATTTGAAGCTCAAAGTCTTCAGGAAAAATTCAGTTTATTGAACGCAATAACAGCCGTCCCTTCGCCACAAAACTTGGCTGCACACACAGCCCTGCATGAAATCCTCATTGGATAAAAACTGTAGGATAAATGTTTTCTCCTCGGCTCAGAGCAGAGCAGAGTGACTGACAGACCCGTGTTTTGGTCCAAACACTCTATGTAGGCTAAGTGATTGCTGTCGGAAGATATAACTATTTAAGACTTATATTAACACAAATATATCACTTACTTCTGCTTTAATTGCACTTTTACGATTGGTTCCTGATACAAGGGAAATGTACTTACCTACAGAAGAGACGAAATGTTTTTGTCTTGAAACATTCTAGAAACAGAAATGACGTCAAATTATTATTATTGTTGTACATAATTTTCAAAAGGGTTAGCTGGCATAGATATATACACGTGTATATATCTATGATTAGCTGGAAGTAGCTCATTAGCTTCAGATTAGCTTGGAGATGAACGTCCGCACGCACACTGTCACAATCATTGGTCACATAATATTAAGTTTTACAACATACATAGTCTGAACTATAAACTGTTAGATACTAAAAATATATATTTAAACATAGTACATACTCACTTGGGCTGTCTGACTCAGATGAGCATGAGCTGCTCCACGTGAGTACTCTTTTCATGGCGGCCAGGTCAGTTACTATGGCAACTAGAATCTTTTTTTTCTCCCAACTTTATTGAAAGTTTTCTGACAGCAATTCAAGAGTTAAACAAAAGAGAAATTAAATCAAATTTACTATGGCAACCAGTATCTCTGTCAGCCACAATACATCTATAATGTCAAGTATTTTCATATGTTTAAAAAAAAAAACTGTAACTGCATGTTATTGTTTTTTATACCCAAAATACCGGTATGTGAATCATTGTGTTCCATTTTAACTTATTACCACGTAATGCGATATTTGTGTAGCCTGCTTATATAATTATACACACTCATTTCAGAAGTGAACTATGGGCAAATATTCTGCCATAATGGCTTCGTACCAGAGGAGTTAAATGGGGTCGAGGTCAGTTCACACACAAAATGATGTGAAAACCAGTTCTTTTTATGTGTTTTGTAAGCAAGGTCATGGCCGGTCAAAGAGACAAACACAGAACTGAAAAACACTCTGTATTATGTAAAATCTGTGAATGCTTCCTAACACAATGGTTCTCAAACTTGAACATTTAGGACCCCTAAGTTGACACAAATTAGACCACGGACTCCCATTGGACAAAAATTTGAAGCAAACACCAGAAATACACAAATATTTGTTCTGAGACTGAGGAACGTTACTTTTTTGTACATTCACATTAGGGCCAATGGCGTGAATTTTTGGAAATGGTGTAGAGAAATTTCTCTAAAGACATTAAAACATTTCTATAAAAAAGAGGTAGAAAATTCTCAAAAGAAAGAAAGTTTAAATAAAAAATTCTTGGAAAAAAAAGTGGTAAGATTAAAAAAAGGAAAGAAATAAAAGTTAAACATTTTCTAGAAAAAAGTGGTAAAATTTCTAAAAAAGTTGAACTCTCTCTTCTTTGGTGTTTTTTCCAGAACGTGTGTCGGACTCCAACGAACTTCCTGTCGTGCCGCAGATTCCAGTCGACTCAGCGACGGCTCTACTCCACAGAACCTAAAGGTGAGCTGAAGTTTGGATCATGAAATATCTCGAAAACCAGGTCAATCTGCAGGATTATGTTAATTTATTAATATTGTTTTGTTTGTCTTTTTTGTGGCCCATGATAAGTTATTATTATAATTGGATCATTCTTACTGAGATTTTGCATCTGTTTATTGTGCAAAGATTTGGTCTGATGTTGCACAAGCATGATCTCATAGTGTTTAACCTGCTTTCACCAGCAGTCAGGATGTTTGTGTCAGTTCAACAGGTTCAGACAGTCAGACATGTTTACCTGCAGCCAGCAGCAGAAACATGGTGTCAAATAAAACACTTTTAGTTACTTAAACCTCGATTTTTATTGATGTTTCCCTCCTTTCTGAGTGCAAACATTTGAACACTGAGGTGAAGTGGGTTCAGATCATTGCCTTTTAACCTCAGCATGGATTGGGTCCTGTGGTTCAGTCCAGAGTAGAAGTTTTATAAAAAGTTTATACATGTAAAGGTGTAGAGAAGACATTTGATAAATAAACTGAGAGAAGTGATCAGAGATGTTGGATGAGACGTTCAACAGCAGCATCAGTTCATTAAATCACATCCTCATTCATTTCTCTGTCACTTGAAGCAGAGCTGAGATAAAAACTTGATCCTGGAACAGAAACGAGGGAGGGAGTCGTCGTTGTAATGAAATAATCTGTGATTTTCAGATGGTGGAGGAGGAGGAGGAGGAGGAAAATCCACAGGAGGAGGGAAGAGAGGAGGAGCAGGAGGAGGAAAAGACTGGTGGAGCCGATTACAGAAGGTCAGTGACACTAACTTATATCTAAACTAAATAAAACATCACATTTAAATCATTAAAACATTCATTTTGAACTGAACGTGTTTCTTCTCCTTCTTCAGGGCGACTTCCCCTGGGATGAGAAGGATTTCCGGTACCTGGCGATCACGGCGGCCGGCATCAGTTCAGCTCTGCTCTACTTCTACTTCAGAGACGGCGGCAGAGAAATCAGCTGGAAGGACTTCGTCCACCGGTACCTGGGCCGAGGCTTGGTGAGGAGCATGATGGGATACCTCGGTGTTAACTACCCTGGTGTTACTAAAGATTTGGTAGTTTCAGAAACACATCCACGATTTATAGGTGAAAAGGGTTTTTTAAAGTATTTCCTTTGTGTGTGTGTGTGCGTGTGCAGGTGGATCGGCTGGAGGTCATCAACAAACAGTACGTCAGAGTCATTCTGACGCCGGGAGCCGACACGGACGTGGTGAGAAGAGTCACACTAAAGCAGAAACTTCTCCAAGTCTCTGAAAAGAAACTAAAAACAAAGCTTTAACCCCCTTTTTATACAAAAAACAAAAACACAGGGGCAAAAAAACAAACCTGTGATATTATTATATTATAATAAATAGTGTTGTTGACATAAATACAGAGTGACATCTAGCTGTATGTAGGGATGTCACGATTACAGTTTTCTTTAGTACGATTATTGTGAGAGAATTTATCACGATATTACGATAATCACGATTATTACGCGTTGATTGATTTCACAACTCTATTCATATGTAAAATCACACAAACATTAACTAAACTCATCATCACTGCTCTAAAAAAAAACAATGAAACCAAAAATGCTACATATTTCTCAGAGAAAACAGATGTGAAGAGCTACAGCAGTCAGGACATTTATCTTTATGTAAAAATCACACAAAACACTTCTTTTGAAACTGAGTAGAGACACACATGGCAAATAAACTTGCTTTTTTCTGATTTACAGCTTTCCTTTTTGACTTACAGCTGCCCTTTGAAACATGAATAATATTCTAATTATATGACCCAATATGTATTTGTATATTTAGTATCTCTTAGCTAATATAGGACCAGTCATTAATCCCCCAGGAGAATTTTTAAATTTTGCAGTCAATTGTCATATTTACCAGATGTTTGATTTTTAATCATGTTAATCATTTGTCTAATTTTATGCTGGGACTTCCAGCCCACTCGTAGTTTGGTTTGTTCATCCTGTGTTTGTGTGTTGAAAGTCAGGCTTGGTGCAGCAGGCGATCAGAACACCATAAGTGAAATTATTAACTTAACTAACTATCCATCTGATTACACGCCTGCAGCGGACAATTACTTTCAGCGTTTTGACTAAAAGTTAAACTGGATCCATGTGGACGCAGGTGTTTCTGAAAACAGCGTGTTTACGGAGATTTTTCAAAACGATTAAGAAAAAGAGTTGAATAGTGAAAGAGCCGCGTTTACAGCCGACGGGGATGAAGTCTCTGAAAAGAAACTTAAAACAAAGCTTTAACCTTATTTTTATAGAACAGTTAAATGACTGGCATATATATGTATACGTATATACCAGTATGATACATTTTTAAATTTGGTTCACCAAACTTTATTTGTCCCTAGGGGCAGATAATATTAAATAGGCATAAAAAAATGCAATGATTCACAGTAAAATGACACAAGTGCAAAACAAACCTGTGATATTATTGTATTATAATCAATAGTTGAAGTGATTGTTGACATAAATACAGATGAATTTCTGGCCGTATGAGTTATGTGTATGTGTTATAGCTACATATAAACAGGTGTTTTGACAAATCTCTTCACACTCAGTAAATGTTCATTAGATGTTTTTGTTTACTGTCAGCTAGATAAAAGATCACATACATTATAAAATACATTAAATTGAATATAATTACACACAAAAAAATAATGAAAACATGAAAAATAAAGCAATGAGCGAGTGCAGACTTCCTACAGGCAGTAAATGTCATGGCGGTCTTGTGTGCAGAGCTACGTCTGGTTCAACATCGGCAGCGTGGACACGTTTGAGAGGAACCTGGAGACGGCGCACATGGAGCTGGGCCTGGAGCCGTCGCACCGAGCCACCGTGGTCTACAGCACCGAGAGCGACGGGTCAGTAGCACATCCCATAATACTATGATTTATTACACACAACCATCTCAAACTTGATTTTCTCACATGACATGAAGCAGTTGGCCATAAAGTTTATAAATCATTTCCTCTTGGTCCTTCAGCTCCTTCCTGATGAGCATGCTCCCCACGTTGCTGCTGATTGGCTTCCTGCTCTTCACCCTGCGGCGAGGACCAATGGGAGGCGGCGCCGGCGGCGGGAGGGGCGGGCCCTTCAGCATGGGCGAGTCCACGGCCAAGATGATGAAGGACAACATCGAGGTGAAGTTCAAGGACGTGGCCGGCTGCGAGGAGGCCAAGCTGGAGATCCTGGAGTTCGTCAACTTCCTGAAGAACCCGCAGCAGTACCAGGACCTGGGAGCCAAGATCCCCAAGGTAACGGAACACGGAATATGGAACACAGAATACGGAACACGGAACACAGAATACGGAACACGGAACACAGAATACGGAACACGGAACGTAGAACACGGAACACAGAACCCAGAGGACAGAGCATAGAGCAGGTCCAACAACACACCACATGGAAGAAAAGTCAGAGCAGGATTTAAAAACTCTGGGTTGTTATATTTAAAGAAACTTCCATTAAAATAAGGAGGAAGAAAAGAAAGGAGAATAAGTAGAAGAAGGAGTAGAAGGAATGTGAGAAGTAGGAGGCGGAGGTGGAGGGGAAGGACAAAGAATACAAAGTGGAAGAAGGAGATTAAACAGGAGAAGGTGAGGAAGAAAATGAGGAAGAAGGAGAAAGAGATGGAGAATAAGAAATAAAAGTAAAATATGAAGGAGGAGTAGAAGGAAAAAGGAGGAAAAGATAGTTGTAGAAAATGATGGAGAGGAACCAGAAAAAGAATGTGGTTGGAAATGAGGAGAAAGAGAGGAAGAAAAAAAAGAGCAGGGGGACAGAAAGAAAAGGAAGTAGAAAAAGATCAGGAACGAGTAGATGAAGAAGAGGACTGAGGAGAAGTAGCAAAAGGAGGAGCACAAGACAGTAGGAGAAGATGGTGAAGAAGGAGGAGATGAAGGAGGATAAGGAGTAGGAGAGGAAAAAAGTAGAAGAAAGAAAAATATAAAAAAGAAGGGGGGAAGACAAGGTGTAGAAAAAGAAAAAAGTAGTAAAAGATGAGGAAGAAGGTGGGGGGGGCAGGAAGGAGAAGGACAAAGAGTAGAAGAAGCAATAGAAGAAAGTGGTAGAAAATGAGGGAGAAGGAGGAGTAGAAAAAGTAGTAGAAGATGAGTAAGGAGTAGATGAAGAAGACTAAGGAGAAAGTTGGTGGAGATGTAGAAGGAAAAAAATAAATTAGAAAGGTAGATGGAGGAAGAAGAAAGTGGTAGGTGAAGGAAAAGAAGGAGGAGGAGGAGGAGTAGACCAGACCATGACAGATAAATTGAAATCAGATCAGGCGTCAGTGGAAACGTTTTCATCTTCAAATCGTCCTGAAGTCTAAAAATCCAGAACAGAGATGAAGAATCAGGTCGGAGATCTTTGTACATTACTGATTAATTTATTTTTCCCCTCCTTCCTGTCTCCGTGTTTCCCAGGGTGCCGTTCTGTCCGGTCCTCCGGGGACGGGGAAGACGCTCCTGGCCAAAGCCACGGCCGGAGAAGCCAACGTCCCGTTCATCACCGTCAACGGCTCCGAGTTCCTGGAGATGTTCGTGGGCGTCGGCCCGGCACGGGTCGGTCACCGTACAGATGTTCTGTCTGAGGGCCAGATGTTGTGTTGACCTCAGATGTTGACCTCTGACCTCTGTCCCCTGAAGGTGAGGGACATGTTCGCCCTGGCGAGGAAGAACGCGCCCTGCATCCTCTTCATCGACGAGATCGACGCGGTGGGGAGGAAGAGAGGAGGCGGGAACTTCGGCGGTCAGAGCGAGCAGGAGAACACGCTGAACCAGCTGCTGGTGGAGATGGACGGTGGGTGGGACGGCCGCTCCTCGTGGCGCCGAGCGTTCTGATTGGACGGTGGAGCTTTGACGTGACGTCTCTCCGTCTTCTCCTCCCCAGGTTTCAACACGGCCACCAACGTGGTCGTCCTGGCCGGAACGAACAGACCCGACATCCTGGATCCTGCTCTGATGAGACCGGGTCGCTTCGACAGGCAGATCTACATCGGTAGGAGGAGCCGCACGCTCAAAGCTGATTGGACGACACAAACACACACACAGATAGTGTTGACACAGGATCACACAAACTTCACAGCAGCTTTTTTTGTGGTTTTCTGGACACAAAGTCTGAGTTGCACTTTGATGGAAACTCTTTAAACATTTACAAGGTCTCAAAGATGAACCGATTAGAATTATGAAACAGATCTGTGCTGCAGTTTAACAACACATGAGCTGTAAAAACTCAACAGGAAGTGTTTCTGGGAACACAAAAAAGCGAGGGACCAGTCTGGGGTCTTGAGTTCATAGATCTGTAGTATATATATGGAGACTAGATGACTCACCTGATGCTGCTGACCAATGACACGGTGTTGCTACACGGCGGCCATCTTGGCTCCGGCAACTCCGGCTCTACCTCACAGCATTAAGCCTGTGGTACATGTTCTACTGTTATAACCAGAACTTACTCCGTTTTTGGCAGATTTTCAAGTGGTTTGGTTTGTTATGAAGGAGAGAAATACAGTCATGTTAGAACATTTTAGTGCAGATGACTGGACCATCTACTGCAGCCAGAGTCAGAGCAAGATGTTTGACCCAATATGGTCGCCACAACAAATGCGGTTTTCGTCCCGGCCGTGGAACACTGGACCAGCTCTATACCCTCCGCAGGGTGCTCGAGGGTTCATGGGAGTTTGCCCAACCAGTCCACATGTGTTTTGTGGATCTGGAGAAGGCATTCGACCGTGTCCCACGTGGCATCCTGTCATCCGGGAGTATGGGATCGGAGGCCCTCTGCTGAGGGCTGTACGGTCCCTGTATGACCGGAGCAGGAGCTTGGTTCGCATCGCCGGCAATAAGTCAGACCTGTTCCCGGTGCATGTTGGACTCCGGCAGGGCTGCCCTTTGTCACCGGTTCTGTTCATCATCTTTATGGACAGAATTTCTAGGCGCAGCCAAGGGCCGGAGGGGGCGGTTCGGGAGCCACTTGATTTCATCTCTGCTTTTTGCGGATGATGTTGTCTTGCTGGCTCCCTCGAGCCAGACCTGCTGTTTGTGGAGTGTGAAGCAGCTGGGATGAGAATCAGCACCTCTAAATCCGAGGCCATGGTTCTCGACCGAAAAAGGTGGCATGCACCCTTCAGGTCGGGGGAGAGATCCTGCCTCAGGTGGAGGAGTTCAAGTATCTCGGGGTCCTGTTCACGAGTGAGGGAAGCGAGATTCTGATCGGTGCAGCGGCTGCAGTCATGCGGTCACTGTATCGGTCCGTTGTGGTGAAGAGGGAGCTAAGTCGAAGGCGAAGCTCTCAATTTACCGGTCGGTCTACGTTCCTACCCTCACCTATGGTCATGAAATCCAGGTTTCAGCGGCCGAAATGACAGGGTGGCGGGGCGCTCCCTTAGAGATAGGGTGAGGAGCTCGGTCACCCGGGAGGAGCTGGTAGAACCGCTGCTCCTCCACATCGAGAGGAGTCAGCTGAGGTGGCTCCACCTGATCCTGCTCTGTCCCACCGGGAGACCGAGGAAGACCCAGGACACGCTGGAGTGACAGATCTACGGGGTGCCCCCGGAAGAGCTGGAGGAAGTGTCGGCGGAGAGGGAAGTTTGGGGATCCCTGCTCCGACTGCTGCCCCCGCGACCCGGCCCCGGAAGAAGCGGAAGATAATGGATGGATGGATGGATGGATGGTCGCCACAACACAAGTCATAAACATGCCAAGTGTTGACAGCAAGACAGGAACAAAGAAAAGAAGTACTAGGAAATATTTTGTAAAGCGTACAAAGATCATATGTTTTTACAGCTTTTTTATTTTCACAATCACATATAGAGGAGATACATTGTTGAACATACAGAGACGGTTCCAGAAAATTTGTGTTCTTGCCTAAAAATGTAGATTTGTAAAATGTGGATAAAATAATTCACAAATAAATGAATCTGATAAAACAGTGAATTTAGTTTCTTGTTAAACTAAGTGAGGCGACTCCTGTCTCCTTTCAGGTCCTCCAGACATCAAGGGGAGGGCGTCCATCTTCAAAGTCCACCTCCGACCAATCAAACTGGACCCGGCCATGGACAAAGACGCTCTGGCCAGGAAGATGGCCGCCGCCACGCCGGGATTCACGGGTCAGTAACGGTCGTTCACACCCGAGCCGTTAAAGTCGTTTAGATGTTGATTAACACAAATAAAACAACTTCCTCCTCTTTGTTGTTCCTGTCGATCAGGAGCCGACATCGCCAACGTCTGTAACGAGGCGGCTCTGATCGCCGCCCGCCACCTCAACCCGGCCGTCAACGCCAAACACTTTGAGCAGGCCATCGACAGGGTCATCGGAGGTCAGAGTGACATCACAGCCCCACACCACTCATAAACAACAACAACAACAACAACAACAGCAGTGAGACTCAGCTGTGTGTGTGTGTGTGTGTGTGTGTGTCCTCAGGTCTGGAGAAGAAGACTCAGGTTCTGCAGCCGACGGAGAAGAAGACGGTGGCGTATCACGAGGCCGGTCACGCCATCGTGGGCTGGTTCCTGCAGCACGCCGACCCGCTGCTCAAGGTACGACCGCACGCTGGACGAGTTCACTCATGTGTTTTATCATAGCAGATTTATTTTCTTTTATTTAAGTTTAAAAAAAAACTTTTTTAAATCAATGTTTTGGTTTGTGTGTTTGAGGCCGATGAGGAGTCGACCATGTTTGATCAATTTACTCTTCAATCAACTCTTGACTTTTCTTATAAATAAGTTATAGATAAAAATCGACTGAAGGCTGAAGCTGCTGCTCAGAAAAACAAAGCAAGATCTGAACAGATAATGATCAAAGCAAAAAAACGCAGGTTGTCTGATGAGGAGTGAGAGGAGAGGAGGCAGAAGGAGAAAGTAGTAGAAAACGAGGTAGGAGGAAAAGAAAGAGGACAGGAAGGAGGAGAAAGAAATACCAGAAGGGGAAAAGAAAAGGTGTAAAAGGAAAAGAAAGAGAAGAAGAAGAATGAGAAGTAGGAGGCAGTGGAGGAAAATAATGAGACAAGAGAGTAGAAAGTTGTAGGAGAAGAAGCAGTAGAAGAAAGTGGTAGAAAACAAGAAAGGAGGAGAAGAAAAATAGAAGGAGCATAATACAGTAGTAGAAGATGAAGAGAAGGAGGAGGAGAAAGAAATACCAGGAGGGGAAAAGAGAAGGTGTTGAAGGAGAAAGAGAAGAATGAGAAGAAGGGCAAAGAGTAGAGAGCTGAAGGAGTAGGAGAAAGTAGTGGAGGATGAAGAAGAAGACTAGAAGGAAAAGGGAGGAGCAGAAAACAGTAGAAGATGAGGAAGGAGGAGGAAGAGAAAGTAGTAAAAGAAATAAGAAAAGCTAGAGGAAGAGAATGTGCTACGCCCAGGAAGAAGTACAGCAAAAGAAGGATGTGCATGATTCTTCAGGTCTTCTTCAGCCGCATCAGTTAGGTCAAAACTACACATCTGGTGTTTGATTCCCCCCTTCTTCTGCTTCCTGCTCCCTCCTATTCCCCCGTATCCCCCATTTAGTGCCACTATTCGATCATCCTATCTAGACAAGGGACACTTTTTGGTACCGCTATTCCAACACAGAAGCCCAGTACCTGGGGCCCCAGTTGAAAAATTGTTGCAATGACAATAAAATGATAGATCCTGCTGAACAGCAGGGAGCAGCTGTTCGACAGGATGTGCATGATGCTACTCCTGCAGAAGGGAAGCCTGTGGTCCGACCTGACCCGGTTATAGACTGTTTACGTTTATTAATAAGAAGTTTAATTGGTGCTGATTAAACTTTAAATGAAGCCGCTCTGGATCCGATTCTTTCCTTGCAGTAGCCTATTATGATTCTAAACAGTGGCCAAACAACAGAACCATTTTATTATATTGGAGTCAGACTATATATTTTCCATTTTTGCTGGGCATAAGGTTTGTTCTAAAAGCCTGTCCCATAATCACGTGTCTCTCGGGTCCGCAGTCCACCCTTCAGCAAAAAAACAAAACAAAACACCGTCAACTGGTTAACAGGTGACAGAAAAATAACAGTCTCAGTAGCTGCAGATCAGTGTGTGCTGCTGCATGGTGTTTTTAAACTTGGTTTGATTGATCGGACATCACACTAGAGTTTGTTTTTTTTCTCTCTCAGGCCGATGTATTTGTGTATGAGAAACAGTGTCTCATTCAAAAATGTAATCAATGTCGGAAAAGCGGAATGTTTGAAAAAATAGTAAAGTGCCGCTACTCCGACAATGCGGAACAGTCTGATGCCTAATTCTCAATGTCGAAATAGCGGCATGTCGGAATAGCAGCATGTAACCCTGCTCTAATGCCTTGTTCTCCTTCTCTTCTTCCTCCTCCAGGTGGTTCAGTTTGGGATGAGTGAGAAGGTGGGCCAGGTGTCGTTCGACCTCCCGCGTCAGGGCGAGATGGTGATGGAGAAGCCGTACAGCGAAGCCACGGCCGAGCTGATCGACGGCGAGGTGAGGGAGCTGGTGGACCGGGCGTACGAGCGCACGCTGCAGCTCATCAAGGAGAAGAAGGAGCTGGTGGAGATGGTGAGAGAACACAATACAACAAGACATACATACATACTGCATCATCTTTAGTGTAACACATTTATTGAATAATGATTCCATAACTTTTCTATGTATCCATTTAACAGATGGTTTTTCACAGGTGTTTAAAGGGATAGTTCAACATTTTGTGCAAATTGGCCCATTGCCATAACCCCTATAGTCATAGCAGTAGGTTCATTACCTTTAATTGTCGGTGCAAGCTGTTTTTAGAACGGTGGAGCAGAGCCGTGAGCTGCTCAGAGCTACGCTACGGATGCTAATGGATGCAATTTCTTGGTTTCCCTTATCAAATACAAATCAAAATACACAACTCCACAACGCTCTGGTGGACAAGTTGTGACCTGCACATTCACCACGCTATGAGATAATAACACAACGTTACCACACAGGGTTGTTTTAGAGGGAAATTCATGCAAAACCGCTGATGGACGTTGCCTTCAGGGACAGTTTTTCATCATCAGTCTCTGCATTTCCCTCTAAAACAACTCTGTGTGGTAATGTTGTGTTATTACCTCATAGCGTGGTGAATGTGCAGGTCACAACTTGTCCACCAGAGCGTTTTGAAGTTTTGGGATTTTGTATTTGATGAGTTTGATGAGGAAAACCAAGAAATCCCATGAGCCTCCGTAGCGTAGCTCTGAGCAGCTCACGGCTCTGCTCCGCCGTTCTAAAAATAGCTTGCACCGACAATTAAAGGGCCCATCACCATAACCCCTATAGTCATAGCAGTAGGTTTGTTACAATTTCCCAAAAATGTTGAACTATCCCTTTAAGGGCTGTTGGAATTTGCATTATTTCAACTCAGAAAGGAAAGAGGAGGAGTTTTATGTGTATTTCTTTATTCATTGATGACTGTACAAATGATGCAGCTGACATTGCTAGAAACATCTGGATGAGCTGATGTTTGCGTCCCCGTGTCGTCTCCTCAGGTGGGACAGCGTCTCCTGCAGAAGGAGGTGCTGGACAAGGCCGACATGCTGGAGCTGCTCGGCCCGCGGCCGTTCGAGGAGAAGTCCACGTACGAGGAGTTTGTGGAGGGGACAGGCAGCTTCGAGGAGGACACGAGTTTACCCGAAGGCCTGAAAGACTGGAACCAGGAGCGGGGGGCGGAGCCTGAGGAGGGGGCGGAGCCGGCGCAGGGCAAACAGCAGGCGGTGTAGAGACGGAGGAGGACGACCCGAACGCTGCACATCCCAGCTGCAAAAAACTCTGGAGGGAGGGGAAGGGGGCGGAGCCATGTATTTGTAAACAACTCCCACTGATTAAAGGGATAGTTCACCCAAAATTGAAATGTCACTCATTATCTACTCACCACAATGAGTGAAATTTCAATTTTGGGTGAACTATTCCTTTAATAATTAATGTCCTCTGTTTGTTTTTTGTTTTTTTTTGGCTCCTTCAGGTTAAAAATTCAACTTTTAAATCGTTCAGTTCATTCCCTGAAATCGGATCAGTGGAGTTTCTAAATGACAGATCTGAGATCAGAACATCCGGCTCCGACGACCTCCAGGCAAATATTGATTTTTCTTTTTTTGACTTTTAAATCTTCAGTGAGGCTGCGTTCGCTTCGTCACCGTTTGGACTCTGATCTGCTCCGACGCCTTAACGAGCGCTCGTCCACCAGGAGAGAGAGCGACTCAGCAGGTTTTAACTGATCCTCCTGAACTGAATGAACTTTATTGTTATTATTATTAACCGTTGTATTTATTTTTGCTCGGTGACACATCTGCAGCTGAATATAAAACAGTTTTAAATGAGAATATTTCTTTTTTTTTTTTGAGATTGAAGTTTTTATTTTTTATTTTCCGTGTGTTTCCGGAGTTTATTTTTTCCTGCAGGACCTCAACGCCTCACTGACGAACTAGCGCTCATCACATTATGACACGCCTCGACGCTCTGACGTGTAAATGTTTTGTTTTTTTTGTTATGATGTTATAAATGCGTCCAGAGGCTGCTGCTACGTCGGCCCAGTGGCTGATGGGAAAACGTCAAGTTCTCTGAAGGATGTTTTTTTTCTTTCCTGCTGCTGGTTCACTCAGTAAAAAGCCATTTCTAACGACGTCCTGATGCAGCTCATCCTCCACGCTGCTTCAAGATTGTTGAATGTTTTTATTTTATTTTTTTATCAGCTGCTTCTCTGAGTAAAAACCAGTTCAACGTCTCTTCTCTTCAGCTTCTGCCTCCAAACCTCCGGTCCTCCTCCACGAATCACGATTAAAGGGATAGTTCAACATTTTGGCCCATTGCTATAATCCCTATAGTCATAGCAGTAGGTTCGTTACCTTTAATTGTCGGTGCAAGCTATTTTTAGAACGGCAGAGCAGAGCCGTGAGCTGCTCAGAGCTACGCTACGGAGGCTCATGGGATTTCCTGGTTTCCCTCATCAAAGTCATCAAATACACAATCCAACAACTCCACAACGCTCTGGTGGACAAGTTGTGACCTGCACATTCACCACGCTATGAGATAATAACACAACGTTACCACACAGAGTTGTTTTAGAGGGAAATACAGAGGCTGTTGATGAAAAACTGTCCCTGAAGGCAACACACATCAGCGGTTTTGCATGAAAAATGTTGAACTATCCCTTTAATGTATAAAGATGCTGCATTCACTGACCTAACAAACCTCTGTTTATCTCAGTTCCTCCTCTGTTTCCAACATATGGAAGATAAAACACATCAAACTGAATTGTTACATCTCAAAGAAACCAAAAAACGTTAAACTAAATTCAGTTTTTAAAGTTTAACACTCAAGTGATAAAATCTCTTCTGCGGATGCATTCTGGGAAATGTGGGAGATCAAAGGCTGAAGCAGAAGAAGCTGAGACCAAAAACAAAACGTATTGATCACAGTGTTTTTTTTTTGTTTTGTTGCTGTTGTTCCTTTTTGTAACGTCGTCGTTGTTGTTACTGCAGCTGACCAGCAGGTGGCGACCTCACCACCTTGACCTGTACCTTCAGACCTCACTCACAGGAAGTGTGTTACCATGGCGACGTGGATGTTGTACCTTTTAACCCTCTGCTGTGTGTTAATGAGTTGTGATCATTCACTTGTGATAAAGTCAGAAATTTTAACGTTTGGTTGAAAAATTTGAAAAAAATAAAATAAAAGTGCTGATTCACCCCTGGCGGGTAACGCTGTGACATCACTGTTGGCGAGGGGGGGGGTTGTGGTTACTAAGGAGCACAATCAGTCATCCCAACACAGAAATGCTGCCTCTGCTAAATGTGAGATTAATTATTGATCACTGATCTGATTTAAAAACACAAACAGGTGCTTGAAGTTTTTTTTTCTGCCTCAAAAAAGTTTCTGACTTTTCCAGTGGACACCTGAATGCACCGTTCAGTATTTCTAAAGGTCGTCGGGGGGCGGGGCTTAATGATGATGCTGTAGAGGACTGTTCAGACTTGACACAAACTGTGTGGTGTGTTCAAGTCGCCCGGTTCAACATGGAAATAAATTTGAAGCGATGAGATCAAGTGAAAAATGTTTGTTTATTAATGTTTTTCTCTTTCTTTAGTTTTCACATCTTTAACCGACTAAAACACACACAAAAACCTTCAGACGCAGAAAAGACGTCCTGATGCGTGGAAACTGTTGCTGCACCCGACTCACACCGTCTCTGATTGGACAACGCTGAACAGATAACGTTTATATTCCCTAAAATCACCTTCAGTTTGAAGTCGTCATTAGTAAACATGTGACACTTTACTTCACAGATCCTGAAGTTTCCAGCTGGTTAATCACAAAGAGGAAGAAGTGTCAGCTGCTGCAGAATAATATAAAGTATATATACACACACTGTATAATATGTCTATACTGTTGCCCTTAAAGACAGAATAATTTTGTTTTCAAACACATTCCTCTTTTTATTTCTATTATAAAGATTAGTAGTGGTTTAATTTTCACAGTGATGTTTGGAAGAGATTCATCAATTGAGTTTTTAGCAGATATAGGCTACACTATATCAACAATAAATTGTCAGTCATTTCATTAAAGAGGTAAAAAATATATATTCCAAATTCATGGGCAACAACATGTACACACATATATACATATACATGTGTATATACACACACTCACATTAACATTAATACATTCATATATGTATGTGTGCACATACATTTATAGGTACAGTATATACTGTATACCAAGTCATGTGAAAACATTGGGGCACCCAATGAAAGCCTGCCTGTTTTTTTTTTCTTTTTACACATTTGGACATATTGATATTCAATATTAATCTTAACAATACTGGTGGGATTCAAGTAATTTAGCATAACAATTAAAACAGAAGAAAACACTTTTGCACTTTTTCTATAGAATGTAAAAAAAAATAAATACATTTTTTGTTAGTAATAAATAGTATTCTTTGGACAAATGAGTCTAAAACTGAAGTATTTGGACACCAGAACATTGGACACATGACTGTTTATACACATACACAGCTATGCATTTCCAGCAGACATAAACACATCATGTTATGGATCATTCACTCCGACATCACTTGATCATTTTTTCTGCAGCAACTGACACTTTGTTGATGCAGTTTTTTTTGTTTTGTTAGGAAACTATGAGGGAAGTTTCCAGCTGGAGAAAGCAGGAGCTGTGAAACACAAGTGTTTCTAACCCTGTTGTGTTCTAGTGTATGAAGCTGCTGCGTCTACCTGTGGTTTAGTTTGTGTAGCTGCTGTGGTTCCTCCTCCGGCCACTAGAGGTCGCTGTCGCTGTCACACGACCCTGAAACCTCCTGCGAGTTCAGGTCTGTTCAAAGTTTGGCTTCAGTTTGTTAAAAATCTTTTTTTTTTTTAAATTTCTGTGTTTTTATTTAAAGCTTTTACTCCTGCGTCTGAACATGTGAATGTAAAACTCTACACAAGATTTCTGTATAAAAAAAAAGCTACAAAGAAGCTACATTCTTCTTCTGTGTTTTAAACGTTAATGGCAACATTTCTCCCAAAAAACAAAAAAAAAACACGAGCTGCACTGTTTACACCTGTCCACCAGGGGGCTCCACCTCCTCCTCCTGCTCCCATTATGAGTGAGTCCAGGGCTTCACGAGGACGAGGACTTCCTGTTCGTCCTCCTACTTCGTCTACGTCAGTTTTTCAGTTTTAGCCCTTTGATCTGCGGCGCCATGACGACGACAACAACGGAAGTTCGTCAGAGCAGCAGAAAAGAAAAGACGACAAGTTTTTAGAAATAAAAAAAAAATTAAATCCTTTGGCTTCCAGCTCTGTGTTTCTGTCCTCTTCCTCCGTCTGAGCGTCCTGATTGGACGGTTGGTCCTGGTCTACGTCCAGCGATGGACCAATGAGACGAGCAGAGAGGCGGAGAAGAGGGAGACTGACAGGAAGATGGCCGACGCGCCGCCACACTCCTTCGCATTCTCCTGTTGACGTTAAAGAGAAAATATAAACAATGTGTTTCTGTATTGATCAATAAATTTTAATTAGTTCGAGTGATTTTCAGTTATTGTTTATTTTTAATTATACATTTTTGATCATGTTGCTCCAGCTTTTTATAAATCCATCAAATGCTAATTATTAGGATATATACTGTTTCTTTTAAATTATAATATCAATATTGATGTAATGACTTCAAACTGAAAACAGATAAAGTATAAAATATAGAAAATATGCTCAATTCATTTTAAAATTTAACATTTTAATTGTCGTCTGCTGTGGTTTATTGCATTATGAATGATTTGTCAGTTAAATTAACATAAAGAGTTATTTTAATATATTTATTAATTAAAGAACCTTAAACTCTATCACAGTCTGTAATGTTAAATATAACCATGTGTTCACTGTGTGTTCACCGACCTTCGGGTGGTAGGCGTGGCACGACTCCGGACGCCGCCGAACCTTCTGGGATTTCATCCTGTTGCACTTCACCGTGGCGTTATGTTCACTGCCGTCAAGGAAAACACACTGACACCATCATTTAATCATTTAAACCAGTTTCTGTTTTTCTGTTTTCAAAAAAATTAACTCAGATGTTTGTTAGATTTCTGAGATTAAAATATAAATTCTGGGGGAAAATAGTAACATTTTAAAAACAAAACTGTGTATGTGACTTGAAATTAGTCCAAAGAGACATTGTATCCAGTAGCACATATAAATAGTATAATATAATATAATATAATAAATATAATATAATATCCATATAATATAATATAATATAATATAAATAATATAAAAATATAATATATTATGATGATGTTCCTTGGTTTAGAGCTATCCAAAATACAAATGTCTAATTTTTTGGCTTTTTTACAAATGGAGATAAGTTACAAATTAGACATTTGTATTTGTAGATAGCCAAACATGTGTGCAAACCAAGGAACATTTGTAGATCACCCTCTGTGCGTTTACAACTATTTATGAGACAATTTTATGCCCATAATATAATATAATAGCATGATAGAGCAAAATAAAACTGAGATAAGAAAAGTAAGAAAAAATATTCATATGAATATATATATATGAATATGAATGTTATATTATGTACATCAATATGTTATGAGCTAAAATATTAGAATAGAAGAAACTGTGCAAATTAAATATGCATAATGTATAAACTGTATAAACTTAATATAATACTGTAAGGAAATTATAAAATATGATTAAAATTATGATGATTTAGATCACATTATCTCTATATTTCTTTCTATTCTTATATAAAAGGTAATTTTTTGGCTAATTTTAGACTTTAAATGTGGAAAAGTTTCACATTATAACTTCCAAACTGTCACAATAATGATCAGATGATTGTTAATAGTTTGTTGGATGTACTTGAACGCATCACAGTAAAGGATATATTTGATCTCTTTGGGCTGCAGCAGGATGGGTCCGTACTGACGGGAGCAGTCGCAGTCGGCCTGCGTCACCACCAGAACCAGGTTGCTGTCGGGGATCTGCTGCACCACGAACATCCTGACACACGACCAGAGCCGATCAGTCGTCAATCAACCACTGATCACTCATCACAAGATACACTGATCAATCATTAACATTATCTATCAGATTATAAGAAACGTCTTTATCACAGTATAAAAGAACAGCAGTACATATGAAAATGTATTAAAAAAAAAATATATATATATTTAAAGGGATAGTTCAACATTTTGGCAAATTGGCCCATCACCATAATCCCTATAGTCATAACAGTAGGTTCGTTACCTTTAATTGTCGGTGCAAGGTGTTTTTAGAACGGTGGAGCAGAGCCGTGAGCTGCTCAGAGCTACGCTATGGAGGCTCATGGGATTTCTTGGTTTCCCTCATAAAACTCATCAAATACACAATCCAACAACTCCACAACGCTCTGGTGGACAAGTTGTAGCTCTGAGCAGCTCACGGCTCTGCTCCGCCGTTCTAAAAATAGCTTGCACCGAAAATTAAAGGTAACGAACCTACTGCTATGACTATAGAGATCATGGCAATAGGCCAATTTGTCAAAATGTTGAACTATCCCTTTATAACTTTAAGGAAACAATTATTTCTCAGAAGAGTAAAACTGTTTGAGCTTCAGCCACTAGATGGAGCCGTCGCTGTGTGTGAGTGGACAGCTGTGTGTGTGTGTGTGTGTGTGTCGTACTTCTGGCAGCGTCCACACTTGATGAGGCTGTTGGCTTCTCTGATGGACGGGTCGTACATGAAGCCGGGGTACGCCGTGTCGCAGGGAACCAGCGCCTCCACCTTCTTCTGTTTGTGACCTGACACACACACACACACACACACACGGTTTACAACATCTGTCTCTGGGAGGACTTTTCCTCTTCATGGTTACAGATGTTTTACTCACTCGTGTGATAACCAGCTTTGGCTGAACGGATGGAGGTGGAGGACAGTGAACACACCA